>CM062808.1:356412882-356989605 GCA_031772625.1 Pinus tabuliformis
AAAAATTTTTCCTGAGCCTATGGTAAGTTTTTAGAAATCTTGAGTGCCCTCCTAAGGGAGAGATGTGCAATTCTAAAATAATAGTTTTTTGGGTTGGGAATTATTACATAGATATAAGTGACCTTTGTACCATAGTGAGTCATTTTTCCAAATAAACGTATTAGATGTACTGGGATCTTGTTGCAAATTTTGAATGAGTGTCCACACCTTTTCATCATCATTCTGCATTCCTCCCTTGCTTTAGTTGTCCATTCAGGTTGGATAATAGAAAAGGCATAAAGAAATGCTTCCACATACTCATCCGTTCTTAAGAGTGCATGTGCAACAACATTTTGCTTCCCTTATTTGTAGATGTTTTCAAAATCATAATCAAACATATTAGTGACCTATTTTTGTTTCTCTTCTAAAGATAACATTTTCCAAAAAGTATTTAAGGCTATCATGAGCTTTTTTACCTTTAAGTGCCTTCCCATTAGGTAAGGGCACCATTTCTTGAGGGCATGTAGTATTGCCAACATATCCTTCTCATAAATAGGTTTGTGTAAATAATTTCCCTTAATTGGATAAATTTCAAAAGAAATGTGTATTCTTTCTTTCATTAAAACAACATCAATTCCATTTCCTGATGCATCATGTTCCACCATAAACGTTTTTGTGAAGTCTGGAGTAGCTAAAACCAGAGCTTAGCACATTGCCTCTTTAAGATGTTCAAAGGACTTCATTGTTTTTGGATTCCAAAAAAATGCATCTTTCTTCAGTAATGTTGTTAGAGGTGTTGTTATTTTCCCATAATTCTTAAAAATCATGCGATATTACCATGTCAACCTTTTGAAATCCTCGAATATTCTTTAGGGTTATGGGGATTTTCCATTCCTCGATGAATTTAATTTTATTAGGTTCTACCTTAACACCCTCATGAGATACAATACGACCCAAATATTCCACATCCTGTACCCTAAAGAAAAATTTGGAGTTTTTCACATACAATTATTTCTCCTCTAATAGTTTGATTACCCTGTTAACATGTTGAACATGATCATTCCAAGACTTGTTGTAAATTAGTATATCATAAAAAAATACTAACACAATCTTTCTAACGAATGGTTTGAAAATGGAATTCATCAAACCTTGAAATATGGAAGGTGCCTTAGTGAGACCAAAAGGCATGACAAAAAATCCATAATGACCTCCATGAGTTCTTAATGATGTTTTTGAAATGTCTCCAGTCTTCATTCTGATTTGATGCTATCCTGAACGAAGATCTAGCTTGGTGAAGTAAATTGCTCCATGTAATTCATCCAACAATTCATCAATGATAGGAATGGGAAATTTATCTTTAATAATGATCTTGTTGAGCTCCCTACAATCTGGACACATACACCATGATCCATCCTTCTTGTGTACCAATACTACTAGAGAAGAGAAAGAACTTTGGCTAGGTTGAATTATACCTTCCTCTAGAATTTCTGCAACCATATGCTCCATTTCACTCTTTTGAGCATAGGGATATTTGTAAGGTTTTATTCTTGGAGGAACACTTCCTGGAATCAAATGAATAGCATGATCATGATCACGAATAGGTGGAAGGCCTTTCGAAGTCTCAAATACCTTGGAATGATTGTCCAAGATTCTTTGGATATCTGGAGAAACAGATGATTTCAATGTTTGAACATCTAGTGAACATAATTGTGTAATTATACCTCATTGTTATTTCTTCAATAACTTTGACATGCCAATAGAGCTTATTATCTTCCCCAGTTTCCTTATGGTGCCCCTTAACTCAATTTCCTTTCTTTCCTAGGAAAAGTTGAAGAAAAGTTCTGGAAAATTAAAATCTATTGTCCCCAAAGATTGTAACCATTAGACTCCTAATACAACATCAACACCACCCATTGGAATATAAAGCATTGAAATATTCAATACATATTCCCCCATGGTTAGATTGATATTATGGCACTTCCCTAATGAATTTATAGTTCCTCCATTTTCAACCATCACTTGACACTCTCATGTTAGATATAGAAAGCAATTCAATTCCTTGACTATCTTACAATGAATAAAATTATGGGTACTACCAAAATCGATCAACACTATCACCTTTTTTTATTGATATGTCCTTCTATCTTGAGATTATAAGGAGTGGTAATTCCTACAAATGCATTATAAGATATGGTCATATTCATTTCTTCTTTCTCTGGGGTTGGTTCATGGTGTATATCATCTTTGTTTGATGTTTCTTGTTCCTATTCTTCCTCCTTTTCACAATATAAATAAAATAATTTTTTCTCATGACACTTATGACCCTTCATGTGTATTCTATCATTGTAACAAAGCCCTTTAACTCTATTTTCATCCAGTTTTTGTGGTGTCAAACTTGTAGGTTGTGGGAGGTAAGGAGTAAACACTTCCATCTTTATAGTTGTGAGTGTTATACTTCCTTGTTGCCATATTTTTTCTTGCCACCTTGAATGCCTTCTCTAATGAATTAGGTTCCCAAAGGTAAACCTCATGTTGGATGTTACCCTTTAAAGTCCCTATGAATACATAAATCCTATGCTCTTTTGGAATATCGTTTACCTTTATATTCAATCTTTAGAAGTCCTCAATGTCCTCCGCCATTAAACCCTTTTGTTTGAGATTTATCAATTGGCTAAAGAAGGTATTGCTCTTTTTATTCTCATAATGTGCTATCAATTCTTTCATAAAAATTGAACAAGTTACAAGTGATTTATGGGAAAAAATCCATCAATACCAAACAAATTGATTAGGTTCTAAATATAAAGATGTAATGTGTACCTTTTGTGTGTGTTTCACATCATGTAGATAAAATTATTGCTCCACTTGTAGTATCCATGTTGTTGGATCCTTTCCATCAAACTTCCTCATATCAATATTTTGAATGTGGTGGGTCTTAAACCCAATGTTGGAGTCTATAAAATCATATTCCATATTCATTTTGTCCTCATCTTTATTTCATGAGGTACCTTGTCTCCAGTAGGAAACATTTTTTGTAAAAAATTGGCAAGCCTTCGTTCAAACCTTCCATGTATGCTTTTAAACCATTCATCAAACCATCCATCTTAGCTTCCATGTCATCCTTCAAACCTTCCATGTTTTCTTTTAAACCATTCTTCAAACCATCCATATTAGCTTCCATTTCATTTTTGGTTACTCTTTGCGAGAGTGAAATTTGTTGCACCTAGTCTCATAATTTTGATATATCATGTTGCATTTCTTCCTCTTCTTCATGCATCATAGTAGAGATTTCTGGTTGTTTAATAGGTATGTCCACTTTTTTGTTTTGATCCTTTTTGGAATAAAACAATGATATCTATGCTTCACTATGCTAATTGAATCACTTCAAACTGATTTTTCAAACAAAAGTTATGCAAAGTTTTAAAAAATACACACCTTTTTCTTGCTTTTTAAGAGCTCAATATTGAAACTGTTGTATCTATGTAATTTCAGCTCCCCAAGATCTGAAATTTCATCTTGTGGTATCCATATGAGTCTTATTTCAATTGACACAAGTTAGATCGAGATTGGATTCCTCAAGATAAAGTTATGCCCAATATCCCACAATGACTTGATTATGGACTAGTTCAATAGAGTGAAATTGTACAAATTCCACATGTCACAATTTCAACCTTCGGCCCTGAAAATGATACAAGGAAAACTAAAGTCTATGCAATTTAATTCACATTTTGCAAAATTTAAATCCAATTCTCATAGAGAAATTTATCGGATGATTTTCCCTAGGTCACCTATTTAAGACTGAATTTTGAAGCCTGTGAAAACCATAACTTCTTCGGACCATATCTCCAAAAATATAATGAACCAAGATCTTAATTTTTAACACGAATTTCGCAAGATTTTTGTTCCACATGGTCGAAATTTCACCTTCTAAAACCTTGTATATGCTTTCGTGTGTGTGGAGGTCGCGCCCTTGGCCGACCCTTCAATCTTCTCCCCAACTGCGCGCTCCATGTAATGTTGGCACCTTTGTGTGGTCGGCCCGCCCATGGCGTGGGACCACCCACCATCCTTGCCCGTTTTACATTGCACCTTGGTCGGTTCACACGAGAAGCTCCTCAACTCGCCCTATAATCATGGAACGCCAATCTTTGTTCGCATATAAGTGTAATGCCTAACCTTTGGTCACCCCATCGCATGTTTTATGCCTTAGTCGATTTCGCACGGTGGTGGAGCGTGCGCCTGGTCGCCTATCAACCGCAGGGCATTACATCCTCCCCCACTCGAAATCATTGTCGCCCTCGACAATCCCGACTACCTCAATATCTTCCGTTCATACTTCGCAATCTTCTTCTTCCATCTCCAAAGCGAGTCCTCTGATTCCCAACTTTCCTCCTCCAGTGCATTCTTCCATCTGACAAGATACTCCCGTTTCATGTGGCAACCAATCCCTGTAGTTCTGTAGCTCAAAATCTTATCCAACTCCAGTCCTGGCTTGTCCACAATCCCGGCTGGTCCTCTCGGCGGTTCAGCTCTCTCTGGATGATCAGCATCAAGTCTGCATCTCTTCAACTGACTCATGTGAAAAACTGGATGCTTCATGTGCATATGGTGCAGAAGCTCCAGCTCATAAGCAACTTCCCCCACTCTCTTCTTCACTCGGAATGGTCCCTCATACTTCCGTGTCAGTTTGCTCGCAGTCCCCTTGGCTGGCTGAAACTGCTCCCCAGTAATCCTAAGAAACACCATATCTCCCACACTGAAGTGCGCATCTCGTCTTCCTCGATCAGCCCATTTCTTCATTCTCCTTGCAGCTTCATGCAAGCGCAACCGTGCCAACTCCAAGGTCTCATCCCAAGCCTTCATGAACTTCTTCGCATGAGGACTCCTCAAGAAACCTCCTATCACTATGGTATGCGGTGCAACCGGCATCTGCCCATTCACCAACTCAAATGGACTATACCCCATCGCAAAACTCTTTTGAATATTGTAGTTGAACTGAGCAATATCCAAGAGTTCAGGCCAATTCTTCTGATCAGTCGTCACATAATGTCTCATGTAACCCTCCAACAATGCATTGATCCTCTCGGTCTGCCCATCTGTCTGCGGATGGTAACTCAAACTCATCAACAACTCTGTCCCGTCTAACTTGAACAATGTGGTCCAAAATCTTCCTGTAAAACGCGGATCTCTATCCGACACGATGCTCAATGGCATTCCCCAATACTTCACTATGTTCTTAAAGAACAACTCCGCAGTCCGCTCGGCTCCACAAGGTATCTTTGTTGGAACAAAGACAACATACTTGGAAAAACGATCAACCACGACCATTATCCCATTATACCACTGAACTTGTGGCAACTGAGTGATGAAGTCCATCGAGACACTCATCCATGGTCTCTCAGGAATTGGTAAAGGCTGCAACAGTCCTCCTTGCCTCTGATTATCCGATTTGTCCTGCTGAAAAATGATGCACGTATGTACATACTCCTCTACATCCTCTCGCATCTTCTCCCAAAAGAATCCTCTCTCCAACAATGCCAAGAACGACGCATCCCTGGGTGGCCAGCCCACGGTGAGTCGTGGCACTCCTTCAAAAGGTGCCTCCTGAGCCTAGATGACTTTGGAACATAGAGCCGGTTTCCAAATAACAAGAACCCGTCTTGTAGAAAGAACTTTCGTGTCTTCCCCTCCCTTATCTGCTTCACTATATTCTGCCCCAAAGTATCGGTTTCAACACTTTCCTTGAGCTTATTCTGCATCTCTTCTGACATCTAAATTCGACTCCTACTCCTTTCTGCCCGGTCTTCTCCTTCCAATGTTGCAAGTTGTCCCTTCCTGCTAAGGGCATCTGCTACCGCATTGTGTCTTCCCGGTCTATACTCGATAGTCATGTCGAAATCTGCCAAGAAGTCCTGCCAACGAGCTTGCTTTGCAGAAAGCTTTGGTTGTGATGCAAAATAACTTGCTGCAACGTTGTCCGTCTTGACAACAAACGACTTTCCAATCAGGTAATGCCACCACACATGAAGACAGTGAATGATTGCAATCATCTCCTTCTCATGGATCGGATACCTTCGTTCTCTATCCTGCAACTTCCGACTCTCGTACGCCACCGGATGTCCATCCTGCATAAGAACCCCTCCATGGCAAAATCTAAATCATCTATGTGTACCTCAAATGGTCGCTCGAAGTTCGGAAACTTCAGTATCGGTGTTGTAACCATCCTCTTCTTCAGGTCATCAAATGCCGCTTGACATTTTCCGTCCAACTCCATCTCTTGTCCTTCTTCACTAGGTCTGTCAATGATGATGTTACCTTGGAGTACCCCTCTATGAACTTCTATTGGTAGTTGGTCATGCCAAAAACACCCTCATCTCATGGACATTCTTCGGTTCAACCCAGTCCTCGATTGCCTTCACTCTGCTCGGCTCCATCCGTATGTACCCTTGACCAACAATATGCCCAAGGAATAGAATCTCGGTATGAGCGAACACACACTTAAACTTCTTCAAGAACAACTGATTTGCCCTCAGTTCCTCGAACACCATCGCCAAGTGCCTCTTATGATCCTCCATGTTGTCACTGTACACCACTATATCATCCAAGTACACTACTACGAACGAATCCAAGTATGGTCGTAGGACATCATTCATCAAAGTGCGAAATGTAGAAGGAGCATTACACAACCTGAATGGCATAACAAGGAACTCAAAGCTACCATACCTCGTTACTATCGCGGTCTTCTTCTTGTCTCCTTCAGCTATCCGCACCTGATAATACCCATGCCTCAAGTCCAGCTTGGAAAACACTCAAGCTTTCGCAAGCTTGTCAAAGCAATCAGTAGCCAATGGCAAAGGATACCTGTTCCTTACCGTCTGCTTGTTCAATGCATGGTAATCACAACACATCTATAGCTCATTCGAATCCTTCTTCCACTGGAACAATACCGGAGCTCCATAAGGGGACCTTGAAGGTCTGATGAAACCTGCATCAGCTAACTCCTTTAGTTGTCGTTTCAATTCCTCCAACTCAGGTCCTGACAACAGATAAGGTGCTTTAGCCGGAGGTTACTTTCCTGGCTCAAGCTCAATGCTATGGTCCACTGCACGCCTTGGTGGAAGCTTCTTTGGTAGCTCATCAGGCATCATATCCACATATTTGGCCAGTACCTCAGAAATCTCGGCTGGAACAGGTGTCCCCACTATCACCTTTGACATCCTTGAACATCACCACATATGTCTCCATATTTGACTCCTTCATAGCCTTCCCCAAACTCAGTGCCAAAGCATGCTGCACCTTGACTTCTCTCCTTTGCCTATGAGTGGGCAAAGTCCAAGTTTGTGACTGTCCATCCAGCACCACCTCATTAAAGAAGGGGACAAAAATAGCCCTATTGCCCTTCAAGAAATCTTGTCCAAGTATCATATCAAAGTCGTTCATCTCCATCACTGTGAAGTCCAACTGACTCTTCCAGTCTTTTATCTGCACAGGCACTTCGTGTGCCAAACCCACCACTTTAGCTCTAGAGTTCACTGCCTTGACTTCCACATTTGATGGGAAGATCATCAGTGCAACCTCTTTTGCTAACCGTGTCGTCATGAAGTTATGAGTGGCCCCCGTGTCCACCTGAGCTTGAATGGTCTTGCCATGAATCATAAATTCCACGAAACCCAGACTGTTAATCCATGATTTCTCCATAACTTTTCCCTGCATACATGTCTATTTTCTGCATCCATCATCATACACTGGCTTCACTACCTATGAACCTGCTTTGATACCACCTGTCACTCCCCCAATTCTTTTTTTATTAAATTGGTCGAGTGCGGCACCTCCTAAGTAATTAACATCTTCCATTGTTAGCTTATTTTACGAACTACGCCTTAACATTCATCATTAAACATGAATAACATATTAATTTGCGGAAACCATTAATATAACATCATCATAGAACAGCTGGAGAACAAAATCACATGTAAAATAATATTTTATTATATGAGAAAATTTTGTACAATGACCGGGAGTATAACTCAACCGCCGTTACCCCCAAGTTGGGTGCCCACCCGTGCAAGACCGCATGGTGGTCTCACCACAACTCCATCATAAACATAACATAAGTCTTCTTTGTCAAAGTGGGAGGGCGCGCCCGTGCACGACCCTCTCCCACAATACAACCCAAAACCTGTTCACAAGACTTGGTGGGCGGGTGCCTTAGAACGCCCTCCACCTGCGCCTTCAACCGCTCTACAATTCTCGTGCAGGCCGTGTACACCGCCCGGTGAGCGAGCGCATGACCTGCGCCTTCGCTGCAGTCTTTCCACCTCTTCGCACTTCTGTTTGCTGATTGAATTTTGATGCTTCGATGCCAAAATGACATCCTTTGCTCGCACATAATATGCTTTCATGTGTGTGGAGGTCGCGCCCTTGGCCAACCCTTCAATCTTCTCCCCAACCGCGCACTCCATGTAATGTTGGCACCTTTATGTGGTCGGCCCGCCCATGGCATGGGACCACCCACCATCCTTGCCCGTTTTACATCGCACCTTGGTCGGTTCGCACGACAAGCTCCTCAACTCGCCCTATAATCGTGGAACGCCAATCTTTGTCTGCATATAAGTGTAATGCCTCAACCTTTGGTCGCCCCATCACATGTTTTATGCCTTAGTTGATTTCGCACGGTGGTGGGCACGCGCCCGGTCGCCTATCAACCACAGGGCGTTACACAAACCATCCAGACACACATGCTCAACATGACTGACCGATGGTGTGAGCGACAAGTGTGACACTTGTGATTGATCGTTGATCGATCGTGACGACGCTCGCGCGACAGTGAGTGTGACTCCGTGTGTGTGTGACAGATGCTTTCATGGCAAACACAACATGTACACACGAAGCAAAGACCTTGAGCATGACCAGAACATGGTTGCAAGCATGACTTTGATACCAACATGCAAAACTTGGATGGAATGAACAAGTAAGACAGATGCAAAGACTCACATGGGCTCATAGGGTGAACCCGAGTGTGTGTAGTCATTAAGTGAAACTCTCAAGGGAGGCTCCGAAATTGGGTGCAGGCCAAAATTTTGTAGGGTGGTTGTAGCCGCTACAATAGGTCCATAAGAGGGCAAGATTTCACTTTTTCCAAATCCCTTTAGGTCTTGGGTTGTTAATCTCTTTCCTTATGTTTGAGAAAGACAAACTCTTAACCAAGCAAAAACAATGTTAAGTTATACTCTAAAATATTATTTGTTTCAAACATATGCTAATGCTTTAATAGACAAATGCAAAAGTCAAATAGTGTCCTGAATCTCTATAAAATAGGCCATTTAAATGAGCTTTCCAAATTCAATCATATGCTTAATAAAATTGGTAATCCCACAAAATATCTTAATGAAAATCTTGTAATGTGTAAAGTTTCTTATTAAAATCTCACTTGAAGTTAAAGTATTTAGAAGGTCGTTATATGAAAATCTTGATAACTAATGGTTATATTGATTTTATAGTTATTATAGTTTTGACTATTCAAATCTATCTTCATTTAATTTTGAAGATGGATTATAATTTGTTTATAAATATGAAAAAATTAGGAGGGAAATCTTAATGTCACAAGTTATTATTTTGGTTGGTTAATTATTGACTAATATAAATTTATTTTTAATTTGAATCTATCAAATGTTTAAAGGGATTAAATTTCTCAAAATACAAACATATTTTTTAAGATAAAACTTGAAGAAAGATTTGCACATCAAGAAATTTGATTCCTAGCATAATATATTTAAAGTTAAAAAATCAATCTATACTAAATCTTTATAACGCTATTTATATTTTATATAAATTTCAACATAAAAATTATGAAATAGGATAATTATAAATATAATTATCATCATTTTAATTTATATGATATGATGAATATATAATTTACAACTTATTTTTTTAGTGTGGTTAATGTATATTGAATAATAGTGCTACACTAATGGAAATGTGGCCTCACAACCTCCCATTAGCAAAATGTTTAATGATGAAACTACAACTTATATATATATAAACAATATTTTTCTTTAATATATAAAAAATTTGGAAAAAAAAATATTGTTTATATGATTAATAATTAAATTTAAACATAAATTTTTCAAATATCATAATTATAAATATAATTTATCATTATTAATATTTTTGTAAAATTATTAATAAAAACAATGTAAGAAATTAAATTTAAGTTCTTACCCTTTTTATTACAACAAACACTTTATTGATTTACTGACTATAATATCTTCCTGGCAATGTATACACTGTAACTCTGAATGAATTATTTTTTTTTTCCAAAAAAAATCTAACTTTTTATTACCAGGATAAAAAGTTACATAGTATATTATTATTAAAAGGAAAACCTATTTATTTCTTGATTAAAGATAAATTCTCATCCATTATTTACTCCTCGATTCAAGATAAATCCTCATTAGAATTGTATTAGGTTTGAAGAGTAGATACTCCTCAACCGTTCTCGCATTGTATTAGGTTTGAAGAGTAGATACTCCTCAACCGTTCTCGCATTGTATTAGGTTTGAAGATTAGATACTCCTCAACCATTCTCGCCTGGACCTCATTTATAAAAAAAATATGGTCAACACCTCTTCATCTATAAAAAATAAAAAAATCTCAACTTTCCCTCTCTCAGTGTCCATTCATTATAGTTTAAAAACAAACATTATATTAATAATTCATAGTTGGTTTGATAGATGAACGCACTAATTGACCGCAAGTCATCGCTAGAGTCCATAGATTTTCCTTTGTAATAGTTTGTAACATCATATTAACGTTAAGTATTCTGTTATCATTTTTCAAGGAAAGCCAAGCACAGGACTCTGGTTTTACCATCATTTCATTTCTGTGTGTTGAAGGAGAGAAATGGCCGGAACCAAACGCTCTTGTTGCAACCGCTTCTGCTGCTTTTCTTCATCTGCATCAGATGAAGAAGGACAAGATCATCCCGCTTCAGCAGGTCCTCGGAGCTCGCCTTCTGCAATTGAAGGTACAAAGCTTTTATTTATGTTTCTAGATTTCATTAATAATAATGTACTCATTTCACAGAAGGCCCTCCGATTCGACAGTTGGTGGCCATCAACGCTTGTTTCTGCAAATGATAATACTGATGTTGATGGCGATTGTGTGTCCGTGTAGGAACTCATTCAGTAGCTTCCAAGAACTCCGATGTGGAAGCCAATCCCAATGTTTCAGGCCCACCCCATAAGTGCGATAAAGCTCAAGCCTCTGCATCTCCGAATATTTTACAGAAATCTGCGGATGAAAATGTGAATGTCAATAAAAAAGTTTCAAGAGACCCTGGGTACAATGAAACTCCAACCACTGCCTCCACTAGTGAAGCAAGTAAATACGATATGGGCACTATAGCTTCAATCCCTGTATCTTCTAATGCTGTTCCAATGAAATATGAGGTACAACATGCGGATGCCAATCTCAAAGCGCACCAGTGCGATAAAGCTCCAGCGACCTCTCAATCTTTTAATGTTCCACAGAAATCTGAGCGAGCAAATGTGAATATCAATCAAAACGTTTCAGGAGGTCCCGGATGCAGTGGAACTCCATCCACTTCTTCTCCAAGTGAAGCAACTAAATCCGATCTTCTTAAGACCATCGCGGATCAAGCCAAGGGGAAAAGACTGGATGTCAATATTATCGATGACCTTATGGATCACATATCTAAGCTTTTGAAATTGAGAGACGAGGTGGATCACAATCTTTCGTATCCATATGAGATAAAGACGAATTTACTATAATTAGAATGTGAATTATATTCTTAGATCGTATTATAATTATTGTGCGATATCTGATTTGAATATATTTCATTTTTTTTAGGAAATGCTTTCAGATAAAAAAGCATCGAATCCCAGCAATTTCCCTTGGCCTGAAGGCTTCAAGAAATTGAATGCCATATTGTCATGTGGAGCCGACCTGAAGAACTTGACGCAGTTAGTGTCATCGGGATTAGATTTTGCTTCTAAATTGGTGTGTATTAGTCCTCATTGAGAATATCATCACTTGCAACTAAAACTGAAAGTCGAGTATAATTATGTTAAATATAAATATTTCTCTTCTTTTCTATTGTATTCAGAAAGATGTTATATATGGACCTGTTAAAGATATCCTAAGGGATATTGGGCAAGCAAGCGTCGTTACTGCAGGACTGCTTGTGGTGGCATCTACTTTGGAAAAATTTCAGGATCTTTCGGATAACAAAGACATGTGTTGGGTTCTTATCAAAGAAATGAGTCAGCTTGCCAGTGTTGTCAAAAGACTGCATGAAAGCCCCAAAAGATTGAATGAAAGCTCCAAGGAAACGGTCAATGTAATCAAAGAAGCAACAACATTAGTGGTTGAAGGCGCAATCCTTTGTTGTAGTCAGCTTGGCAGTTCTGGTTGGAAAAGGTAAATACTCAACATTCTGTGGTAACTAGACTTATTTACCACGCGCTATTTAAAGAACAGGGCTGTTGTCATAGTCAAATGCACACAAAGCTCATGAGTATACCCAAATATAGGAAATAAGTGTTTTTCATTTAATTTCATCGCTTGATTGCAGCTTCTTCTCAGCAACCACAGACAAAGCGGATCTGAGTGGCATTACACAGAAGTTAAATCGCATGTATTTGAAAATTATTGTCGATATCGGTATTAGTAATTCAACTGGCATTGAGCGTGTTTTAGCTGCCATCGCCGAAGAGTCTAAGAGGAATTCAACTAACAATGAGCGTGTTTTAGCTGCCATCGAGTCTAAGATGAATCCCCCTGTGTCCAGAATATATCCTGAGCAGGCTGGTAAATATATTTTCAAAATAAATTATATTGAATTTTATAGTTATTGTGAGTTTTATTTTATTATTAATAACTTTAAATATGGATCCGGTGTTGAATATTGTTGTAACAGTTGGAATCGAGGAGTCAATTGAAGAGGTTCTTGATCTTTTGGAATGTGAAAGTGACCAGAAAGCTGTCACGGTTATCCTCCATGGTTTCGGAGGGATGGGGAAGACCACCCTCGCAGATGCGGTGTTTTCACATGTTGGAGGATGTAGATATTCTCACGTTCAACTGTTTGAAAATATAGACTCTAAACCTAATATAATAGAGTTGCAAAAAAAGATATTAAAAGATTTGATGGGACCTGAAGAGCCTGTTCCAGATATTAGAAAGTATCAGGATGGTCAGCGAGAGTTGGGAGAAAGGCTAGAGAAAATGGAGGCATTCATTTATATTGACAATGTTTTGGAGGGAGCTGCGCTTAAACAGCTTTTGCCACAGGATATGAGTACAGCGAAAAAGGTGAGGCTCCTCCTTACTGCGCGTAACGAAAATGTGAAGAATGCATGCCCAAGGCCGTGTACAGAACCCAAAATCTATAAGATGGAGGGCATTCAGCATCAAGAAGCATTGATTATTTTAAAGAGGGAAATAAAGGATGGAATAAATGATAGTCAATTCAATGACATCATACACACATGTGGCGGAATTCCCCTCATGTTAACATTAACAGCACCATTCATAGGTCGCGCCAAAAATAAAGAGGAAGCTTATTCTACACTGGTGGTACAGAAAAATAAATGGCCGAGTGAGCCCTTTGAGGAGATGCGCTATGCCTTTGCATATGATGCTCTTCCCCATGATTGTATAGAGCCATTTTTAGACATATGCTCATATTTCAAAGGATGGGATTGGGAGGCAGTGGAAGACATTGTGGGAAAGTATGAACTGGAAATGTTAGAAAGCAGAGCACTTGTTACAAGAACCATAAATGACGTTGCGAGTGTACACGACGTCATCTTAACACTTGCTCGCCAAAAGTCAGAAGGAAAGGAAGTGAGGTTGGCATTCACCAGTGCGACCAAACTCACGCAGTTCCTCCGAGAGGAGGTAACAAATCTATGAACGATATACATGATTGTTTATACGGTCTGCGTTTTTTTTTATATTTTAATTATACTTTTATAATGGGATGCAGGGTGCTGAAGGGATTAAAGGCATCTGGTTAAGCGACAATAAGGATGCCTTGGAAATATCTGCAGCAACACTCGACTTAATGTCTAAATCATTGAGAGTTCTTCGACTTGGAGAGCTGGCAAATGTGGAGGGCGAGTGCAGGGAAATATTCAAGGAGTTGGTATTTTTTGAAGCGAAAGCTCTGCAGCTTCCGTTTCATGATTTGTCAAAGTTCACGAAATTGAGGTACCTCAGTTATCAACCCAAGCATGAGTTGAAGCTATCCAAGGCAAGTGATGCTATTTCCCCATTCATTTTTCCTGAAAAATTGAATCTACGTAAGAAATTGTTTTACTAGTTTTAATGATTCATACGATTGTGACGTATCAGTTGCATAACTTGCAGATGCCTTCAAGCTTGAGGCACATGGAATTTGATGGAACATCACTTTCCGTTGCCTTTCAAATCTATTCCAATGACCTTCAACAACTTCAACATTTGAGAATACTACGATTGCTCAACTTTTCAACGTTGAAAAATCTGCCAGAAAAACTGGGAGATCAACTAAAAGGGTTGCATGAGCTATCTCTTTCAAACTGCACATCTATCATGAAGCTGCCGGATTCAATTTCAAAGCTTCAGTCTTTACGGATATTGAGAATGGACTATTGTTTTAGCTTGACTGAGTTGCCGGTTGATTTCGGATCCAATCTAGATGGTTGCCGCCATTTAGAGGCACTTCCAGACAGTGGCGAGAAATTTTCATCATTGACATTATTGGATTTGTCAGGATGCGAAAGCCTATTAAATCTCCCTCCCTGCCTAGGAAACTTAACACGCCTGGTTGAATTAAATTTAGCTGGTTGTGAACGTCTAGAAAGTATTCCTGAAGGCATAGGAAACTTAACACGCCTGGTTGAATTAAATTTAGCTGGTTGTAAACGTCTAAAAGGTATTCCTGAAGGCATTGGAGAGTTGAAGCTATTGCGAGCCTTGGGTGTGTCAGAGTGTTCGAGTCTAAAGGAACTACCCGATGGGCTTTGCAACCTCTCCTTTATCACACATCTTTCATTTGAATGGTGTGATCGCCTAGAGAAGCTTCCAGATCGGTTTGGTCAATTAGCAAGTCTGAAAGTGCTGCTCTTCAGGTGGTGTCAATCACTACGGAAGCTTCCAGAAAGTTTTGGTCAACTCAAAAATTTGGAGGTGTTGGATCTTGGATGTTGCTCCAAGCTTAGAGAGCTATGCAATGACTTCCACTGCCTCTACTCCTTGCAAAATCTAAATTTGAATAACTGCATGCATTTAAACAAACTTCCTGAAGATTTTCATTGCCTAACCTCATTGCAACGTCTAGATTTGAGTGGGTGCCTCAACCTAGAAGGAAAATCTATGGACCACGTGGTAAATATGAACACATTACAAGTTGTGGACATCCAAAAAAGCGAAAAGTTGGTGAACAGGTGGGCAGAAATTGATGGCGGTAGATCATGGCCCTTTACAGTTATTTCAGGGCAGGTGATGATACCACCCATCACTATTTATTGATACCAACATGGTTAGTTCCTGCTTTATGTTAACTTTTATAATAAATATGGACCATAACAACTTTACATTTTTCTTTCAGGATTTGTCCAGGGTTGAAAAGGAGAACATTGAAAAGAGTCTTTTATTGGAACTTGATGGCCTGCTTACTAATAGACGAGGAGAGCAATCCCATCTATCTCATCTTCCACCAAACATCCTCATGCTTGTCACGTGGGATCTCGGGCCGGGGTCCATCATTGAAGAGATGATAGATGAAATGCAGATAAGAGTCATTTATATTGGTCCAGATTTTGATAAGTTTTCCACCAAAGTGAAGGATAATATATTTGTTGTCGATGTGCCGACAACTCGTGCCACCCTGATGCTTGAAAAAGTGCACTTGACATTAGATTTAGCACCAAATCCAAATAATAAATATCTTCAGATTGATACGAGGATGCAGGTGGGGGATGAATATCGCCCTTGCTGGAGATTTTTGACATATGGTCAAATGCAGGAATTTGTGTTGAGCAACTGTAAGAGATACCTACGGTTGAAGCAGCTTCAAGCAGAAAGGGATGCATGGAGTAGTAATATAGAGATGTTGAGAGAATTGTTTGCAGCTGAAGGGGATGAAACGATTCCTGTCTTTCAAAAGAATGAGTCATCAGTACAACAGGTATGAATGCCTTTAACCGATAAGCTTTGGCATCATTATCTCCATTAATGTACGTAGGTTAGGAACAATCCAGTTGAGTTAATTTTGATTACCAATTCTAATCACGTCATATCTATCTCACTAAACCAAATTTTTACTCCATTTTACAGTTTTCAACATTATTTAACTCATTGCTCTCACTTATTTTGTTGCCGTCATCATTGTAGCATCGAACTGAACACTTTGTAGGGCAGATTTTGTTATTAATCAAAACGTTTATTTTCTAATTGTAATTTAGAATTTTAATTTAATTATTATTTATTTTTTAATAGTTATTTAATTTTTTAAAATATTTTTGATAATTAATTTTGTAATTAAATTAATAAACTTATTTATTTATAATTGTAATTTTAGAATTTTAATTCAGTAAGAATTATTATAATTTTTTTTAATTAAATTTATTAATTAAAAACACAATCATATCAATATATGACATATAAACATGAGTTAAATTTTGAAATATGTGATATTAGTAAGCTATATATTATGCTATAATATTGTAATAAATTGGTGAATCTAAATAATCAAGATTTTTATTACCAATTTAAATTTAATAGATAAATTAATTATTTTTATAATTAATAATAATAATAATAATTTAAAATTTAATTAAAATTAAATTTAAAAGTTGTTTTGATATTTATTAATATTTACCAACTGATAATAGTTAAATTACAATTTTTCCTGGCCTCGTTTACATTGTTCTGCTCGTTTTGGCTTGCCCATTATAGGATCCAACAGCAATCTCCGAAGTGAAAGCTACTTGCGGAATCGACAAATTGGAAGGCAAAACTATTCTCTTAGAAATGAGACCTCCCTACTCATTATTTTATGACATTCGTCTTCCGTGTTTGAAGGAGATGTACCTTCTGGAGAAAGAGAGACTTAATTTTGAAATTATTTCAATTCCTCTTGTGAAGCCAAGAGAGTTATCCTATGTAATCGATGTATATAAGCAGTTTTCAAGTGGAGTTCCTTGGCTTGTCCTCCAAAATCCATGGACGACAATAACAAGGGAAGTCCAGTACTTCTTGGATGAACAGTGCACTGAATGGGAAGAGGGTGATGCATCTGAAAAACGGTATCCAACTAAAAGTTGGATCATAGATCCAAACGGGAGAATCACTATTTATAGACCACCTATATCCCCGGGGGATATGAGGGATAGGGGAGAGGTGTTTAAGGTTTTTTTTAACTATTTAGAAAGGCAATCATATCAGGTGACATGGGGAGTAAACGCTCCTCCTCCTACGTGGGAAAAAATTGAAGAAGTAAGAAAAACTGAATGGCAACAAGTAAAGAATATGTCGACTTTGGAGTTCCTTTTCAACCACTTGGAAAGTGTCTCCGTCAAGGTAAATAATTTTATTTGTTTTATTATTATATATATTGCCATCATGATATAAATGTAAATGGAAGGGAAAATAATGATTAATAAATGACTGATCATTGATTTTGAATCGTATTTTTTCTTTTGTTGTTGTTTCTGACCAGGTGAAAAGCCTAATGCTTCAAGGAAAATTTATATGCTTGTATAGCGGGAGTGATGAAGATATGACATGGTTTATGGGGAGTGCAATGGAGCAGTTCAGGGACAGCATTCACTTTATTCATTTTATCCATGAACTGAGACGGTTTCCCTTGGAAAATACCTCCAAAGAATATTATCATCCCTTGGAAAATACAACTGAGATGGAAGGGACGTCTTTGTTAAATTTATCAAGGCATGAAACTGTGAAATTATTAGTGCGTCTTCACCATTTGGAAGAAGATATGAATGAAATGGACCAAAGTGACAAGCAATTGTGTGAACTGGAAGGTATTTTACATTGTGTGAACTGGAAACCATTTTACAGTGGATACGGAACCTTTACCTTCTTCAACGAGGTGGGGAAAATGGTTGGAACTTTACAAGGAAAGGATATCTACAGGGTTTTCTTCTACCATCCCCATAGGAGAGATAAAGTACAGCGATTGATAAACCTAATGTTGAAGGAGGGAGGAAAAGAAATGCATGATGAGGACAGCAGCCTTATTAGGAAAATGCAAACAGCGTCCGCTTCAGCCGTTGAGCAACAAAATGCGGATGTCTACTTCGATGCCTTGAGAGACTACATATCTGAGCTATGGGGAGTGCAACTTTATCAGCTTTGCAAATTCAACAAGGTGGATTGCTTTCTTTGGCATCATCTATCCTTAATTTTCTGAATCATTTCTTTTTTTTTTATTAACCTAATCATATTTTGCATCTCTTATTTCTCATAGGAGGGGAAAAAGACGTCACCGCCAAGGGTGACTTGGCCGACTTCAAGAGGCTTGTGTAGGTTAAAGAATCTCCTGTCGGAGGGAGAAAACGAGGATTGGGTTGTGCGTATTAAACCTCTCCATCATTTGACAACCGTTGATTATTTTTTGGTTGGAACATGAAATTCATTGTAGGAGCTCCTGTGCCAAATATTGAATCTAAAATTTTCTTTTATGCTTTTCAGAAAGATGTCATTTCTCGTCACTCTGAAGAAGATGCACTCAACACCGTCGTTAAGAGTCTGGTGAAGGATATAGGAGAGGCAGAGTGGGCTGTTGCAGGTCTTCTTGCGGTTGCGGATCTTTTGGAGCGATTTGAGACTGTTCCTTCAGACCGAATTGAGTGGCTGTTTGTTTTAGAGGAGATGTTTAGATTGGCCCAATATTCTAAGCAGTTTAATCAAAAGGCTGAGCTGTGGAGACGGATGAAGTGTGGAGCAATAGTAGTTATACTGAGATACTCCATCAGCTGCTGTTGGGCAATTGATCCGTCGAAATTTGCATTTAGCAGGTGAGTATGTTTACACTTTAAAGTTAACCATAGTGATGTTTAGAACTTTTTATATGCAAACATAAAAGATTATGAATGTTTAAGAAGAAGAAATTTCCATGTTGGTTTGCGTTGAAGGAGAGGCGGTGAAAATAAATTTATCAAACTCTGTTTAGTAATTGGACTTTGTCAAAATGTTTTTTTTTAACTATTCGGAGATGGCTATCCTCTTCATTCAGCTGGTCCTGGTTGAGTCCCTTAGAAGATGATCTAAGAAACGAGTCGGACACATTGGCCCACGCAATGACGGAAGATCTCGATAATGAAAGTGCGTCCCTCGCAGAACTTGACTGCTACACATGGGGTTTCAAGTTCTGGCCAGAGAGTAAAGGTGAAGGTGGGCCATCTTCTGAACATAAAAGGACCGCTTCCTTGCCCAACTTGTGGCTAGAAAGTGAAGATGAAGGTGGGTCATCTTCTGAATATAAAAGGAGCGCTTCCTTTTCCTAACCTGGCTCAACAGTTTCGAGGGGAGAAGAAAAATCAGACGGAACGTCATCTATCTATTTATTGCGTAGCAGCTCAAACGCTAAAGGACAGTGACGAATTTGCTTCATCATTTGCCTTCTCTATCTCTTCTTCATCTATGGCTAATGAAATTGTTCAAGAATGGATGGGAAATAACTATTGATGTAGGGTGATCAGTGCAAAAGTTGCAATGTCAGTGTATTTTATATTTGGTTATTTCACAAATATTATGAGTAAATTTTGTTGGTCAGAGCTAGAGATAAATCAGCGTATTCTATGTTTTGTTAATTCACAAATAATATGAGTAAATTTTGTTGGTTAGAGGAGAGATAAAACAGATACATAAGTTGTTTTTACGCTTTAAAAATTTTTATTCATAATTTTTTTTTTTTGTCTTTCACAATGTCTCAATTATAGGTATATAAACACTAAACTTATTAAATATACATTTATGCATTTTACGTCATGCAAACTCAAACTTGATTTAATTTTTAATATTAGACTCTACATATGTGAGTAATTACTATTTCTAACACTCCTCCTCACTTACAACCCCAACCTTAACTTAATCATGACTCAACTATTGATGCTAAGTTTACAATAAAAAATTGATTCAATCATAACTTAAACATGTATGTTGGTATAAGTCTCAGCTAGGCTTACAATGACTCAAAACTTTTAAAATGTTGGGTTTTCTTTTTCGTTTCTTCCAAATTCTATACCCTCGAAACCACTTCATTCTTGGTTGCGCTTTCTTGTTGTAAGCTCCATATTTCTCACTTGCTGCTATCGCAATTTTCCTTTGGGTTCTCTTGTATTTGTTCTAAAAAACAATTTAAGCTTTCTGAGTATGTCTTCTACAACTTCCTCTTCAAAGATTCGTTCACTCATGAACTGCTACCACAACTCTTCATCTTCAAACTGTGAACTTCACTTTGCTTCTTGCGCTTCATATTCTCGATCTTCTTTCTGACATATTTCTTGATAGCAATATTTGATCTCTTTTTTACTCCATTGCTGAAAGGTTATTTCAATGCTTTCTTCTTTATCTTCAAAAAATTTCATGTCCTTTCCTACACTTTTTTCTTCATCTTCTCTTTTAGCTATAATTATAACTGGATTGTTTTCATGTTTCTCTACACACTCAAAATCAATGTTAAAAACATCTTCATTATGCTCTGCAGTGAGAGCTTTGTCAGGTTCTTTTTTTTTTCTCTTCCTTTGTCTTCTCTTCCTTTTTCTTCTTAGCCTCTTTAGCTGCATTGAGACTATCTTCCACTGTTATGCAATTATTGGATATTTTCATCAAAAACTTTTGAATCACTTCATCCTTTTCTTGATCGTCAGTTATTGGATATTCTCATAATTTTTTTTTGAATCAATTCATCCTTTTCTTAATCATCAGTTGCTGCTAGATTACGCGCCACTTCATAAGCAATTCCAACTTTTGCTTCTATATTATGCATTCCTTCATTAGAAGTTCCAACTTTTTCTTCATAACTTCCTGCTACAATGACAAGTTCAAACTCCAATTCTTCATAAAAAAATGACACCTTCCATATTTCCACCATCAATCCCTATTTAAAAAAGTAGACCACAAACGTCATCAACATAATTTTCATCCATTCTATGGTGGGATATCTGAGCATGCATGTACTCATTAACAATTTCAACTTCACCAAGTTCTTCAGTTGTTATTGAATTCATGAGAGATGCACTCTTAGTTTTGCAAACCATTACTTCATATGAAAAACTCTGTTTGTCATTCTCAAACTTAAATGTTTCAACCTCTTATGCAAAAATGCCATCATCATCTTCATGATCCACATTACAATGGAGTTCTCAAGCACTTATATGCTCTTTCTCTACTGCATACGCAAAGGTTTGAATTCTCTCTCTTCAATATTTGTTGCATCTTCTTCATCCATATGAACAAATTCTCCAATTTTTATTTTCTTCCTAGAGTCTTGCTCATTAACTCTTAGATTTGTGGTTAAATTCTCTATTGATTTTTTAACAGACTGTGACACAACTTGTTGTTGCATGTCACTTTCCTTTAAACCAAATCCTGCTTCGAGGATTTTTCATGCTTTCTGGGAAGATGTATCTTTTCCTACCTTGCATAAACACTTCTCATCCAATGCATGTTTATGAGATCTAATACAAAAGCATCACAAACTTCACGGGTTATTAGACTAGTGCTCAATCAACTCTTTACATTGAAGAAAATTTTCGATTTTAAAAGAGAATATTTCAAAGTTCTTACCAAAAACATAGGAGGTTGTAGAAGATCCATGCTTGATCCAAGGGATACAAAAAATGCTCAAAATCTCCCGAAACCAATGCCAAATTGTAGAGATCATCGTTATGATTCCAACGATGCTTGAATCGCTTCAATATGACGCCATATGAGCAAGTTATCGTGTCGTGAAGTTTTGGCCAAATAGTAAAAGATTCAACTTGCAGGGTATGGACGCTAACACAGCAGTTTGTACACAAACATGGTGCTAATGTCATATCTTGACTGGGTTGTACGGAGGGTAGGTGGACCAATCATGTGAGGGCATGTGGTAGTTGAATTAATGATATAGATTGGTGAGGTGGTCCAACCAGAGGGTACCACGTGGCCCTATGAGAGGCTGCCAAGTGGCCCTATTATTAGTGCTAAAAATTTGTTATAGACTAATCAACCTCCAGTGGAATCGAACACACTTTCAAAGAAACAACCACCTAACCAACATGCCACATGTACAACTCATTAAATCATGGGTCATGTTATCTCTCACAAGTTTTCCCCTTGGTTGTAAAGGTAAAACCCCTAAGGTAACCCTTTAAAACTAACTTTAGGGCCAAAGGCTAGCCCCTTCAACTCGGAGAGGGCTCTCTCCTTTACAATTCAACTACCGAGTGTCACCTCAGCAGTTGGTTGTGTCTTTAGTACAATGGCTAGATCATGATTTCAGTAGGGTTTTGGAAATGATGGTAAGACAAAGAAAGTGTATCCTTGGGCATGGAGTCATAGAAATTGTAAATAAATCAGCGGCCACTAGAACATTGGATGTAGTGATAGAGGCTAAGAGCAAGATAGTTTATATATCCTTAGATGACCTTACTATTGAGAGTGGTAGGAGAAAATAACAAAAAATTGTTTAAAATAGAGGATCTGATAGAAGAATTTTGTTCAGTTTAGATAAGAAAAGTGATACTTGAATGGGAAAGACAAAGTGTGAAAATGAACATGAATTTCACCTTTAATACCTTCATCCAAGCATGAATAATAAAACATTTAAATGAAAATAATAGAGGTAAACACATTCACCAAGAAACAAACTAGAACATATCAACACATGAATTCTCAGCTTTGAAACACTACGTTCTTCCGATCAATAGTCACCTATAATTAACTAACATAAAAAAAGCACATACACAAATTACAATTCTTTCTCAAATTTGGAACCATTGGTTTTATTTCATTATTAGCTTTATAGAGTACTTACAAAACCATAGCCACGTTTACAATCTCTAATTAAAATTAAATATAGTACATTGTTCAATCATAGACAAGATAATAATATTCCATATTTGAGAACTATGTTGTTGGTAAAGACTTGGCTGAAGCTAAGGATCAAAACTGATTATTGATATTCTACCTATATTATTTGAAAATCTTGCTTCATCATCATGCTTGGTATGGCAATTTATTCCTTGAAATTTGGTCTTGATCCACAAAAAAAGGGAATCTAGTACGTAAATCCTTCCTTCAGCAATGTACGTAAATTTCTCCTTGTTTCCTTAAAAAATAGTAATTTCTCGAGCATTGACAGATTAACTGGCATACCTCAAATCGGGAGAAAAACTGGGCACCACTAACAGATTAAATGTCAGTGATGTCTCAAAACAGAGGTAAATTCGCATTGACAATTTAACTATCAATGCTCATCCAAAATGAAGTGAAAGTAGCACTGACATGTTAATTGTCTGCGCTTCATCGAAATCCTCCCAAAAGGCAATTTGCAAAACTAAACTCCGCACTGTAAATGTTTTAGTTGAGTCTTCTAGCTACCTCCAAAAAATATCAACTTCACTCTATCTCCTTTTCCTAGTTTTATTGGCTTTAACATCAAGCTCTCTGATTTGACCCTTAGGCTTCCTATAACTCGTAGGCTTCTCTTTTTTTATGACCAGATATCTTTAAAGTGTATCATCTACCTCAATAAATTGTTGTGCCAAGCTAGGGTTTTGTTTAAGCTTGAATTTCAACATCAAATTGCTCAGTGGTCTAGTGTGAGGCCTTCTTCCCCCATAGATCTCAGCTAGTGTGGGCTCCTTAATAGCTTATGTTTCTTCTGTCTCAGGTTCAGTAGCTTCAATATGTTCAAGAGATGGCATATGAGGAGGGGAAAGCTTTTCTTTTCTAAAAGTCTCCTACTTCTTCTTGTGTATACCTTTTTCATTTTAGGAACTAGAGGAGGAGGTTTTATCATCATGTTTTTCTTTTGACTCATAGTCTGGACAGAAAAAGTCCCCTACTCTAAGGTGTGGGGCGTTTCAACAAGATTATTAATTCTTTTCCTTTTTCTCATGTACTTAGGTTTAGGTGAGACAAACTCTACAAAACCCCCAAGAAAAGAAAAATGCTCCCATGTTCTGTTAACCTTCTTTAAATGGTTTTCAATTAATATCTTGATTAGGCTCTTGTGATAAATGAAGTGGGATGATACATAATCTTTGGCCCTCACTCTTGCTGACATCTTTTTGAGACTCGTCAGTAAAAAAAAGAGCATTCATTCTTACTTGTCCAAAAATGTGAGCAAGAAAATGAAAATGATACCTATTGAGTATGTTGAAACATCCTACATAGGTGAAATAAGACTGAGTGATCCTAAGGAGAAGGTTAGGTTCATCCTTCTGCCAAGATCTCTTCAACTCCAAATTCCATGGTTTGTCCTTATACTCATCCTTTAAGAAAAAACAAATGTCAATTCCAGCCAAAATGTGGCTTTTAAACTAGCGTTCTCCATCAACAGGGAGGCTTATAGCCTCTGTAACCACTTCCTTTGTAACAGAGAAGGAAATATATCCAATACTGACACCCTAACCATCAAACCCTTCAGAAAAGGATTGAGAAATCCCATTATGATAACCACTGCATCTGAAAAAGAACTTGTCCCAGCCAACCTCCAAAAATCGTTCTCGAATTTCTGCATATGCTTCAATGGGATCAAGTCCCCAGGTTCCCCCTTGTGCAACTTGTTACTTTTTCCCATAACTATCACTGTCCAAAACCACAAGCAGTGGAAGCGAGAGCAGGATGTGATCATGAATGTGCAGGATAATTATTTTTTTACTTTGGTGGATAACACAATAGAATGGATTAACCCTACATGATTTTTTTCATAAAAACTTTAGATCATTAAACGTTGTTATAGCTCCAAATCTCACTCTTGGGGTTTGTGATGCTGCACTCATGGCCCAGGGAAACCCCTCCTTCTAGACTTGGTCCAAAATTTAAAAAACAATGTTTTATTCCCTATACGCGACATTTCCCTGAGCTAAACACGTGTATATGTGGATCTGTGTATACCCAACCCGCGTATATGTCTTAAAACACTTAAAAAAATTAAATCTCCTTAATTTTGGGTGGAGATCGTGGGTGTTACCTACTGATCACCTATCAGTGCCCGTGGCCCAATTGTTCCCAACGAATTCCCAACTAAAAAACTACTTTGGGAGAAGTATAAAAAGGCTTTAATGGGAAGGCCTAAGGGAGAAGAGAAGAGAGAGAAAGGTTATTGTGATGAGATTTCCCTGACCAGGTCTGAAGATCCTAGTGCCTCCTGCACTTCCCCCATTTACAGGAAACCCTTGTTTCCTTGTGTGATGATGTCCATCTACTACTTGAGATATCATGGAGTAAGTCATGGAAGGAGTTTTTTAAAGGCTTGAGACTGGACGAATCTGGAGGACGGTTCCACTTGGAGCCTGCGAAAGGACGAATCAGGTGAAATTATTCCTTTCTGTACTTTATTTGTCTATAATAAAAGAAACACTTGTCTTTGTTCCTGATATAAATCTTCTTCATGTTTATGATATCCATGTTATGATTCATATATGAAAGGTTGTTTAATTGTATAACTAACTACTTTTCAATATACTATGAAGATGATTTCTTTATAATGTTTAGTCCATATACTGCTGTACTTTCTGGAATTGATTGTTTTGTAGGTTGAAGGAGCAAAAGGAACTCCAAGAAGGGTTTGGACCCTGGAAGGCTCTTCCCAAACATAGGACCCCCAGGTACGCCCCTTATCATCTAGTTTGCTTATATTAGCATTATGGTTGTATGGAATGTGTGTTTCTCTGTATAGACAACCTCTGATCTGCTAGGGTTTCAACCCAAAGACCCTAGGGGAATTTGTCCCTTAACAGAATTGGTGACTCCACTGGGGACAACAGTATTGTTGTTCCTAGTTTGGGTTTAATCAAGCCAATCAGGGCTCAGCTGTCTGTTTGCTTGCTGTTGTTGTGTAGTCTGTTCCTGTAGGAACTTGAATTGTAAGTTTGGTCAATTTCTTCAGACTGTTTTTTATTTTTTCTTGAAATCTTTTATATACGCTATTTTTCTTGTTTACAGAAGCGTATATACACATGTTTCCTTAAGTAAACCCGCGGATACACAGGTTTCCTTAGGCTCAGTCGCGTATACACGCAACTGTACATCAATACAGTCGCGTATATCTTGCAATTTTCAAGATTTTTTAAATCTTTTGTTTCTGAAGGTCTGTCTGCTGGTTTGATTCAGTCCTGAACAGTTACTTTCCAGTGTCAGTTGTTAGTTTTACAGCAAGTATCTGATTTCAAATTCTCTCTGATTTTGGAAAGTGTTGGTCTTATTGGTTTTATTTGCAAGCGTCATCGTTTTGTCAAGCACACAAGATTTCTTGTTAGGAGTCTTGGCTGCTCTGTTTTGCCAGAGCAGAAAGGCTGATCTCAGTCTTTGTGTCAAATCTTGTTTTGGTGACCTTTTGTGTTTGCATGTCAAAACTACATTTTTGTGACCATCTACTTTTCTTGTTTTCGAAAGTTGTTGATTGACACTTTCTTGAAAATTGTCTTTTTGATCTTTTGGTCCTTGTTTCCATGTTGAAAAGTGTGCAACAAGAAATGCTTTTTGAGAATGCAACAAGATGATGGAGCTTAGTGGAAAGGAGTCGCTTTCACTAAGTGGGCCCGCAGGCAAATTATGGCGCAAAGTCTATTTTTAGACATATGAATCATGTCTATGAGTTGCAGGATGCTGTTTATGGATGATTGGTCATGTTGGGAAAAATAGATGGACTTCTATTTTTGGATCACAACAGGAGTGATCAAAGTCTATTTATAGACTGGCATCCAAAAATAGAAAAGTCAAATATTATTGTCTCATAATAATATTTAGACTATAAACTTTATCTTATCCTCTTGGAGCACTTCAATTTGAGCTACAGATGTGGCACATGCAGCTGTCAGAAGGAAATACGCTTTTCTTATGAGTCAGTTGAGCTATTGCATGCATGACATCAGTTAGAACTCATGCATGTGAGTTTTGTGGAGTTGATGGAGTTGTGTTCAGTTGACTTGGTTAAACTAGTTGTAATTAGTCTAACTGAAAATAGACTGATGATGAGTTGTGTGAATTAATTATTAACTCATAATGCAACTTAAGAATACATCAGTTAACTCTGTGCATGTACAGTTCAGTGGAGACAGGTGTTAGAGGTTGAGATTGCTATCAGTTGTGACTATAGTTGTGCATGAGATCTTGCACAATCAAAGGATTGAGTATGCCCATGAGAATTGCATATGCCCAGTATAATAGCCCGTGCTCACGTGATTTCCAGTGTGAGTGATTTTCACAAGGTAAATAGGAGTTTGGATCAGCCATTCATCATTCATTCTCTTGCAGGATTGTGCAGTGGAGGCAGGCAAGCAGCGGAGGAGATTTGGAGATTAGATCTAAGCTGTATTGTGTGTAACAGGTGGAGAGAGTGCTGGATGCTTGTGAGGAGTATTGTACTATGCATTGTTACATGTTCTCAATCATTATAATATACAGATAGTGTGGGGTTTTTAGCTGTATGCTTTCCCTGGGTTACATACTGTGTTAATGTGCGCATGCGATTGATGTTTCATTGTTTTTAATGCTGCTAAATTGATTATCAACGTAGAGGAGGTTATGTATTATGCATGTATTCCGCAATAATGTATAATTGGGATAATCTCTGTGAATAAGTGTCATATTATTCAAAATTTCTACATGGTATCGGAGCTAGTTTATTTGTAGAAAAAGTTCTACAAGTATCAGAGTTGATCATCAGATCTATTATTCAGAAAGTGTTTACATTTTATTTCTTCAGGCAGAGTCTGTAATCGGGCCAGGTAGCTTCTGGATTCATCCTTCCTTTGGAAGGTGAGATATCCGGTAAAAGCCCATACAGTCGATCTCTGTACGAGAAATAATTTGTTCTCACGAATTTTAGATCAGAAGCGGTTGAGTTTTTTGAGCTGGTGGAATTCGAATTTGCAGCAGTGTTTTCTTGGTGTCAAAGTTGAAATGTCTTTCAACAGATTGCGATTGGAGTATGCCCTTGAGGGCAACTCGAACTATATTGCATGGAAGGACAGGATGGAGGCGGTGTTAGATGATAATGGGTTGAAGGAGTTCATAGATGCGGATGTCCCAAAACCTACTGATGCTACTCAAGTCGGGGATTGGCAAAAGAAGACAGCAAAGTGTCGAAGGATTCTGTTGGAGGGCGTGAGGGATCACATTGTGTCCAGCCTCCATGGAAAGGCTTCTCCATATTTGATTTGGAAAACGTTGACAGAATTATTCCAAAGCAAGAGTGACCAGAGGAAGTTGGCGCTCAAGGATAAACTCATAAACATTAGGTGTGAAAATGGAGACAGCATGCCCCAGTATCTCACGAAGTTCACCCAATTCCGGGATGAGCTAGGAAGTGTGGGGGTAACTGTTGAGGATGAGGATATGGTGAGTCTAGCACTCCTTGGCCTTCCTAAGAGTTGGCATAGCTACTAGGACTCAGTGAATGGAAGGGAGAAATTGCCAGGATGGGAGAGACTTTGGTCAGATCTTGTGCAAGAAGAGATTAGACGGCGCACCAGAGACAGTTCTTCATCTATGCATGATGAGGAGAACTGTGCCTTAGCGAATAAGGTGAAGAAGGGGAAGGGGAAGGTTTCACTTTCCGAATCTAGTTCTTCCAATGATGGGAAGAAGGTTGACAAGTCGAAGGTGCGATGCTTTCGTTGTCATGAGTTGGGCCATTATGCTACTAATTGCCCAAAGAAGAAGTCCAAGAAGGGATCCAGGGAAGGATCTGAAGGTGAGGCACTTGCTTCACAGTTTGAGTTGGATTTCACACTCTTCGCATGCATGGTTTCATCCATGGTGGGAAGTGGTTGGTTTCTTGACAGTGGAGCTTCTTTCCACATGACTGGTGACAAAAATTTGTTCAGTACTTTGGAGGAGAAAGATCTCCAGATACTCATAACGATGGGTAATGATGAGAAGTATAGTGTCTCAGGTGTAGGCACGGTTATTTTTCAGAGGGAGCATGGAGCTTGCCTTACCTTGACCGATGTCAAGTATGTACCAGGACTGAAGAGAAACTTGGTGTCGATCGTGATGCTGGAAGACAGAGGCTATGATGTAGTCTTCAGTAAGGGAAAGGTTTTCCTTAGACACATCATCACTAGACAGGTGAAGCAGATTGGTTCACGAGTCAAGAACATGTATGCTCTTGAGGTTCAAGATGCATACAAAGCCTTGAGCAGTGAGGCAACTGATGGAGACTTGGTGGTTGAGAGGGAGTGTATATTACCTTTCAACATGCAGAGCCAGAAGAAGTCTCAGACAATTGTGGAGGAGCCACGATTGGTGCAGCAGCTTCAGGAGGTTGTGGAGCAGCCACAACAAGGGAAGCTGAGAGGAGATCGAGTAGAGACATCTACTCATGCAGAGACCTCCAGTAGGGGGAAACTTCGAGCTAGGTGGGCTGAGGGATCGCATGCAGCCATACCTCCAGGTAGGAGGTGGGGTGATGTGGATTGATCGTCCCAAGGAGGAGGGGCAGGATCCTTGAGGTACCCAACCTCTTGGATGAGACTTTGCTACGGGAGCCCCGATGTGGAGTAGTAGGAACTGAATGATTGGGTAGAGACAGATGCAGATGGAGCGGCAGAGAGAGCGACAGTGTAGGGAATCCCAAGACAACGCATAGCTAGCAGGCTGCAGGAAGGCGAGAGGCACAAGTGTTTTGCACAGTGCTAGTTGGCACAGAGAAGTGTGCAATGGTGCGAGATGCATGGAGATGTTGCAGTAGTGCAGATGTTAGAGAGGGAGCACTTGTCAGCAGCAGGTAGAGCTTCAACATCAGAGTATGTTCCTAGCCCAGCAGAGTGGTCAGTTGGGAGTGTTTTTGTTCCAAGTTGTTGGAGCAAGTGGACCAGGCAGATGTGTTGCATGCAGAACATTCCAGAGTTACAGGATCGGGTCTGAGAGGAAGCCTTTCTTGTTGAGAGGGAGTTTTGAAAAGTGTGCAAAAAGAAATTCTTGTTGAAAATGCAACAAGATGATGGAGCTTAGTGGAAAGGAGTCACCTTCACTAAGTGGGCCCGCAGGCAAATTATGGCGCAAAGTCTATTTTTAGACATATGGATCATGTCTATGAGTTGCAGGATGTTGTTTATGGATGATTGGTCATGTTGGGAAAAATAGATGGACTTCTATTTTTGGATCACAGCAGGAGTGATCAAAGTCTATTTTTAGACTGGCAGTCAAAAATAGAAAAGTCAAATATTATTGTCTCATAATAATATTTAGACTATAAACTTTATCTTATCCTCTTGGAGCACTTCAGTTTGAGCTACAGATGTGGCACATGCAGCTGTCAGAAGGAAATACACTTTTCTTATGAGTCAGTTGAGCTATTGCATGCATGACATCAGTTAGAACTCATGCATGTGAGTTCTGTGGAGTTGGATGTGGAGTTGATGGAGTTGTGTTCAGTTTGACTTGGTTAAACTAGTTGTAATTAGTCTAACTGCAAATAGACTAATGATGAGTTATGTGAATTAATTATTAACTCATAATGCAACTGAAGAATACATCAGTTAACTCAGTGCATGTACAGTTCAGTGGAGACAGGTGTTAGAGGTTGAGATTGCTATCAATTGTGACTATAGTTGTGCATGAGATCTTGCACAATCAAAGGATTGAGTATGCCCATGAGAATTGCATATGCCCAGTAGAATAGCCTGTGCTCACGTGATTTCTAGTGTGAGTGATTTTCACAAGGTAAATAGGAGTTTGGATCAGCCATTCATCATTCATTCTCTTGCAGGATTGTGCAGTGGAGGCAGGCAAGCAGCGGAGGAGATTTGGAGATCAGATCTAAGCTGTATTGTGTGTAACATGTGGAGATAGTGTTGGATACTTGTGAGGAGTATTGTACTATGTATTGTTACATGTTCTCAATCATTATAATATACAGATAGTGTGGGGTTTTCAGCTGTATGCTTTTCCCGGGTTACATACTGTGTTAATGTGTGCATGCGATTGATGTTTCATTGTTTTTAATGCTGCTAAATTGATGATCAACGTAGAGGAGGTTATGTATTATGCATGTATTCCGCAATAGTGTATAATCAAGATAATCTCTGTGAATAAGTGTCATATTATTCAAAATTTCTACATGCCAAACCTCTCATTTCTGCTTTTGATTGTTAAAAGCATCTCGAAACACATCTTTGTTGTTGAGTTTTCATCCATTTTGTGTTGTCAGCTTGCAAAGTGTTTGGTGCCGATTTTTCAATCATAAAGTTTCAGTTTTGTTGAGAGCACTTTTGAAAAGACATTTTTGTTTTTCTTTTGAAGAAAACTTTTTGAAAAACTTGGTTTTGCTTTCTTGAACTTCGTTTTGATTTAGTTTCCTTTTAGTGAATGAAAGTGCACTTTTGTTTGTCTTGAAGCTTGTTTTTAGTGTTTAGACGAAATGAATGATAGTAACTCATATTCTATCTAAACATTTTAAGTGACAAATTAGAAATTGATAAACAAGTAACTTTCATTTCTTGATTTAGAGTAGTCTTAAGTCTTGCATCAGCATGTACTCATTGCATTAGGATAGATTTGCACATCTTTTTAGGCATCCATAGTTTTGTTAACTTTTGTGAGTGTGAAGTGTGAGTAAAAGAAAAGAAAAGAAAATTTGTTGTTTTTTTGAAGTTCCTCTGAACCCTGTAGAAATTTCTTTTCATCGAAAAACGAAAACAAGTGCATTTGCATGTAGTTTGGTTTTTATTAATTTCTTTTGCATCAAAACACCACTAGTTTCACTTCCACTTATCCCTTGACTTAAAGAACAACCCATTTAAAAACAAGCACTAATTAAAATATACTAGAACTTTTTATAATTGTCAAGTTAGACACACCAACAAGTTTTAGGATATTTTAGGGCCTTGGATTAGGTGAGTGGAAAGATAACTCTCCAAGACCATTTAAATTGTCAAACATAGGAGTCTGAATAATGAGTGAAAATCCAATAGCGTTAGGGAGACCAGGAAAGCTTTGGATTTGGGAGTTAAGCACGAGGGTTCTTGAAGATAGGGAAGAGAGATACCCCCTCTCCTACTTGTTAGATCTAACCTCAAGACTGTTCCGCCTGGCTTCTGATACGAGTTCGTAACCTTAGTTGCTACTCCTAGAGATCTACACAGGTGGCTGCGGAGGGGAATCCTGTGGCACCTGAGGTCGACGTTGTATCACTCTCAATGGTACTACTGGAGGGCACCCTTGCGAATCTTGGGGGCTTGCACCGACGCAGGCTATTGTTAGGAGGTTAGTGTAACTTCCTTTGTTACCTTCGCTGATAGGACTAGGCCGTCATTATCCCAGACTATCTTCGGAAGGCTCCTTACTTCACTTTCTTGTATTTTGGTGTCTGGTCCTTATCACTCGGAGTGGAAATACTCGAAAGTTGTTTGACTGGCTGATATATTTTAGGGACTTTTTAGTGAGTGCTCTTTTCTCCTTGTATATAGTTAGCTTTAGGTCTTTCTATCTAGTCACGTTTGGACTTTGTGTTTTGAGTGACTGGCTTACCACTCTGCTGTCTTGAAAGGCTTTTGGTCGTTCTTTCAGAAGTTGTGGAGTTGCCTCCTCAAGGGCAAAGGTTTTGATTGCCTATCCATATTCCTTGAAAAGTTATTTCTACATTCCCGTAAGGGAAGGCTCTGAGGATTAGTTTGATATGGCCAATATTCCTGTGGAAGCCAACCAAGGTACCCTTCCAAAAGGAGATCCTTGTGCTTTTCATTATTGATAGGTCACCTTGTGATCAGCATCGATCAGTATCATGGGTCTTTGACTGAGTGGTTTCCCTTGTGTTCGACATCAGCTTACATTATCACACATTGGGATTCGTGCAGTGCCTTGGTTTCCATTTGACCCTATTGGTGGATGCCTTGCCTCTGTGTTAGATTTCATTACTGGTTGGTTCAGAGGGTTTCTGTCGTGCGCTAGCCACATCTTGTGTACGCCGAAAACATACTTCGGTCGGGTTATTAAATCTCTTTCGTCTGATTTCTTCCACATTATTGGCCTACGGGTTACACTCGCACTAGATTGATGAAGGATTCCTTAATGCCTTCCTTCTAGTGGATCTTTCCCTATCGACTACGACTCATTTCTCTGGGGCAAAGATCTAGAGTCCATTTGGCAGTACCTTGGGGTTTGCAGTCATTAGTGGCAGATCCTTTGCTATCGACAGTGGAAAACCATCATCGTCTCCTGATCGATAGACTCTTATAGGTGTTTGACTCTAGCTCATCCATTCACACTTGTTAGATTGTACTGGGTACCTTGACGCTCATTTTCATTATCAGTGAGTAGTCTCGTGTTTGTTAACGGTATACATCAATGACCGGTAATCAAACGATTTCTCACATGGTCGACTTCAGATCATTTATTCCCATGGTGTAGAAATGTACCACGACGGTCATTGGTTCACTTGACAGTTGCTCCTGTTGCTGCTAGTTGATACCACCCCACGTTATATGTTGCAGTCATTCATGGCGACATTCTATATGCTGGCCCCTGAGTTTACAATGTAGTACCATCCTATTCCATCATGTTCAGTTGGTACCTTTTGTGATCAGTCTTTGATATCAGTGATCCGGTTCATCCTTCAGCATCATTGACATTCTTATATGTGATATTCAGACATGTACTTGTTCGATCATGATCAGATGATCCATTATGTTTTTTCCAGTTCTTTATACTTGTATACTTAGTGGATCCGCTTGTACTTGATATGTGGACATGCTTTACTTTTTCTGAGCATGGGTATGCCCGCCTCAGACAGTGTTTTTTTTTTTTTTTATCTCCTTTTGTGGCTTGGCAGGCTGAACTCTGGTGAAGTCCTTCTCAGTTTTTGGCAGATTTCCTTTCCATGTACTTGCTTAATACATTTCGGCCATCATGTACCCCTTCTGACCTCATATATTAGGGGGCATCTATTATAGCTCCAAATCTCACTCTTGGGGTTTGTGATGCTGCACTCATGGCCCAAGGCAACCCCTCCTTCCAGACCTGGTCCAAAATTTAAAAAACAGTGTTTTATTCCCTATACGTGACATTTCCCTGAGCTAAACACGTGTATACACGGGTCTGTGTATACCCAACCCGCGTATATGTTTTTAAAACGCTTAAAAAAATTAAATCTCCTTAATTTCGGGCGGAGATCGCGGGTGTTACCTGCTGATCACCTGTTAGTGCCCGTGGCCCAACTGTTCCCAACGAATTCCCAACTAAAAAATTACTTTGGGAGAAGTATAAAAAGGCTTCAATGGGAAGGCCTAAGGGAGGAGAGAAGAGAGAGAAAGGTTATTATGCTGAGATTTCCCTGACTAGGTCTGAAGATCCTAGTGCCTCCTGCACTTCCCCCATTTACAGGAAACCCTTGTTTCCTTGTGTGATGATGTCCATCTACTACTTGAGATATCATGGAGTAAGTCATGGAAGGAGTTTGTTAAAGGCTTGAGACTGGACGAATCCGGAGGACGGTTCCACTTGGAGCCTGCGAAAGGACGAATCAGGTGAAATTATTCCTTTTTGTACTTTATTTGTCTATAATAAAAGAAACACTTGTCTTTGTTCCTAATATAAATCTTCTTCATGTTTATGATATCCATGTTATGATTCATATATGAAAGGTTGTTTAATTGTATAACTAACTACTTTTCAATATACTATGAAGATGATTTCTTTATAATGTTTAGTCCATATACTGTTGTACTTTCTGGAATTGATTGTTTTGTAGGTTGAAGGAGCAAAAGGAACTCCAAGAAGGGTTTGGACCCTAGAAGGCTCTTCCCAAACATAGGACCCCCAGGTATGCCCCTTATCATCTAGTTTGCTTATATTAGCATTATGGCTGTATGGAATGTGTGTTTCTATGTATAGAAAACCTCTGATCTGCTAGGGTTTCAACCCAAATACCCTAGGGGAATTTGTCCCTTAACCAACGTGATGGTGAAACAATAAATAAATCATATATAAAAATGACTGATCATATCACTAATTTACAATTATTATCACCATCGACAACGAAAATTCAAACAAATTCTAATGTGAAATCATGAAACAACATGTCACACAGTTTATTTGGCCAGCGCTTGCTTGTCTTGGTACCCACTCTGTTGATGTGTGAACTATCAGCACTTTAAACTTGACATATATATTTTTTATCAACGTTGACAATCCAACCGTTAGTGCCTTTAGTTTGATGTTATTTTGAATTTTTTTCCTCGCTGACCATCCAACTGTCAACACCCTTATTTAATGTTTTTGAATTAGCACTGATAACCCAACTATCAGCGCACCTATTTTTTTTTGAATATATTTTTTTTAAACTATTGAGCCTTATACTTTGAAGCTAAACTGAGATAACAGGTCAGGTGTTATATTTATTGAGTATGGATCCAATGGTTGGGGTAACAGGCAGGCCAGTGGGCGTGCCCTATTGACTTAGCCCACAGCTTTGTTAGGTGGCATATGACCATCGACGACGAAGAGGAGGGGTCGAGCACATGGAATTACTACTCGCGCCCCTAGCCATATGATTATGCAATGTGACTAGAGCGCGGGGGCATAGGGCATGGAGCCAACAACCCATGGTTTCACCACTTGCAATGCGACCACAGCAGGGGAGGGCATGTGGCTAATGACCCAATTAAAAAATTTATTATTTAATATTAAAACTATAACACGCAAAGAACATCGACAGGTGAAAATCAAACCCCCAACCTACGAGGAGTTAACTAGCACACCCACCAATTGGGATATAGGAATTATGTTTCTAAGTTAATAAGGCCAAGAGCTTTTGAGTTACAGGTTGCAAACTAGTTTGGTTAAAGGGGGGTATTTTGCTTAATTTTAAGCATTTTTGAGCTCAAGAAGAGCCTAGATGGGAGTTTTTGAGTGTTCTAAGCAATGTGGAAGCATACTATTTTCAGTTTGAAGATTATAAACTGATCTAATTAACATTTGATAATTTTAATGAAGTGATCACCATTGGAAGCTATACTCAAAGGCATAGCCCAAGATGGGTGAACTCTGTTACCAATTTTCTCTTGTTTTTTGCTGTATTTTTGTCCTCTCATTTTTGTAAAATTTATGAAAATTATCTTATGTTTGTGCACTTTAGCAATTTTGATTTTTTGCCTAAAAGGACATAAACAAACATGCAAATTAATCAATGAAACTTTCACTTTCATTTTTGGATCTGTTTTCTTTCAGAGCATGGTTTTTGTGAAGGTTTGATACAATTTGCAAGGTTTTTGAATGCTTACAAGGTCTAGATTAAGAAGAGGAGATGGAGCACTTGAAGAACCTAACCCTAAAATTGGCTCAAGAAGACCAAATACTCTAAAATACATGGCACATGAAGAAGGAGAAGGGTAAGAATTGATGTCTCAGGATGAGAGAGATTTCAAAAAATCTTTCTTTGATATGACTAAGATGGTGAAAGTGTTGTATAATGAAAGAATAACATGGTTGCAAGGATAAAATTCTAATCAAATAAAAGGTGATGGTGGTGATGGGATAAAGCCTCCATCCTCCTCTTCCTTCACCTCCATCCTCACCTCCTTTTTCACATAGACCAACTCCTCCAACATCTCCAAGAGGACATACTAAGTCTCCTTTAATTAAGCTTGATGTCAAGTTTGAATTGCCAATGTATGATGGAGAAGTAAATGCTAAAAAGTTGGATAATTGAGTTCATCAAATTGAATTTTATAGTAGTGTTGATGACGATGATGTCACAAACATCCAACTTGCTTTTCTTCGTTTTGGAGGTGAAACTCTTATTTGGTGGGAAGCTCGAACTTAAGAAGATTTGAAGAAAAGTGGTAAAATTATCTCTTCTTGGATTAATTTTATAGCTGCTTTAAGGAAGCAATTTTATCCATTAGCTTATATGGAAAAAGCAATAATGGATTGGAAAAATTTTAGACAAGCTAAAGGTCATAATTTCCAAAGTTACACACAAGAATTTAGAAAAAGATCATTAATCTTGGGTGTTGATTTTATCTTACAAGATACTCTCCTTAAATACATAGGTGGATTACATAGTTATTTGAGAAATAATATACTTATGTTTAAACCCACCAATCTAGATGAAGTATGTGTTCAAGCTACTCATTTAGAATCAAGAGGCAAGAATGTTCCTTAAGGGTCCAACAAGAAACCCTTTAAATCTGGAGACAAAGGAAAGGGGAAAGCTAAAGGCAAAGGCAAGAAGAATGATACAGTTAAGAAAGAGGGAGAGAAAATCACTTGAAAACATTGTTCAAAAGATGGCCATGATGAAGACCATTGTTGGAAATTACATCCATAATTGAGACCAAAGAAGTTTAATAACAAGGGGAAACAAAAGACTGCTACTACAACTCAACAAGATCTAGGATCAGATTCAGGTGATGAAACTAAAATCACAACCATGGGAATGAAAGGTATAACTTCTAATGCAAGTACTAGTTCTTCTAGCAAGCCTATTGAATCTCAAAATGATAAAGAAAGAAGTGAGTTTTTTCATATTAGGGTCATTACAAAACATACAAAGGTTGATACACTATTTGATAGTGGATCTCAAGTCAATCTTATCTCTTAAGTAATTGTCAAGAAACTTAATTTAGAGACTACACCTCATGAAAAACCTTACCCCTTGGGTTTGGTATGTGATGATGCCAAATTTCAAGTGACAAGAAAATGTTAACTCAAATTTATCATCATTGCTAATTTTATAAATGAAGTTGACCTTGATGTTGTACCACTTGAAATTTGTGGGATTGTCTTAGGGAGTCCATATTTATATGACTGAAAATCCATATTCTATCATTGTGAGAACAAGTATCATATTTTCAAAGATTGAGTTCAGTATATTGTTAGAGCACATCGCAAAAATATTAAATTATCTCTTGTTAGTGTAGGACCAATGAAAGGTTTGTGAATGCTAGTAAGAATTTTGCGTTGTTGATGATAAACACTAAAGATACCGTTGAATCTGAAGCTTTCTCAGGATGTGATTCTAAACTCAAGCATGAATTGGTTGAAGTTGTTAATACTTATGACAAGATCTTTCAGGAACTTGAAGGGTGACCTCCAAAAATAGGAATTCAACATGAGATATAGTTGCAGTAGGATGCACCACTTCTGAATATTGGCATGTATAGAATATCAATTTTGGAGAATATAGAAATAAAGTTGCAAATTCAAGAGTTGCTCGACAAGGGGGTCATAAGACCTAGTAAATTTCCTTGTGTGTATCCTATTGTTTTGGTCTCAAATAAATATGGTACATGGCACATGTGTGTGGATTTTCATGCTTTGAACAAGATCACAGTAAAGAATTGTTATCCTCTTCCTTGCATTGATGATTTTTTAGATCAATTAAAGGATGTTGTTTATTTTACTAAGTTAGACTTGAGAAGCGATTATCATCAGATAAGGATTGTTGAAGATGATATTTGGAAAACTACTTTTAAGACAAAATAATGAGTGTTTGAAATGTTAGCTATGTCATTTGGGCTTTGTAATGCACCTGCTACATTCATGAGAGTTATGAATGATGTATTGTGACCATTCCTTGATGATTTTGTCATAGTCTACTTAATCATATTCTGATTTTTAGAAAGACTCGTGAAGAGCATCTCAAGCATGTAAATCAAGTTCTAGATGTCTTGAAAAAGGAAATGTTGTATTTGAAGATGTCTAAATGTGAATTTGGGAAAACCTCTTTGGTTTACTTAGGTCATATTGTAAGAGGTGGTGAATTGAAGATTGATACCTCCAAAGTTTGAGTCGTTGTTAATTAGCCTAAACCCAATAATGTAACTGAAGTTAGGATATTTTTGGGAGAAACCCAATATTTGAGAAAATTTATCGCTAACTTCTCATCCATTGCAGCAATATTACATGCTTGAAAAGTGTGAAGCAGGTATTTCTGTGGGGATGCAAGCAACATAAAACTTTTGACACTTTGAAAGAGAAAATCAATACAATGCTAGTTTTGCCACTTCCAAATCTCAAGCAACCATTTGAAATTCAAACTGATGCAAGAAAATATGCTATGGGAGAAATATTGATGCAACATGGTAAGACAATATGTTATCATTCTAAGAACTTTCCAATGCAATAATTAATTATCCAACTTATGATAAAGAGTTGTATGCTTTGGTACAAAGTGTGAAGAAATGGAAAAATTATTTGATGGGTAAAGAAATGATTATTCATACTGAACAACAACCTTTTCAATATCTTCAATCACAAACTAAGCTACAACAAGCTAGACATTTCAGATGTATGGGGTTTTTGCAATAATTTTGTTTGGTCATTAGGTATAAGAAAGGTATTTACAACAAAGTTGCAGATATGTTATCGAGGCCTATTATTAATGCATCTGTCATTCTTAAGCATAATTCAATCATGCATGAAAGCTATATTGAACATTATGTTCAAGATGAAGATTTTAAAGATGTTTATGCAAATTTGAGTTAAGGCAATAATGTTGAAGAGTTGGATTATCATGTTCATAAAAAATTGTTGTATCATCTTGGCAAGTTCTATATTCCATAGCATGAAAGAGTTAATTTCATAAGGAAAGCCCATGCTTCTCTTATTGTTGGTCACTTTTTTGTAGGAAAAACAATTGATTAACTACAAAGGTATTGTTATTGGCCTCATATGAATTAAATTGTATCAAGATATGTAGAACGATGTTCTATGAGCACTACTAGTAATCCAAGTAATAGGAAATTGGCTTTGTATACTCCACTTCCTATCCATTCTCTTCCTTAGGAAAGTGTTTCCATGGATTTTGTAAGGGGAACCTATGTTTAGAAAAAGACATGATTATTTTTGTGTTGTAGTGGATCATTTTAGTAAAATGTGTGTGTTAATACCTTGTGAGAAACAACTCACAGATGAACAAACCGCATAGATGTTCTTCCAAAATGTTTGGGTTCACTTTGTGTTACCTACCTCTATTATTTTTTATCGATATTCTTGATTTATTGGGAAGTTTTGGTCAAGTTTATGGGAACTCATGGACACAAAGTTGAAGAAGAGCACAAAATTTCATCCACAAATCAATGATCATAGGCTTATGGGTTCTCTTTCTACACTTGCCTTTTTTTGAAAGCTGCTTTAAGAACTACATAAATTTTCATGTTGCCACATATTGCTTTCCTTACAAAGGATCGCATGACCTATTTGTCCTTCTTGGGATGAAATTCTAGATGGAGTTTCCAACGCTTTTCAATCTAGTTCCCATTCATGCTACAATGGGTACAAAAATGCTTTCGCTTGCCCATCGACAAGGAAGTATTCATAAAAGGAGAGATTCATCATGCTTTGTCCCAAGGATTTGATCCATTCTTTTGACCATCACCTTACGTTGATCACAATTAGCCACACAATGGTTAGTTGCATCATAAAATGTTCAAGGAAACTTTTCCCATAAATAGTCAAAATCACCAATATTTATAAAATCCCCATGAAACTTATACCTGTCCTTTGGGCTATGAATTTGATGATGAGGACTAGACTTTTCATGTCCCTTGGAACATTCATCTCTCTCTAGAGACAATTTGTCATCATCACTACCATCATGGTGTGACATGCCATCACCTGATGATTTCTTTGTCTCAACAATTTTAGAGCACTCTCCAATTTCTCCATGACCATAACCCAGTGCTTCATATCGTGGTCATTCCTTCACCTTGATAGGATTAGTGATACCTTGGACATTGACTCTGAGACCTCTTCCATCATAACCCATCTGGGTTAAAAGATTCACACCAATACCTTTGGTATGATTTCCAAAGGCTACAAAAGATGTGTTATCAACATTAGTTGAAGGAGTAGAAAAAGAAATACTAATTTCCTCCTTTAAATTGTCACCCATGTTTTTTGTTTCATATGCTAATGACGAAGTGGATTATGACTCAAGCCAACCACTTTTACCAATTGGCACATAAGGAGAATATTTTAGATGCTAACAAAACTCACAAGAATCATTCTCAACATAGGTTCCATATCCTGTGTATGGAACATGCCCACAAATTCACTTCATCTTAGAGGGGTTACTCTCTACTTCTGAGATGGAACTCTCACCATTTTGTTCCTCCACTACATGCTGCAACATTAGGTGCATTTTCCTTTTCTTCTCCTCTGTAATTTCAAGCAATCTCCTCAGCTCAACATTCTCCATTCGAAGAGACAAATTAATATCCTCCAACTTTTGGAGTCTTTCACACTTCAATTTATTGCCCATACTTGCGACTTGATCAAAACCTGATTTGATAACACCTAATCTGAAATTGAAGGTAACACTCCTCCTATCAAAAACCAACCATCCTCTGGACTTTGCAAGTTAACAAAATGGGTCTTTAAAAATAAACAAGTTTCACACCTTCTTCAAGAATGGGAGTTAAGTTTTTCGTATGAATTTAAAAGAGAAACAAATTCATATGCATCTCAAGATGAATAACAGGAAGAGAATAAATCCACATTTGATGACAGAGTTCACCCCTCATGGGCTACATCTATGGGCCTACTCCAATAGCTAGACAGATATATTGATTTTAACAGCAAACAAGTACTGATACAATTTATTGACGGTAGAGTGGTTTTGCTTCTCCTATAAAGAATTCTCACTCAAAATATGACTCCCTACAACAAATCATGAAAATGCCAACACAAAAAGGACTCTCACACAATATGTCCTTATACTCTGTTGTAGCAGCTACAACCACCCTCCAAAATTTTTCCTTACCTTCTTTTTGGAGCCTCCCTACGAACCTTTCACCACAGCATGTCTTGCTTCGTCAAGTACACAAGCTCCAGTGATTTTCTTGCAGAAAGACAGCCTATCGATCAAAGCTTGATGCATTCCCCCCACAGGTTGTTCATCCAGACTTGGTCTAGCAGTAGGCTGAGCAACAAGAAAAATTTTAAGGATGGAAAATTTTCTCGAAGTTTAAAAACATTGGTGAATCTCACTAATCCCTAATATGCAAACTATAAAAAATTTATTGATATATTTGTAAAATTATTCAAATTTATAATGATTTTATATATAGTCTCTATATAATGTTGGCGATTTTTAAGGTAAAATAATTTTATATTCTAAAATTTGGACGAATCATCTTTTATAAAAATTGGAAATTGGCGAATCTTTTTTGTGGAAAAATCATGGAAAATTATCCCACTGGGCGAATATTAGCCTCGAAAATTTTCCATCTTGAGCAACTTCTTCAAGAATTTGCACAAATATGGAGGGCAACTAGCCTTCCCTCCAGAAATTGCGCAATTCTGACAGGCAGCCTATTGGACTCCATAATTGCACAATTATATTGGGCAAGCTTCATCCAGGAAATTGCGTAATCCTTCCCAACTGGGATGCTCAGCCCAGAATTTGCGCAAATATGGATAGAAGTCAACTGCTCTGCCCAAAAATTGTGAAAATCTTCTAGGCAGCCAGCCCAGCTCCCATCTAGAAATGTGCATTTTCTCCCAACAATTGAGCAGCCTCTTGCATGTGCAGTTGGGTTGACCAGTTCCACTTGGGACCAAGGAAACTTGACTTGCATGCATGGCTTGAATTTTCCCAAAATAGCAAAGGGAAACATGCAAAGGCATCCCTTGATTTAGGGATCTATTTTTAGTAGCTAGAGGTTACATGCAAAGATCATTTTAGAATCTTTCGTCCAAGTGTCACTCTTTCCTAGATTTGTGGCATGCACGTCATGAGCCCAAACTTATTTATTCGATGCATCAGAGCTCATTCTTTCACATCGATCTTGGAGCTCTAACATCCCACAACACATCTAGGACTCTTCGACACATTCGTCTCAGCTATTCATGGGTAAGTGGCCTCAACTTGTCTTTTTCAGCATTTATGTTGCTTTTTGTGTTTTCACTTGTGTGAGTGATGTTTGATTGATTTCTTTGAATGCTTGATGTCGTTCACATGCAGACTAGCTTGTGCTAGCACCGTTTTAGTTTTCATCAACATCTCACTGCTATCACATGCATGAAACTGTTTTGCACAAATGGTCGCCGATTCGGTGACTCGCTTCACCCACATGCATGATGTTCGTTTTTTTAATCTTTCATTCAATGTTTGCATGGACGATCGATTACTTCTTCTTACACTCAACATCGCCATGCATTCACTTTCACATCTCCTTTCAGTTGCCTATCAACGAGTCTCGGCAGCCTTGGCCCAGACTCTATCTCACCGAGATTGCATTGTGTAATTCAGAGAGGGAAGGCTCTTCCTTCCTCTCCAGATATGCGCATTTATGCCCAGGAGTTGTCCTTTAGGCTTGCTTTGCACAAATCTGAGGGACAATGATTGCTGGCCTAGAAAATTGTGCAATGTTGTCACTGAGCCTGTAGTCATTGCCAGCTGGAAATGTGCACTGCACAATTCTAGTAGTCAACAATACGACTAGATTGTGCATTGCATAAATCCAGTAGTCAGTTAGCCTCCCCAAACACCCCAGATTGCGTTTTGTGCAAATCTAGCAGCTAGTCTCCCAGCCTCCCACAAGAAATTGCGTAATCTTTGCCTATCAATCCTTAGGTATGTGTCATGTCATTCTTGAAATTACTTTGGTTTTCACTAACTGATTTCTTGCCATGCATGTCGCTTTTTCTCCAGATCTTTTAGGTGTTCATCTACCTCTGAACAGTACAAGATCAATGGCCTCCAAGAGAGCAAGATCACAGGGCATCGATGGAAATGCAGCTGGAGTAGTAGTTGAGCGAGTGTCCTCTAGTCTACCGATCTATGAAGATACCAAGTTGTTTCTAGACAAGGACATCAAGCTGAAATGGAAAGAGGTAAACAATGTTTTCAAGGGCACTTTTGGGGAAGACCTCGAGGACCTCCAAGTGTACGTGAACATTCACAAGTCCGGCTTGTATCGGATTGCATGTAGATACCCTACGTTCCCAAGTGCGAACATGATACATTGGATTGTTTCTCACACTGAACTTGAGACGATGATCTTGAGTACTGTCAGCAAGACAAATATTTCAACCTTCCGGGCACAAGATTATGATGACATGTATCAGATGTTGGAGCCCGTGACCATCATGGAGACTCCCTTCAGCTTACCCAACAATAGTGCCGACTCCAGAGACATATTGAAGATCTGGGTAAAGGAGCTGGCTAGATTCAAGATGACACCCAACTAGATCTACAAGACAAAGATACTATGGAAGGTATATCAATATTTGGTCATATTTGCATGTCGACTGTATGGCCAAGAAAGCATGGAAACCTTCACACAGATTTGGGTGATCGTTTTGGACCAATTGGCCAGAGAAGGAAAACCACGTAACTGGTCCAGCATGTTGGCTCATCAACTAAAGGAATAGGTAACAAAGGCTCAACAGTCACCTGAAGGTATGCAAGAAGAGATCTACATGTCCACCTACATCTTAGATGCAATCTGTGCCTGACAAGAGTTATCGGGCTTGGAGTGGGCATGGTCACCGGCAGAGACTGCTATGAACACATATTGTAAGTTGTTATCCGAATGCAGCTTCTGAGGAGTTATTGCACGATTTTTCGATCATTTTGTCACCCCAGTTTACAAGATGATATTCGAACAGGATCCACCCTACATGTTGAAGGAAGTAATGTAGGCATTGATAGACATTTCTGATTAGTATGCCTCACCATCTGGTACCTTCATACTAATGTTCAGCGCGGAGAAGCCTCTACATGTTTTAACGAAGTTTTTCTTGGACATACACATCATGCAGGAAATAGCATATCACATCTCGGCAGGGTTGACATGTAGACTATACCAGAAGAAGAAGGCACCTTGGCCCGCTCTTCCATTGCGGATCGGGTTATATGAGATCTTGAGTTTCAAGAAAGCGGATGTCGAAGTAGAACAGATGAAGAAGTATCCATTTGACCTCCGAAGTTATAATCCGTATGACCCACATTGCATTGTGAAAGATCACTGCACAAGAGTACAGTTCAACTAGATCCACGGGGCATTTCATTGGGTCGAGGAGGACCCATGGAGATATTTCTACAGTTTCTCCAGACCCAATGAATAGGTCGGAGTAGCTAGTGAAGCAACGTGAAGCAGCATCTTGGAGAGCACTAGCACCAAAACTAGTAGAGGAGGACATACCAATGCGCGGCAAGGGAAATAGGAATATTGTCGATCACATGGAGGAAGAGAAAAGCTGCAAGTTCTGAGCATATCCACTTGTGGAGAAAGAAACTATGGCTATATAGGTAAAGAGGCAACAACGCGACAAGCGAATCACGCAAAGGCAAAGGGAGAAATGAAGAGTGGAGGAAACAAAGAAGGAGTTGCATGAGTTGAAGGAGCAACTCTAGAAGGAACGAGAGCTATGCAAACAGGAGAGGGAAGCGCAACAACAACAGGTAGAACAAGGGGCGCAACATGTACAGATGGATGAAACAACGCCCATACAAGTAGTGGATTCATTAGAGCAGCTGGCATCAGGCGAATAGGGTGAACCCTCGTAGGAGCAGGACTTCGCTCAGGAGATAGAGCAAGCACTTGAACAGATGGATATGGATATGAAGCAGTAGGAGTCAGAATAGGACATCAACCTCATGCCTCACCACCAAGAGGTCGACCCACTAGCTTCACCACATCCAATAGATGAGAAAGTCTCAAGCGACCAAGGAGGCACTGAGATCCTTGGAGATCAACAAGAAGGAGAGATGCACAACATCCCATTTGACGAGTCCCAACATAGAGTTGTCCAGTCTCGCAGAGTGACGACTCTGGATGATCACACATATCCTTCGCAAGTTGAGGAACGAGTTATCATGTCGGACATGCGCAAACATCTAGCAGCCTTGGTCAATGCTACCAGAGCATATGCCAAAGCCACTAGCTCAAGTGTTCACTTTCTGATAGTTGAGAATGAGCGAATGGCTAAGGAACTTTTGATGGCCAAGAAAGGAGGAGAGTTGGTGACAGCATCCACCTGAGCTAAACTAAAGAAGGAAATACTAGATGAATTATTTTCCCTTGACACAATTATGCGAGCATTGTACTCCAAGTTTGGTACCGTGCATAAGGAATTCGTTCATCTCAACGGATGGCAACAGCGATGTGCTAGAAAAGCACATATCTTGGCGAACTTGCATGTTGTTTTTTATTACATGCAAACATGGACGATGAGATACAAAGGAGCCCCAATTCACTTGCCTAAGATGATGAAGGCGAGAGCACTCGAGCTGAAGGCACATATCTAGAGTCAGATCCAGAACTATGAAGAGGTCCCGCATCTCATCACTAGTATACAGGATTCCCATGAACATGTGCTCAAGAATATCGATGTTGTGGTGTGTGCACATGCAACCCCATCTATTGGGACTCTCACCCAGTCGAAGACAAAGGAACAGGTCTGACTAGAGCTTGACTCGTACTTTGACAAGTTGATGTGCATACCACCAACCCAGACTTGCCCATCAATGCATACATCATGCACAAGTATATTCCTGGTCCGACCACATTGAAGACAATGATGCACATGCTTTCAGATGAGTTTGACAAAGGAGCCCGAGAACTGTACCTGGATGCTATGGAGGCAAGAGTCAGGTTTCAAAAAGATGTCACCTTGGAACACATAGACACCATTGTGGACTACCGATATTGGCTTCAGTATGCTACTGTTGATCATTGCAAGGATGTTGAAGAGTTGGACTTCCACAGTTGTCTAAGCCATAGTGATGTCTAGCATGGCTTGGTCAAGCCGTTTTTGTCTCACATGGGTACATGTGCATTGTAATGTAATGTCTTATCAAGTGTAAGTTCAAGTGTCGATAGTTGGATGTAACAATCATAGAGTAGGTGAAGAGTCATGAGGGTAGTTGAACAGTCACAAAGGGGAATGTCAAGGGTCACCCCACCCTTTGCTATAAATAGTCCCTCATAACTCATTGTAAAGGCTTTTGGTCATCCAAGCTTCCAATAGGAGTATCTAGAGAAAGCTTGGGTAGTATTGTAATGAGCCTTGGCTTCTCCACTGCATAGAGCTAGTACATCTCTTTGTGGGAGTAGGCGGTTTTGGTTGTAACGTTCCACTGTCGAAACTAGTGGTTGGGCAAGGATGTATTTTATAAATGGAAGTTACACTTCTTATTATAACAAGAGCCAACATGTTTCATGCATATGTTGTATTGTATTTCAGCTATCTAGATTACTCTAAATGATATATGCATATGTTTTCTTATGCATGCATGTATAGCTATCTGTGTATGTATTCTGAAATGTGTTGTTGGTTTAACCATCACTTTGGATTGCCAGCTAACTTTCCTTCCATGTTGTTATGCATCTTTTATTATGTGTTCCCTTTTCAACTCCGTGCTATCACAGGTTTCCAAGGGGCGCACTCATCTCAACCCCCTGTGTGTTAGAACCTCTCATGCATCTTCCTTAGCTCACTGCACGGGTCACACCCTTACTACCAACAGAGTTATCTTACTTGCCTCTGTGCAAAATTGCGGTCAAGGTATTACCATACGACCCACTTCTGGGACTCCTACACCAAACAGTCTGAGGTCTAATTGGGACTTCTTACTGGGGAGATCCCCTGACATGTTGGCGGGTCCAGCATTGTCAACATTTATGGCACTAGAAGGAGGGCCAGATGACAAGCTGTGTCCCCTCATCTTGTTTTGAACCTTTGCATATCTATCATGGATTCTTGCACTCTCCTCCCTCCATGATGTTTTTCGAATCACGAAGATGTTACCATCACGAGGGAGTTTTTCAATCTCTTTTCCACTTACACGTATGATGGTGAAGGTGAAGTGGCCTGGCCTGAGTTCTTACATGAATTTCTTTCCATGCTTCATGAGGAAGATGGATGTTCTGATGAACAGGCCAGCTTGTTGCTTGCATACACACTTTGCGAATCTCCACTTAGGTGGCTGTGAATCCTACTGGCTAACAACGTGCACTCACTTGAGCACTTATGTGATCTCATTGAAGACACTTTCTATCATTTTGATCCAGACCATCTTGACCAAAAACTGTTACAACAATAGAAGGCTCCACATGAATCACTTATGGATTTTTGGCAGTGCTTCCGTGATTTGCAGTTTCAAGCTCCGAAGAGGCAGATGAAATTTTTCTATCTTTAGGATTGATTCGAGTATTGCGTTAAGAAATATGCTTGTCCCAAGAAGAAGTTTGAAATCAAGCCTCGCTTAGCATTATTCAATGATGGAGCTATGAAATCACAGACGGATGTGGTCACTGTCAAAAGTGATTGTCCACCATCCCCTCATCAAACAGCTCCACCACTGCAGAGTGATGTTGAAGATCATGTTCACACACTTGTTCAGCTGTCACATCCTCCCAACATCACTTCACTTAATTTTCTCGCAAATTTGGTTGTGAGTCCTTTGAGTTGTCATATGCATATTTTTCCACAACCTCTGTCTTCACACTCGACTGTTCCTTTGGATGATACTGTCTTGTGTTCTTCCATCCTAGACTCTACACTCGTTTTGAACGAGGAACAACCCATTGATGAAGTTGGTGTTGCACAACCAACATGAATTGCCATTCATGAAGAGTATGACTGGGAGCTTGAGCATCAACACTTGGTGAGGGATGACTCCCATCCGTCCGAGCCCCCTTTGTTCATTCATGACATCTTTGGTGAACCTGCCATCCATGACTTCGTATGTGTATCTTCATCTACGTATGCACCCATTGTTGATCACTCGCAAGACACACCAGATGTCGACCCATCATTTGACAATGGAGAGCATAAGCTATTCATTAAAAATCCACTTGATCCTTCATTTGTCTTTTCTAGAAACACAGAGGATGAATTTGTTCACTTTTCATCTACCCCTCTATTTGATTTATCAAATCATGAGGATGCCCATGAAATCATTGATTTTTTTGATCGTGACTTTCATGATCCATTTACTCCCATATTTGATCACGATCATGATTCCATCACAGTTGATTTTTAAAAGCCACTGGTTTATGATGATCTATCTGACGATGAAGTTGAAACACCCCAGACTGTCAAGGCACTTTAGCCCGAGCTGATGGTTATGTCAGGCCCTCGCTGTCTTGGGGTTGGTTTTACTTTTGGTCAAGAAATTTTTGAATCACCCAAGGCTCCTCATCACTCATCTATACGAATTGAAGATCAATCTCACACACAGATCATGCTTCCTCCACTCGAACTACACGATCCCATCACTCATGCATTGGAGGAATCTTACATTGCAAGCACACATGTGCGAAGCAAGTTGTCTTTGTTTCTTTCATTTTCTTGCATGTCACAGTGAAGAATGTGCATATGCTTCAAAGTTGCACGTAGTGTCGTACAACACTGTGAAAAGTTTACAGACTGTTTTCCATGTACTTGCAGTCACTTATGTCCTGTGGACACTTTGAAACATGAAGTGTGTTTGTCTTCATTTTTGTATCTTTATTTTTTGTTGGTTCACACAACTGGGTTGCTCGCGGACCAAGCCTTCACCAACATGGGTCAAACAATGTGCCGGTAGCTGCATTGGAAATATCACTTCACGTGATCAGGTCCATGCATCGTTAGCTTAGGAGTAGGAGTAGTGTTTGCTTTCAGTTTGTTTGCTTGCATGCTTGTTTACTTACTTGCTTTGGTTGTTTGTTTGTTGGCTTTCTTGTTTGCTTACTCTCTTCGTTTTTTCTTTGCTTCTACTTCTTCTTTGCTTTCTGTTTGTTTTCTTGTTTCGTTCGTAGGTTAGTTTCACATGAAACCATGTATGACTCTTGAAACAAGCTGGGTAAAGTACAAGAGGTTTTGTACAACTATCACTACTTGGTTATCTGTCATCCTACCTCTGTATGAAAAACTTGTTACTTTTAGTCCATGATACGTTGATGGAAAATACGTACTGTTTGAAGTGAACCTTGGTGAAAACACAATGCTTGCGTGCTAACTAGTGTCACCTACTCTAGTCGGTTGTTTTTGGGTTAACCCTTGTTAGCTCAGTCAAGTAGAGTAAGGTGAGGGGGAAAACCTTAACAGGAATGTAAGAGGTATAATAAACTACCTCTTTGCTGGAATAACCTCTTCTTCTCTCAATAATTTGGGATCCCTCTTCCACCTCTAAAATGAATAAGTTTTATGCATAGTTATGAAAAAAAATGAAAAGTGAAAAAAAATGAAAAATGAAAAATGAATAAGGTGAAAGAAGAGAAAGGCTTCTTGCACAGAGAGGTGATGTAAGTAACTCTGCCAGAGTACTGACCAGGCTTGCTGGTAGTGGAGCCATGCTTGTGTTCGTATGTGACTTTGTTGGGGTACTTTCCAAGCTTGCTGGAAGCGGAGCTACACCAGAGATGAAACTAAGACTCTGATGACTATAATGCTTGTGCATCAATATACCCCTCAACCCTAATCAAAACAACTGTGTTGACTTGGCTTGGGATGTATGTCAATCAACCAAGAGCTTGGCAAATGCTACATCTTACAATCAATCTCATGTGAAAACCAAGACAAACTGAGAACTGAACAATACTTCTGGAGGTGTTAGACTTTCTTTTCACGAACAAGGTCCATTTAGAGAGCTGGAGTTCTACTAGTGTTGTAGCGGCTACAACCACCCTCCAAAATTTTTCCTTAGGTTCGTTTTGGAGCCTTCCTACCAACCTTTCACCGCAACATGTCTTGCTTCGTCAAGTACACAAGCTCCAGTGATTTTCTTGGAGAAAGACAACATGTCGATCAAAGCTTGATGCATTCCCCCCACAAGCTGTTCATCCGTACTTGGTCCAGCAGTAGGTTGAGAAACTCCTTCAAGAATTTGCGCAAATCTGGAGGGAAACCAGACTTCCCTCTAGAAATTGCGCAATTGTAACTGACAACGTGTTGGGCTCTGGAATTGCGCAATTCCTCCCGAGACAGCTTCATCCACGAAATTGCACAATCCTTCCCAGCTGGGCTACTCAACCCAGAATTTGCGCAAATCTGGGTAGAAGTCAGCTACTCTGCCCAAAAATTGTGCAAATCTTCTGGGCAGCTAGCCCAGCTCCCAACCAGAAATGCACATTTTCTCCCAGCAGTTGAGCAGCCTCTTGCATGTGCAGTTTGGTTGACCAGTTCCACCCGAGACCAAGGAAACTTGACTTGCATGCATGGCTTGCGTTTTCCCAGAATATCAAAGGGAAACATGCAAAGGCATCCCTTGCTTCAGAGAGCTATTTTTAGCAGCTGGAGGTTACATGCAAACATCGTTTTAGAATCTTTCCTCCAAGTGTCACTCTTTCCTAGATTTGTGGCATGCGCGTCATGAGCCCAAACTTATTTATTCAACGCATCAGAGCTTATTCTTTCACATCGATCTTGGAGATCTGACATCCCACAACACATCCAAGACTCTTCGACACATCCGGCTCAACTATTCACGGGTAAGTGGCATCAACTTGACTTTTTCAACATTTCTATCACTTTTTGTGTTTTCGCTTGTGTGTGTTGTTTTCTTTATTTATTTTATGCTTGTTGTCGTTTACATGCATACTAGCTTGTGTTAGCACCATTTTAGTTTTCATCAACATCTCATTGTTGTCACATGCATGAAACTGTTTTGCACGAACAGTCCCCGATTCAGTGACTCGCTTCACCGACATGCATGATGTTCCGTTTTATGAATCGATCATTCAATGTCTGAATTCATGATTGATCACTTCTACTTACACTCAATATCGCCATGCATTCACTTTCACATTTGCTTTCAGTTGCTCGTCGGCATGTCTGGGAAGCCTTGGCCCAGACTCTGCCTCACTGAGACCGCATTGCGTAACCCGGAGAGGGAAGGCTCTACCTTCCTCTCTAGAAATGGACATTTCTGCCCAGGAGATGTCCTTTAGGCTTGCTTTGCATAAATATGAGGGACAATGACTGATGGCCTAGAAAATTGTGCAATGCAGTCACTGAGCCTACAATCATTGACAGCTAGAAATGTGCATTGTGCAATTCCAACAGTCAGCAGTCAGTCTGGATTATGCATTGCACAAATCCAATAGCCAGTCAACCTCCCCAGACAGCCCAGACTACTTTTTGTGCAAATCTGGCAGCCAGTCTCCTAGCCTCCCAGGATAAATTGCACAATATTTGCCTATCAATCCCCAGGTATGTGTCATGTCATTCCCAAATTTGCTTTGGTTTTCAGTAACAAATTTCTTGCCATGCATCTCGCTTTGTCTCTAGATCTTTCGGGTGTTTATCTACCTCTCAGCAGTACAGGATCAATGGCCTCCAAGAGAGCAGGATCACGGGGCACTGATGGAAATGCAACTGGAGCAACAGTTGAGCAAATGTCCTCTAGTCTATGATTTATGAAGATACCAAGTTGTTTCTAGTCAAGGACATCAAGATGAAATGGCAAGAGGTGAACGATGTTTTCAAGGGCACTTTTGGGGAAGACCTCAAGGACCGCCAAGTGTATGTGAAAATTCACAAGTCCGGCTAGTACCAGATTGCATTCAGATACCTCGTGTTCCCATGTGCGAACATGATACACTGGATCGTTTCGAACACTGATCCCGAGACGATGACCTTGAGCAGTGTCAGTGGGATGAAGATTGCAACCTTCCAGGCATGGGATTATGATGACATGTATCAGATGTTGGGGCCTGTGACTATCATGGAGACTCCCTTAAGCTTACCCAACAGCAGTGCCAACTCCAAAGACATATTGAAGAACTAGGTAAAGGAGCCGGCTAGATTCAGGATGACACCCAGCCAAATCTACAAGATGAAGATACTGCGTAAGGTGTGTCAATACTTGGCCATATTTTCATGTCGACTATATGGAAAAGAAATCACGGAAACCTTCCCACAGAGTTGGGTGATCGCACTAGACCAACTAGCCAGAGAAGGAAAACCATGTAACTAGTCCAGCATGTTGGCTCATCAGCTGAAGGAATAGGTAATGAATGCTCAACAGTCACCCTGAGGTACACAAGTAGAGATCTACATGTACATCTACATCTTAGATGCCATTTTTTCCTGACAGGAGTTCCTGGGATTGGAGTGGGCATGGTCACCAGCAGAGACTGTTGTGAAAACATATTGTAAGTTGTTGTCTGAATGCAGCTTCAGAGGAGTTATTGCACGATTGTTCGATCATTTTGTCACCCCAGTTTACAAGATGATATTCGAACAGGATCCACCCTGCATGTTGAAGGAAACAATGGAGGCACTGATAGACATTTTTGATTGGTATGCCTCACCGTCCAGCACCTTCATACGAATGTTCAACGTGAAGAAGCCTCTTCATGTTCTATAGAAGTTTTCCTTGGACATACTCGTCATGCAGGAAGTAGCATATCACATCTCAGTAGGGTTGATAGCTAGACTGCACCGGAAGAAGGAGGCACCTTGGCCCGCTCTTCTATTGCAGATCGGGTTATATGAGATCCAAGGTTTCAAGAAAGTGGATGTCGAAGCAGAATAGATGAAGAAGTATCCATTCGACCTCCGAAGTTACAATCAGTATGACCCACATTGCATTGTGAAAGATCATTGCATGAGAGTACAGTTCAACTGGATCCACGAGGCATTTCATAGGACCCATGGAGATATTGTTACAATTTCTCCAGACCCAATGAATAGGTTGGCTTCACTGTGGTGTGGCTAGAAAAGCAACATGAAGCAGCATCCTCGAGAGTAGCAGCACCAGAAGTAGTAGAGGAGGACACCCAATGCGTGAAGAGGGCAAGAGGAATATTGTCGATCGCATGGAGGAAGAGAAAATCTACAAGTTCCGAGCAAATACACTTGCGGAGAAAGCAGCTATGGCTATACAAGAAAAGATGCAACAGTGTGAAAAGCGAATCGCACAAAGGCAGAGGGAGAAATGAAGAGTGGAGGAAACAGAGAAGGAGTTGCATGAGTTGAAGGAGCAACTCCGAAAGGAATGAGAGCTATGCAAACAGGAAAGGGAAGTGCAACAACAACAGGTACAACAGGGGGCACAACATGTATAGACGGATGAAACAACACCTATCCAGGTAGTGGATTCATCAGAGCAGCTGGCATCAGGCGAATAGGGTGAACCCTCGCAGGAGCAGGACTTCTCTCAGGAGATAGAGAAAGCACTTGAACAAATGGATATGGATATGAAGCAATAGGAGTCAAAGTAGGACATTAACCTCATAACTCACCACCAAGAGGTCAACCCACCAACTTCACCGCATCCAATAGATGGGCAATTCTCAAGCGACCAAGGAGCCACTGAGATCCTTGGAGATCAACTGGAAGGAGAGATGCACAACATCTCATTCGACGAGTCCCAAAATAGAGTTGTGAAGTCTTGCAGAGTGATGACTCTAGATGATCACACATCTCCTGTGAAAGTTGAGGAACGAGTGATCATGTCAGACGTGCGCAAACATCCAGTAACCTTGGTCGATGCTACCAGAGCATATGCCGAAGCCACTAACTCAAGTGTTCACTTTCTGATATCTGAGAATAGGCAAATGGCTAAGGAACTTCAGACATCCAAGCAAGGAGGAGAGTTGGTGACAACGTCTGCCCAAGCTGAATTGAAGAAGGAAATACTAGATGAAGTATTGTCCCTTGACACAGTTATGCGAGCGTTGTACTCTGATTTTGGTCTCGTGCATAAGGCTATCATACATCTCAACGGATATCAGCAACATGATGCTAGAAGAGCACGTATCTTGGAAAAACTCCATGCTGTTTTTTATTACATGCAAACATGGACGATGAGATACAAGGGAGCCCCACTTCACTTGCCTAAGATGATGAAGGCGCGAGCGATCAAGCTGAAGGCACGTATTCAAAGTCAGATTCGGAACTATGAAGATCTCTTGAAGCTCATCACTAGTATACAAGCTTCCCATGCATGTGTGTTCAAGAGTATGAATGTTGTGGTGTGCGCACATGCGATCCCATCTATTGGGAATCTAACCCATATAAAGACAAAGGCACAAGTCCAACTAGAGCTTGATTCGTACTTTGATGAGTTGATGCGCATTGCCACTAGCCCAGACTTGCCCATCAGTGCAGACATCATGCATAAGTATATTGCTGGTCTGGACACATTGAAGATAATGATGCACATGCTTTCAGACGAGTTGGAAAGAGGAGCTCGGGTAGTGTACCTAAATGATATGGAGGCAAGAGTCAGGTTCTAGAAACATGTCACCTTGGAAAACATAGACAACATCGCGGACTACCGATCTTTGCATCTTATGCTATTTTTTATCATCGCAAGGATGTTGAAGAGTTGGAATTCCATGGTTGTCTAAGTCATAGTGATGTCTAGCATGGCTTTCTCAAGCCATTTTTTTCTCACATGGGTACATGTGCATTGTAATGTAATGTCTTTTCAAGTGTAAGTTCAAGTGTCGATAAGTGGATGTAAGAGTCATAGAGTAGGTGAAGATTCATGAGGGTAGTTGGACTGTCACAAAGGGGAATGTCAAGGGTCACCCCACCCTTTGTTATAAATAGTCCCTCATAACTCATTGTAAAGGATTTTGTTCAGCCAAGCTTCCAATAGGAGTATCTAGAGAAAAGTTCCAGGTAGGAGTTTCATTTCAAGTCTTCTACCTCAAGAGTGAAAAGATTGTATTCGTGGAGAATGCAATGGCTTGAAACATCATTTGTAGGATGCAGGTGTTTAGAAGCATGCACTTGAACTAGAGAGTTGTGGAAACTCTGAAAGCCTTGAAGAGAGTGATGGTGTTCCAAAGGGAGCCACTTCTTCATTCAATTCACCTCCTCATGAAGGCAATAAAGGTGAAAAAGAAAGGTATAACTCTAGTTCTAAACACTTTCCTTTTGAATGTGTTAAGCATGATAAATTTCCATATAAGAATTGGAAAAGAATTGCTTGTTCCTTTTGTGGTTTGGATAACCATCATGTTTCTAGATGTTGGAAGAGGATAGCCACATGTAGGAAACTTTTGAAGGAAAAGAAGCAAGAAGCCAAAGGTCCATTGGACAAGGCAAATCATGTTGTTAAGAAGATGCAAATGTGTTGCACTTACTGCCATAAGCAAGGACATATTGCTGCAAAATGTTGGACTCTGAATCCAACAATGCGTCCATGAAACTTGAAAAAGATGGAAAGAGAAAATGGCAGAAATGGAAAGAAAGATTCCATGATTGATGTGTTTTAGGATGATTCACATGTTGATGCTGATGTACAGACAAAGGTCCTACCTTTGAAATGGATTGGTAAGAAATGGTTAGAGTTCTTATCCAATTAAGGTTGCATGTCTTTTTGCATCTATTTGCATTTCTTTGTTAATGGGATGCAAGTTGCAGGATTTTACCAAGAAGGTGAATGGAAAAGCTGAGTAGGAGACTCACTTTATTGCTGCAACATTATATTTCATTTTAGCTTCGAAAGTACAGTGTGCTTAAGTGAAATTTGAAGGATGAAATGCATGCATAAGCTTGATATGCATGAACATAGGGATGTTGATGATTTCCTTGTATTTGAACATGTATGTGTAATTAACTTGCAGGGTTGATTGCTTTGGCATGCATGTGATGCTATATTGACTTGGAAAAAGTTGATTTGGTCTCCAAGATGGAGAAACACAGGGATGTTGATGATTTCCTTGTATTTGAACATGTATGTGTAATTAACTTGTAGGGTTGATTGCTTTCGAATGCATGTGATGCTATATTGACTTGGAAAAAGTTGATTTGGTCTCCAAGATGGAGATAAGGATGAAGTGTTTCATCTTTGAAAAAGCATGTAGGAAAAGATGCTTGACTTGAAGGGTTAATTGTTTTAAAGGCATGTTTTGTTGGCTTGTTATCTAGTCAATCATTTGTATGTAGATGTAAAGACATGGAGGTGTTCACAAGATGTGAAATCTAATTCTTTTGTTGAAGCAGGAGTTTAGAACATCTAGTTGTTGTCTGTAGTCCTGTTGTTGTTGACAGTTTGTCAAACAGGTACAAATGAAAATTTTGTGAAGTAGATGTAACTTCACATTGGTTTGAGCCACCTTGGATCAATGATCAAGGCAAAGAAGTTCAAACTACCTTCTGTGACCTTCTCAACAAGAGTTTTGCATGAAGTCAAGGAGGAAAACAGTTCTTCCGAGGAGAACCAATACATCCAGAAAGGAAGTGGTCAAAGGCTTTAGCTCAGAGGCACTATGCAAGGCAAGTGTATGGAGGCTGAAAGAAGAGGGTGTTGTTACTCTCATTTACTATTCAGATCAGTATATTAGTCTCTTGGAGACCAAAAGTTCTTTTTAGTGAGAAGGGGTGATCCAAAATGGATCTAGAATAGACTTCTAAGTCTAAAATGTTCCTCACAGAGGAAAATTAAAGTCAAAGGATGCTCTTGCAAATAGTCCCATTGCATATCATTTTTCATTCTGAATCTAATGCAATTTGAATGGGCTAAAACAGACTTCAGATGAATAAGTTATTGTAGAAATAAGTTTGCCCATTGTCCTTTGAAAAGGAGGCATATTCTTATAAAAATGGGACTTAAGAGAAATAAGGCTTTCTATATAAAAATTACATCGGAAGGGTTTAAAGGGTGGACTTAGACTGAAGGCCTTAAGGACCCTTGATTAGCGGTCTCCAACATATCGCATCAGGGAAAGGCTGCATGCGATATCAGGACCCAGGTGGAGGCGCTTGCGATTAAGAGGGATCAACATCGACGATCGGCGTCGGCGTGTTCCATGGTATGTGGAAAGAACCCCCAGGTCATAGCGATATGCGATGTGCGATGGATTCTTAGCCGTCGGATCAAGGAGCGGATCAACGGTCAGGATTTAATCAGCGGATCGGCGAATCCCCGATACAAGGGCCAATGCGATATGTGATTGCGACTAGTGATAAAAGGCCAGACCCGATAAGTTTATAGGGCCGATTCTATAATATTTGAAGTCCGGTTTTTGCGCCCGATAGTGTATTTCCATGTATTGGGTTTTTTTGACCATTTCGCTATGTGATTGTGATTTGCAATAGAATGACAGACCCGATGGGATTATAAGTGCGATTGCATGATATTTGAAGTCCGATATTTGCAGATTTCAATGTATTTCTGTGTATTGGGTTGTTTGCCCATATGCCTATTGCGGTAGCGATATGCGATAAAGCACGGACCCGAAAGGGATTATAGATGCGATTGTATATCATTTGAGATCTGGATTATGTGCCCGATAATGTATTTATGATATATCTCTATGTTTTGGAATTTTGTTTTGTTTTCAGGTTTTCGCCTAAAGGAAGGCCCTGATTCCTTTGTAACTACCCCTGATCATTGTGCCATGATGCAAGTGGGCGTTTTGTAACAATGATGTGTTTGTAACGCAAAAATCCACAGAGCCAAAAGCCAGAGGGCCAGTCGAAGAGATAGAGGAATGATCACGCACAAAGAAATGGACAGGAAGCCATAGAGCCGAAAGAAGGCCTCACAAAAGCCAAAGAGCACGATTGAGAGAGAGCGTAGAGAGTTTTGGAGTTTCTTGGAGGTCAAGTGAAAACCAGAGAGCTCAGAGAAGTTAGAGCCAGAGCTAAAGCCAGAGCCAGAGTCGAGAGCAGAAGTAGAGGCTGACATAGGTTAGAGGTAGTTGCAGAGAATAAAGCCAGCGTTCATTCTCAAGGTTCCCATAGTCAAGGTGATTGTAGGGGACCGCTGAATCCATTAAGATGGAGTTCAAAAAATCCTGAAGACTTCTAAGAGCCATGGAGCAGTAATGAAGCTTCAGAACAACAAAGAGATCAAATGATCCAGCTGTTGCTGGTGTTCATAGTGTGTTGAAGATAGAAGAAGGCATTCCAGAAATAGTGAGAGAATTCTGAGGGAGTTGGTGCAAGCTAGAGCTCAAGACAGCTCAGAGCATTGATTGAAGGAGTCTAGTCGAGAGAAACCTAGATCATCTGCAGAGTATGGATAGCCAGGGGTAAGATGGTATTATAAACCCATAGGTTTTGTGTAAACCATTGGAGTTGAGTGTGGAACTTGTAAAAGAAAGATTACCATAATCCCAAAGAGTCTAATCAAGTTGATTAGAACTCAAGGAGACGTAGCCCAAGAGGTTTGGGTGAACTCCATATTATATTGTTGTCTCATGTGTGTTTGATTTGTTGCATTATTTACTGTTACATGTATTTAAATATCAGCATAAGCAACATAACATAAGCACATAAAAAATTAAAGACAACAACAAGCATACACCTATTTCAAGCATTATTAATTCTGCAATTGGTTAATCATAAGATATAGGAAAATTATAATCTTTGGAGTGGGATATGTTCTTGTAAGCTTGACAAGAAGCCTTTAGTGCCCCATTTCAGATCACTTCTACCTCAAACACTCAAATTATTGAAAAACAACTTAGCATTGAAGTCTCTTCATCTAGTAAACCAGTGGATAAAGAGAAATATATAAAAGAGAAGTAAAAATAAATCAAGTTGAAGAATGAGGGAGTAAAGGCTGAAACATATGTCCAATACTTCAAACAGACACCTGCTAATCAGAATAGATTAATGTCGGCCTTTGACATTAAAACTGGTAAAATGCAAATGACCTTTATGCAGCCTACACTCCAACAGCCCAGATCGTCAGCAGACTACAGGAAGACAGAGTCTGAAGTTTTGGATAGGGATGTTCACCCTATTGACCAAATTGAATTCCATAAATAGGTAGGTGAAATGATTTACTCCACAATGACTAACAAAGCAATGACTGTGCAGAAACTTCAAAGCTCTCTGGACAACATCACAACACAGTTTAAGCTAGAAAAGGCATCCTCACAGGCCAAGGATAATAGAATCAAGTCACTGGAAGACTTGGTGATTGAGATTGGATATAATCCAAGTGACATCAAGGCAGCAGAAAAGCTAATAAAGAAGAAAAATGAGGATATTGTTGCTTTAAAGAAGCAACTGAAGTTGCCTCCTTCTAAAGATCCACAAACCAAGGAGGTCCTAGAGAGCCAAACCCAGTAGGAGGAAATGATGGATCTCATTCTTCAATTAAATGCTCAATTGAAAGAAATGGAGAAGGAATTGGATGAGTTAATACAGCTGAAACAAGCCAGCCTTGAGACAGCTACTACCAATGCTATCCCTACAGTTACTATAGTATTTCCTTCAACTTTGGCAGCTTCATTGGCCCCAATAGCTCCACTAGCTACAACACTTCCAACTGCAACAACAACTACATCAGCAACAGGATCAAAAATAGTAGCAGCTCATCCAAGTGATGAGGCGAGTAAACTGGTCAAAGCCATGGAGGACATGTCCATTCAGACTACTGAAATAAATAGATTTAAAGAACAGATAAGAAGTCTAGAGGATGAGAATAAATTGGCTCAGATTATGCATAAAAATAAAGCACAGAAGTCAAACAGGTTAACTAAGAGGATAAAGAACTTGGAAAAAGAATTAACATTGAAGGAGTCACTTGACCAAGCGAAAGAACAACTATGGCTAATATCATTGACTCCGTCAATGATATTTGGCCATCTATACAAGTTATCTTTGAAAAAAATGATTTAGTCAAAGAGGCTACTGAAGTAATTCAAAGAGTTAAGGCCGAACTTGGAAATATGCCAGAAGAAGCCTCACGAATAATCAAGTTCCTTAACTCAAAGAATAAATATGAATTACAGGAACTTGACATAGCTGACAGGACTGGCACTATACTAGAGGTGAAGAAAGTACTCACCAAGAGGAACTTAATGATGCAGCTTGAGGACAAATTCCAAACCATGGAGCTAGCTATAGGCAGGTTCATGGTTAAATTTGATGCTTTGAGGCAGAAAGGTCTGCCAAATCCATTGGTAATCAATGACAGGTTAATGCCACATGAAGACTATAATAGGAAAATCAGAGAAGTGACAAGGGAACAAGCCAATAGTTCCTCTATGAAAGGGATGCCTACAGGAAAGGTTCTGTAACAGAATTTTGAGAACCTCTTTTACCTCCAGCATGAGGTAAAACATCATTTTGTAATAGGCCTACCTTTGCAAAATACACAGAAGCTGGTGAAGTCTACAGAAGAATGGTAAATATTAAATTACCAGATACAGAGACTTGGGAAAAATTAAATGATTTACTGTGAAAATGCAAGGTAAAAGTGAATACAGAGAAATGAAAGAAAAGCAATAGGTCAGCTTAGTCAAAGAGTATCAGATGAAAGAGTATGATTCAAAGGGAGAAGTAAAAAGACAGCTAGCATAAAGCAACAACAAAGGAGAAAAGGCAACAAAATATCTGACAGCAGAGCCAAATAAACAGGGATAGCTTGCAGCAGTTACATATCTGTCTCTATCTTCTTGCATGAAGATTTTTTTTGTTTCCTTGAATAATTCCCAAAATAGTTTGGGATATTTTGTAATACGTTTTTGTATAAATACTTCATTATTCGAAGTATAGAAAGTGGATTGTTTGACATTTCTATAGTTGTATTGATCTGAAACCTAAGGGTTCATTGTACCATTTTTTCAAGTCAACAAACTGGACTAAGTAATAAGACATTGCATTATAGGATTCATGTGTTGGGCCACTTTAGTGAAGTATTTTTTGTTTGTCAAATTGTTATCTTCTTAAGTGTTTCACATGCTTGCATGTTATCTAAATTGAATGAAATAACTGGAACATTATTACAGAATTTGTTTAAGTACACTCTGTCTTGAACAATTAACTATTTTAATGTTTTCTTCTGATATCCAAAGTAGGGAATCCTTCATTGCTCCCTAGTTTCGATTGACCTCTACCATTTCCTTCATTATCCGGTTTGAGGAACCCTTAACTGCTCCTTGACCCTGATTGAAAACCACTTCACCCTCCAGCCTAGAAGATCTGAATTTACTCAGCTACCTTGCCCTGTAAACAATATCTTTAGAAATTGATTCAGTCCTGTTTTCTTGACACTTGACCCCATAGCCCAATGGTAAAGGACATCCCTCTATCCATCTAACACAGTAATTCCACCACCAAATCAAAATCAAAACCCAATCAGAGGATAAATAGCTAGCCTAATATCAATTAACTCAACAAATTTAAATCATAAAGGGAGAGCCCACTTTGAGCATTAGGAAGGCTAGAGCCTGATCTCAAAAGTAGGTTCGTGGTTACCTCTAATATTTCTTTTGACACAAGATAACAAATCTAGGGAAATTTTAGAGTGATAACACAAGTGTTGAAGATAATGGTGAGGAGCTCCGACGATGGATACGAAAAACCCTATTGATTGGTTCTGGTGCCCTTATCGTGCTCAAGCCACCGGCTCATGACTGGGGTTAACCCGCCTGTCTCCCTTCCGACTGCCTCTCTAGCCGCGTTCGTTCACCTGTTCCATTAGTGGCATCAGCATCGGGACCATTATTGATTGTCTAGGCAACTGTCATTTTGGCGCATTTCCCTGGGCGATTACCTCATGGGTTGGCGAATAGCATGGAGGAGGATATTGTGGACTATATGAGGACCCTCTTACCTCGGTGCCCATCTAGATGGTATACCCCCCACAGTTACCAGTTTCATCCTCCAACATTTCTCTAGAGATCCCCCTATCTTTGGTTGGTGAACCATAGGTTTATTCGGTGCCGGAATTTCTCTTTTTCTCTCTTCTGGCTCAGTAGATGAACCATTAGACTGATCTGCTATCTTCCTTGCCGCCATTTTTTGGTGTACCAAATGAGGATTTTTTCCCTCATGAACCAGACTTACCCATGGTCTCCCTGGATTCTTTATAGTTCCTTGCTTCCTGTCTCGACCCCTCCTTTGCTCATTTGTCCCTGGAGCCCCCTATCTTTCCTTGTCCTGGGACATCTCTTCCACTACCCTACCAGGCACTGAAGCATTATTTTCACCCACCATCCCATCCCTCATCTTGCACCCCTATTCCACTAATTTCAAACCCTCCCACCTCTAGTTATTTTGTGGACACCTCTCCTCCTCACCCGGCCTTGGTTGGGGGTACACAGTTGGGTTCTGGATCCATCCCACCCCCCGCTCCATTTGATATCCCTACCACTAGAAGGTCGGTTCGACTGGTAAAGCATTTCAAGGGGGTTAAGTTCGAGTCTAAGAAGATTTCCCTCACATTTGGTGACAACCTCCAAATTGGAGGTGTACTTGACACCTTTGATTGTGTTTTGGTTGGTAGGGTTAGAGGCAGGGCATACTCGACTACTCGACTGCATTAATGGATACTAGAGACTTGGGGACAGGTTCTCAATGAACTACCATCTGTGCTAACACTTTCTCATGGTTGGTTTACGCTATGTTTTCAGAACCCTGATTTCATCCCCTAGGTATTATCTAAACACTATCATATTGAATATGCACCGGTTCTGCTAAAACGATGGAGTCCCTTTTCGACCCTGAGAGAGGACACTTAGGGGTTGGAGCTATTTGGGTGTGTCTTCTGGGATTACAACTCCACTTTTGGTCGGAAGACATATTTAAGATAATTGGAATGCTCTAGGAAGATATTTGGACTATGATAAATCTTATATAGTCATAGGGAACATGTCTATGGCACGTATATTAGTCCACCTAGATACCAGAGAGGGACTGGAGGAGAACATGCAACTGCACTGGAGGAATACATGCAAGATTCAGATTTTAGATTAGGAAGGTGTTCCCTATCATTGTCGGAGATGCTACAAAATTGGGAATCTATCCAAAGACTGTCCTCTTTTGGCTTCCATCTCTGCATCGGCGGCTCGTCCTGAACATGTTGATACAATTCCCACAATAGACCCATGTGGAAGGAGACCTGCATAGACTGAGGACCAACCTGTGGTGGTTGATCTGGTGGCCATTGATGCTCACATGGAGATTGTTTGCCCCCCATCCCCTTGTATAACCAGATCTCGTGCGGCTGCGGTGGAGGCTACCTCTATTGTCGGTACTTCTTCCTCTTTACCCTATCTAAATTTTGACATTTCTTCTGAATGCATTCCATGTGTATCACTTTTCACTTCTGCACCTACATTTTTTCCCCCCTTGGTTCTTTTCACACTAGCTCCTTCCTCGCGTACTTTCTCCCCCTCCCCCCCCCCTCCACTCCAGAATTATCGGGTCACAACACTTCTTGTGAGCTCTCCTTTGACACCAATTGAAGCCATCACTACAACCTTCACTCCCTAGCCCATATATCTCCCGGTGATTGTTGTGGTATCAACATTGTTCCTCCTCCCCCACCCTCTAGATCTGCTAGGGGTTGACATTCCAATATGTCAAATCCCATATACCAGGCAAGACTGGATGTGGCACATGGTCGCCAACCTCCCATTGACAAGGTCCTTAGAGCATTGACCTCACCTAACCTTGGTTCTCCATGAAGTGGCTCTCCTTTAACTGTCATGGGTTGGCTAGTCTCGCTAAGAAACTAGCTTTCCGTCGCTTGTTAGAGGCGGAATTGGTGGATATTATTTTTGTTCAAGAAACTCTTTCACCCTGTGCTTTGATCACCCCCATACTTGAGGCTATTATCCCAGGCTAACATTTTCATGCCTTGGACGACTGTGGGCCGTCTGGTGATCTGGATCTGGGTTACAATCCCAGGTCTGTAAAACTGCTGAATACCTAGGGAGGTGAAGGAATCATTGGGGATGATATTTACACTTTTGAATTTAGGATGGAGCTGAGACTCATCAATGTTTATGGTCCCTGTATCAATCAGGCACCTTTCTGGCATAAGATCCTTAATCATACCTATATGCAAGTTGATAATATTATTATTGGGGAGATCTCAATTTCTGTATAGGTTATGCTGAATCCTGGGGTCTCAATGCACAATGTGACTCACTATCTGATGATTTTTGGTCTCTATTGGAGGACCATCATCTATCTGATATCCCTATGGCCCATCTGCAACCTACCTGGCGTGATAAAAGGACTGGAGATGCAGTGCTTGCCAGGAGATTGGACATATTTTTGGTCAAGTACTCTCTACTGGACCATCTCTCTTTATATCATCAATGGGTCGAATTTGGGGGATTGTCTGATCAGTTAACCGTTTACCTTGAATTCGCTTGTGGAGACCACAAACCAAAGGCATCATATAAGTTCAACTCTACTTGGCTCAAGGATGAAGAATACCTTCAAATGGTAACTAAGCATTGGAAGACCCATTCACCCTCTCATGGAAAATCGGTGTCTGAAGTCTTTGCCAAAAACTTTCTCACCCTTAAACATAAATCCATTGATTGGGCCAGGGAAAAAGGAATCAAAGATGAGCAGACACTGAGAGACATGGAATCAGAGCTTGAAAATCTGGTTGATCGATATGGTCATGGATTTGTCTCCACTGAGGCAAAAGAACGACCTAACAAATTAGAAGCGGACCGAAATAGAATTTTGAAGAACCATGAGGAAACTTGGCAACTTCGGAGTTGTGCCATTTGGCTACAGGTGGGGGACGAAAACACAAAGTTTTATCACCGATTTGAAAATGGGAGCTGGGTTATCAATACCATCTGGCAACTGGAGGATGATGATGGTCTATAGGCAAAGACATTTCAACAATTGGTTACCCTCAGTACCTCCCATTTTCATAGACTATTATGTGCTTCACAAGATGCAAACCTTACTGAGATCATTAAGGTGGCAGGCCTTTTCCTTATTTTTGTGGAACAAGAAGCGAGTGAGAGGATTCTATTTCCAATTACTTTGGGGGAATTGGAAGCCACACTAAAATGGTTCAAGAAGGATAAAATCCCTAGACCTGATGGCTGGTCGATTGAATTTTACCTTGCTTTCTTTGACATCCTTGGGAATGATTTCCTACAGGTCATTGAAGAATGTCGGAAGGGGGGAGAATGTATGATGCCTTTAACTTTACCTTTATTGCACTTATCCCCAAAAATGATGATCCACAATCTTTCAATGATTTCAGGCCTATATCACTTTGCAACTATATCTACAAGATTATTGCTAACTGACTCAAGCCCATTCTAAGAGCACATTTCCCCGGAGAAATTTGCTTTTCTTGAACACAGACATATCCATGAAGTTGTTGGCACAACTTAGGAGGCTCTCCATTACATCAAAACTAAGAAACTCAAAGGGATGGTCCTCAAGATTGATCTGGCTAAGGCATTTGACCGAACCAACTGGCTCTACATAAGGATCCTATTGACTCATCTTGGGTTCCTACTACCTTTCATTCAATGGATTATGTGTTGTATTACAAATTTTTCATATAGTGTCCTTATCAATGGCTCAACATCAACTTTCTTTCATGTTGAGGGAGGCCTTAGACAAGGTTTTCCTCTCTAACCTCTTCTTTTCTTATTGATCATGGAAGGTGTGAGTCATCACATTATTGTGGAAAAAAGACAAGGCAAATTGTTGGGCACTAAGATTACAAACAATTGCATCCTCACCCACCTTCTTTTTCTTGATGATATTCTCATCTTTATTAATGGATCATTGGGGGATATTACTGCATTCACCTCTGCTTTTCGATCCTTTTTATTTTCCATAGGTATGGAATGTAATCATATCAAGTCCACAATATATGCTACTGGTTGCTTACCCAATGAAATTCATTCTGCACTGCAACACTTCCCTTTTACATCTCTACATTTTGAAGAAGGCCTTAAATATTTGGGATTTTGGTTAAAGCCTGCTAATTACAAGATTGCAGATTGGGTTTGGTTGGTGGAAAAAATTGAGAGGAGACTAAATATTTGGCACGATAGATGGGTCTCCAGAGCGGGCTGACTCATTCTCATAAAATCATTATTGGAAGCTACCCCGGTATACTGGATATCGCTTTCTTGGATACCAAAAGCTATTATCAACATAATTCAATAGCTGTGATATAGATTCATTTCGAGGGGCAAGCATGAAAGGCACATATTTTCTTGGACTAGTTGGGACAAGATTGCACTTCCCGAAAAATGGGGTTGATTGGGTATGAAAAATCTTGAAATATTTGCTAGTGCCCTGGCTGCAAAATTGGGATGGAATGTACTCACTTCTAGGAATCTATGCGTAGAGGTGGTATCCCAGAAGTACATATCCCCACTCCACCCCCTCGACTGGATCAGGCTTCCTACCCGAGACAGAGAAAATATATCAATGGTATGGAGGGCGATACTAAACTCGTTGGCATATATCAGGGGTGGACTGACTTGGAAAATTCGTAATGTAAATTTGGTATGCATTGGGTTGGACCCATGGATTGGTTGTGGGAATGCACATCAACATCCTAAGGAGTTGATACAACATCTCTCGACTGTAGGTTTCTCTACCTTGGCCCATATTTCTGATTTGGGCAATACTAACATCTTCAGACAGACCTGGAAATCATCTAACACACTGGGCATCCCTCCCATCTGGCAGGAAAATTGGAAAACATACACAAATTCACTCATGGAATCACATATTAGAATATTTGATGGGGATGACGAACCTATATGGGCATTCTCACCCAATGGGAAATATTCCCCAAAATTTGGCTATCTACATATTTTCTCAGATCACAGACCACTTGTATCTGATTGGTGGTGGCCTGCTATCTGGAAACTGAAGGCACTACCCTGGGCCAAATTATTCATGTGGTGCATACTTCAGAATAAGATTCCTACTGGGGATAATTTACAAAAGGGAACCTTTCATGGTCGATCTTGGTGTGTACTTTGCAAACAGGAACTGCAAACTGTTGATCATCTATTCCTTACTTTCCCTTTCACTATCTCAATCTGGACTGAAGTTATTACATTACTACATATATAGTCTAGTTGGAATGGGGTGGATATCATGGGGGCCTGACATCTATGGTGGACAAGTGCACACTCTCCTAGGATTCACAACCTACCTATATTGATATGCTAGTGTATCTGGGTACAGAGGAACAAAATCATATTCACTGACACTGCACCTCGTTGGTCATAGGCCATTGCACATCTCATATCTACATTTCATTGCATCCCGTAGGATGTTCGTGCACCTACGGCTCGCACCATCACCGCAGAAATTATTGACCATGATACTCCATGGGCATACTTTGATGTCTCGGTGCAATATCATGGTTGTGGTGGGGGAATCCTCCTTCATATCACTAATACCCATTTCTATAAGATCCAAATGGATCTGGGTGTTGGGACAAACAACTATGCAGAACTCATTTCCCTCCATCACTTATTATTTTTTTGCACTTGTAAAAAGCTGTCGTCATTTACAGATTTTTGTTGACTCACCGATTATCATAAAATGGTTTAATCAACAATATGCATGTCACACAGACACACTCTGACATATTTGTATGATGCATTGATGCTGAGGACTCATTATGACTATATTTCTTGTCATCATATATACATGGAGTGCAACAAAATTTCTGACCACTTATCCAAAGAAGCCACACTCCAGCCAAGGGGGATCTGGTTGATTATAGAAAAACATGACCATGAATACTACTGTTACTACCATCATCCATACATGGATGTGCAGCAGGACAAGGTCTTCAGACTCTGATTTCATGACATTTTTGGAATTATTTTTGTTTATAGTACAGATCATGTCTATATATTACAGAACTTATCATATGTATTTATCATAACAGTCTCCCATACCTAGGATTGACTCATTTTTGGATAGTTCAACATAGTTTGTGGCTTATAACCACTTTATTACACATGCTTACAACATATTCAACTTGTAATTTTCAAATATCAATGAAAATTATGATTTTCCATGGGAAAAATATAATTATTTGTTATGATAAATTATATTTTTTTCCATCATCATTTTATATAACACCAAACATGCAAACATAAATGCAATATGTATTTTATTAGACCAGACACTTTCATCATCCTAAAATATATGCAAATTGGATTAAAAGCCAAAGATTATAGATTGGGGGCTCTCCTCAGTAGAATTTGAGTTTTGTTTGAGCAAGTGAATATGTATGGTCATAAAATAATACATTGGATGGCACTCAATTCAATTTGATTATAGGGAGAAAGGGAGAGTTATTAATTAATGGATAATTTGTCGCTCAACGAAATTCCTAAAATTCATCTTTCGCCATGATTAAATGGTGTGGATGAAAAAATTAACAATACATTGGCTTACTCTACTCTCAACTCAACTCAATAATTGAGAAAAACAAATTATTATAAATATATTATTTCCCAATTTTTATTTAAAAAAATATTATAATAATTTTTTTTAAAAGTAAAAATTGGCAATCGCGAAGCGTTTGACCTTTTTCACCATCCTTGTTTTTTATTGGAACGAGAAACTTCCCCACGAGGAAGAGCACTTAGATCTTTTTGTACAGGGAAGCATGATAATCCCGTAAAAAGAGAAGATGAAGCAGAAAATAAAGTAAAGGGAGTAGGGGGAGAAAACAAGGACGAACCCCAAAAGCCACATGTCATACTTGAAAAAGGAGTAGGACTCTTTGAAGTTTACCACAAGGGAAAGTTGTTTGGAACTTTCGAAGGCAACCCATTCCAGGTTCTGCACACAAAGGACAACCGCATTCAAAAATTTCATCTAATTATTGGTCCCGTCCCCAAAGGGAAATATGTCCTCGAGACAATACTGCAAAAAAATGTGACTATCTTCTCACGTAGAAGCAACATCATAGTGGGATAGACAGATTCATGCGAGAACAAAAATGAAACCATTTTCCATGTTGGGGGTAGAAATGCCTAATCCCCCACAAAAGAATTCGCTCTATATAAAGTATAACAAAAATAATTATTATAAAATTAAGTATAGTATTTTAATTTTATGAATTACTTGTAATAATGAAATGGCTTAATTGTGATGACATGGATACATTTATCCCAATGCACATAAGTGAAAAAAAAAATATTTAATACAAAAAATATACTTTAATTTTTCACAGAGATATTAAAAACAAAAAATATACTTCAATTTTTCATATTTTTTGAGACACCATTATTTCTCATAATATTAGCCATACAAGTTGAAGAAGAGCACAACATTTCATCCACAAACTGATGACCATAGGCATATGGGTTCTCTTTCTACACCCACTCTGCTTTGAAGGCCGCTTTAGGAACAACATCAATTTCCATGTTGCCACCTGTTGCTTTCCTTACAAAGGATCGCATGGCCTCTTTGTCCTTCTTGGGAAGAAATTCTGGATGGAGTTTCCAACATTTTTTAATCCAGTGCCCATTCATGCTACAATGGGTACAAAATGCTTTCACTTGCCCATTGACAAGGAAGTATTCATAACAAGGAGAGATTCCTCATGCTTTGTCCCAAGGATTTGATCCATTCTTTTGACCATTGCCTTACATTTCTCACAATTACCCATGAAATGGTCAACTTCATCACAAAATGTGCAAGGAAACTTTTCCCATAAATAATCAAAATCACCAACATTTCTAAAATCCCCATGACACTTATGCTTGTCCTTTGGGCTGTGAATTTGATGATGGGGATTGGACTTTGCATGTCCCTTGGAACATTAAATTCTCTCTAGAGACAATTTTTCATCATCACTACCATCATAGTGTGACATATCATCACCTGATGATTTCTTTGCCTCAACAATTTTAGAGCACTCTCCAATTTCTCCATGACCATAACCCAATCCTTCATATCATGGTTGTTCCTTCACCTTGATAGGATTAGTGATACCTTGGACATTGAATTTGATACCTCTTGCATCATAACCCATCCACGTTAAAAGCTTCATACCAATACCTTTGGTATGCTTTTCAAAAGACTCCAAAAGATCTGTTCTCAACATTAGTTGAAGGAGTAGAACAAGAAATGCCAATTACCTCCTTTGACTTGTCACCCATATTTTCTATTTGAGATGTTGATGACAAAGTGGATGATGACTCAAGCCAACTTATTTTAAAAACTTGCACATAAGGAGAATCTTTCAGATGCTGACAAAACTCACAAGCATCATTCTCAACATATGGTCCATATCTTGTGTACGGACCGTGCCCACAAATTGGCTTCATCTTAGAGGGGTTCTTTGCTACTTCCAAGATGGAACTCTCACCATTTTGTTCCTCCACTCCATGCTGCAACTTTAGGTGCATTTTCCTTTCCTCCTCCTCTGTAATTTCAAGCAATCCCCTCATCTCAAAATTCTCTATTTGAAGAGACAAATTAATCTCCTCCAACTCTTGGAGTCTTTCACACTTCAATTTTTGCCCATACTTGCAACTTGGTCAAAACCCGCTCTAATACCACCTCATCTGAAATTGGAGGGAACACTCCTCCTATCCAAAATCGATCGTCCTCTGACACGTTGCAAGTTAACAAAATGGGTCTTTAAAAATAAACAAGTTTCACACCCTGTTCAAGAATGGAAGTTAAGTTTTTCATATGAATTTAAAAGAGAAATAAATTATTATGCATCTCAAGATGATAAACAAGAAGAGAATAAACTAAAATTTGATGGCGGAGTTCACCCCTCCTGGGCTACATCTCCAAGCCTGCTCCAATAGCTAGACCAATATATTGATTTTAGTGACAAATGAGTACTGATACAATTTATTGACAATAGAGTGGTTTGTTTCTCCTACAAATAATTCTCACCCAAAAGATGTCTCCCTACAACAATTCATGAAAATGTCAACACAAAAGGGACTCACACGATATGTCCTTGTACTCCATAAGAAATCAAAGGCATAAACATGCAACTCCTACACAATGAAGAGTTAACAAGGGCTTCTCTCATTAACACATTAAGAAAATACTGAAAAGAGTTGCTTTATAGAAGTAACAGTTGTTGTAGATGAAACTTGAAAGTTGGAAAACCTCTAACTAGGCTCCCTCTCTTCTAAAAAATGCTTCCAAACTGCTTCAAAATTGACTCTGCCTCTACCACTAAAAGACTTGATTATGAAAAATTTCCATCATAAAGTGCTCAAATCAGAAAACTAAGGTTGTCATTGAGTCTAGGACACTCAGAAACCCCCATCTAGGCTCTTGTAAGGTTAAAAAATGAGCAAAATATTCTTCTCCAAGCCAAGGTCTACTATATGTCTTGCAAATTGAGAAATCCTACTGACTATCCTACAAATTTTCCCTTTACACAGTCTGTTGAGTGACAGTTTCACTTGGGACTGGTGTGATTCCCACCAAAAAGGTGCAAATTGTTACCTCTTTAATTTCACTAATAACCCTTATGTGCAAAATTAGGATCACGTGGAGCACATAAGGCCAGGGACTAGGGCCAACTATCCACCCCTGCTGGCTTTGGCTCCTTTTCTTTTGGGTTGTGGTCATGTTGTGCTCATGTGACAGAGGGTCGGGGCCAACCGCCCACCCCCGCCGAACCAACTCCCTTCCTTCTCGTCATTGGTTATGGTATAACGTTGTGACCTGGGGCTGAGCTTATCCGCCCTCCCCCACCACTGAGCCTCTCACATTGGTTATATGGCCTCCCATGGGACCTGGGGTTGGGGTTGAGTCCCTGCCCCCTTCAACTTTGCTCCATCGTGGTCCTATGCACTGTGTTATGAATAGGGGCCAGGGCTAACACATAGCTCCACTCCCTTCCTCCCTGTGGTTGGACATATGCGTCAACATGTAACTTGGGGCTGAGGCTAGCCGCCCTACCCCTCCTCCCAAATGCCAAACTATATTGAATTGAAATATAAATCATAGCCTATATGGGTTAAGAACCAACCTGTGGTGCGATGGTGGAGGGAAGATTTGTTATGCAACATGTTTGGGGGTCGAACCCCGCTGAGGCCTTTGGGCCTATATATAAAAAATTTAACCAATCATAGAGGGCCATGTGGCACCCTTTGATAAGGCCATGTGGCAGCCTCTGATTAGGCCATCTCACAACTATACAAACTAATCAAAACATGCCAATTTCCACCTGTAAAAACATGCCAGGTGTCAAGACCTTATTGGTTTGATTCCAACCATACCCTACACAGTCAAAGGATGACGCTAGCTGTACGGACTATCTAGTTAGCAGTAGAGTCAACCATGTTATTGAATTTTTAGTTGTGTGGCAAAAACTTCAGAACGTTATAACTTCTTCATACAATGTTGGATTTAGGGGATTCAAGTGTCATTGGAATTAGGACGAAAAACACTACAACTTGACATCGATTTCAGGAGATTCAAAACACTTTTATGTTTGAACCTATTTTTGATGTCCAGATCAATGGTTATCACCTCTAGCTAGGATTGTCTATTTATTTTTGTGTTTCTGATTCTCAAGCCTAGGATTGTGAGCTACATCGTTGAGGTTGAACTATTTATTTTTATTAATGTTGCTTTTATCCTTCTGGCTCTCTCATTCACCCAAAATTGTCTCCCTTTGCTTCCCTTAAATAACTTTGTTTTGTATCTCCTCTTCTGGTTAGTTTAGTCTATGTTCATTCCCATTTATCCTACTCTTCTCTAAGTTGCCTCTAGTCTATCCATTGTCCCACACCCTTCTCTAGAAGTCCCCAGCGTAAGGTTTTGCTCCTTTTTGGTCATAATTTTAATCCATATAATCCACCCCATGCATGGGCATGGGGGCCATTGTTCCTCAAGAAGACCCAGTGCCTTGTCCCAAGCTCATTCAGCTGTTGAAATTTATATTTTTATCACCCTTCCTTAAGTTCAAGAATAAATCCAACATCTTAAAGCCTCGACGACAACTGAACAACAAGCCCATTCAGACTCTAAAATTCAAGTTGAAGTATCTAGCTAGGTCTTCGACCCTAACTATGGTAGGGGGCGTATGATTCAATATCTTCATTCCATTACCCTTCATTGGAAAATGAAGACTCTATTGAGATGCATCATCAAAATGAAACATGAGGACCACAATGAAATTATAGCATGCCTTAATGACATCCAGTGGATTCAAAGACACTAACACTCTTGCCTGGTCAACCTAAATGCCTAATTGGTCCACATTGAAAGGAACCTTCAGTGTGGGTGTCACTCTCCAACATGCCTAAGCAAGCAAGATTCGGTCCCGACAACATCCTTTAATGATCAATGCATGCTTAGGTTTCTTGTTTTATGTCTATGATCAAAGAAATTTATTTTATATTCTTATATCATTAATAGCTATGGTATGTCAGTATTATCCAACAAACAATATGTAATGGTTGTGACAATGGTACTAGACACCCGTCTTGGTGTAAGGATGCTCACTGTAATAGAATTGTTTTTTCTCATTTTAAAATATAAAAAATAGATACAACACCTTCACCATGGTTGGTCTAATTTCCCTTATGAGAAGCTACAACAATTAAAAAACGTTACTTATTATGTTATATATACCTAATTTATAATCTAATAAAAAACTTAAGATAACAAAAAAATTATTTTATTAATTAATAATACAACAAAAATATTATAACACAATAAATTTTTTAATATAAAAAAATTAATCATTATTTATAATAACATTTTATTAATTAATAAATACAATAAAACTATTATAATGTCCATGATCTGACTTTGCATCTTGTCTCGATGATGAACCACACTAGATGGTTCGAAATGCGTCGATAAAAAAGCTTTGATGTGATTAATACTGAAAGATGTCATAACTATTATAATATACTTATTTGTTAGGATAAACAATATTTTTTTCGATAATCATTTAATATAACACCATACATGCAAACATAAATGCAATATGGATTTAATCATATGGAACACTTTCGTCATCCTAAAATACATGCAAATTGGATTAAAAGCCAAATATTAAAGATTGAAGGCTCTCTGTTGAAAATAATGGAGAAAGTTTGTTTCACGGTTGTGTCTGCGTCTTAATTTAGATTTAGTTCCTATTTTCTAGGAGATGGTTTTTATCACCCTAAAGTGACTTTGTAAACTTATTTATTCTTGATTTTATGATTAATTGAATAGAGCGTACTGCTTGGGCAATCTCCAGGTGTAGCTTGCACACCTATGAGCTGCTAGTTTTCAATGTCTAAATTTCATTCTACGCTGGTCTTTCCATTTTTTAACATGGTATCGGAGTACAAAGAATTGGGTCTCTAGTGAGTGAGCCTTGGTGGCTAGATTGAGAGCCTTAGTGGCTAAGTTGAGCCTTGGTGGCTGGTTCAATTTCCTTCGTGACAAAGCACTGAAATTTTGAGGAAGACTGATCAACGCTGGTTTTAGGGGTCAAACCCGTGCTGATCAGTGTTGGCTCTACACTGTGAAATTATGTGAAAACTTACAGAATTTTTTGTCGGCTCTTGCAACCTGCAGTATGGTGAAAGGGCATGGTGTTTTTTGCCTATTAGAGGTGGTATGAGGCCAGAAGTGCTTGAGTTGGTGGTCCTGTCCAACATTTTTTTGAAGGCCATATATCGAGAGTTCGATTTGCAGATTGATTGTTGGAGGATCTGGAGTTCGATCCGTAGATCGACTATTGGGGGATATGGAGTTTGATATGTAGATCGACTATTGGAGTATCTAGTGTTGGATCCATAAATCAGGTATTGGATTACTGGATTTATAGATTGGACTAGTGGATCTATTAGTGGAGTCGTGGTTTTGTCATAATGAATAATCACATTGCAGAGACGTACCTGAGTGAGAGCAATATGCTTAATGGGACAAATTACGCCAACTAGAAGTTCAAGTTGCAGATATTGCTCAAGGGTTCCAGTGCATGGATAATTGAAAATGGAGATGAAGCAAAGTTGACTGCAGTCGATGGTGCCACAACTGCATCTATTCAGGATTGGTAGAAGAGGGAAAATAAAGCGAAGGTGTTGTTGAAGATGTCAGTAAAAGACAGCATAATCCCTCACATCCGAGAATGCAAAACTACTAATGACATTTGGGTGACGCTCAAGGATTTTTATGAAACCAAAAATACAAATCGCCTATTGTTTCTGAAGAGTAATATTCTCTCCATCAGAATGGAGGAGAATGAATCCGTTGTTGCATTCATCTCACAGATCAAAGAACTGAGAGACAAGTTGGGCGACATAGGGGAGAAAGTGTCCAACACAGATCTCGTCATGATTACCTTAAATGGTATGACAAAGGATTATCAAATGTTCATTATAGGGCTTGTAGTGAGGGAGAAATCTCCCACCTTTGAAGAGTTGACATGGATTTTGATGCAGGAAGAAGAGAGGCGTATGAATTTGAAGCCTCAGAATGCAGATTTGGAATTGGAAGCGAAGAAAACATTCTTCAAAGGGAAATGAATAGGAGGACAAAAAAACGGTGGTCCATCTCAGAAAATCCATTTCAAGGTATGTCATCTGCTAGAAATGATTAAAAAGTTAAGTGTTTTTACTATGGCAGAATTGGTCATATTGCTAGAGATTGTTATAAAAATAAGATTGATGAAACCAAACATAGACAGAAGAGGCATACATAGAATTTTGTTGGCGAAGATCAGAATCATGATCTTAAATTATTTGTGTATGATGTTGCTCTTTCTGCTGAGACCGATGAGGTTGAAACTTGGTTTGTAGATTCTGGAGCATCCACTCATATGACAGGTAATAAATACTGGTATGAAAATTTAAAGGAGACCAACAATAGTGCGAACATCTACCTTGGAGATGATAGAGCATATGAAATTAGAGGGTATGGAGATATTCCCGTGATATTGCCTGATGGTAATATTAGGAGCATCCAGAATGTAATGTATGTACCTGATATTGAAAAGAATTTGTTCTCTGTCTCCAAGATTGCAGATCAAATTTTAAAGGTAGAGTTTTTCAAAACATACTGTGTTATAAAGGATTTACTGGATCATTAGAAGTTGGTTGCATTAGGAGTACAAGTTGGATGCCTTTATAAGTTGAATGTTACAAGCGTGCCACATCAATATTTAACTTCAATGACTATGACAACAGAGAATCTTTGACATCAAAGGTTTGGTCACAACAACCTTAAAGACTTATTGTTACTACATAAACAAGGTATGGTTGATGGAATTCCTATTTCAAATAATGAACATATTGATTGTGAAGGTTGTGCACTTGGGCAAATGTACAAGGATGAATTTCCCTCTAGCTTAAATGGGAGAAAGAAAGATATACTTGAACTTGGGCACATTGATATTGTGAACCCATGCAGACAAGGTCCTTGGGTGGAGCTTATTATTTCTTGTTATTTGTTGATGAATGCACATGATATACATGGGTATACATTCTTAGAAGGAAAAATGATGCTTTCAAATATTTTAAAGAATTTAGAAATATGGTTGAAAAGCAGACATGGAAAGTCATCAAAATTCTCCGCTCAGATCAAGGGGGAGAATACAGGCTTGGAAACTTCATCAAATATTGCAGAGATCATGGGATAGCATAACAATTTACAATACCCAACACTCCACAACAAAATGGGGTTGCAGAGAGGAAGAACAGAACTTTGGTGGAGTGTGCATGCCACATGATAAAAGGTAAGTACCTATCCAATGGTTTTTGGGTAGAAGCAATTAGAACTGCAGTTTACTTAAAGAAAAGAAGTCCAACTAGGTGTCATAATCTCAAGACTCCATTTGAGGCTTTATATGGTTTCAAACTTGTAGTCTGTCACTTGAGAGTATTTGGCTCTAAATATTTTTCACACATTCCTAAGGAAGATAGGAAGAAATTGGATGCTAAAGCTATAAGTGCATATTTGTAGGGTATTGTTTTGATTTTAAAGCATATAAGATGTTTAATCCATCTACTCACAAGGTGTTTGTGAGTATAGATGTTATCTTTCATGAACATGTTGATGAAGGGAATAAGGAAAAAAGTTATGAGGAGTGGCACATGCCTTTACTGATTGATGATAGTAATGATGAAGCCAAAGACAATCATTTACAACAACAACAACAATAAAAAGAGGAACCTAGTGATGTGGATACATTCAACAGTCGAAGTCCATTCAAAGGTGAGCGGGAAATCACACAGGACATAATTAAGGCAAGTTCGTTACCAAGGAGATAAGATAGGTAGACTCACTTACCTGCAAGGTACAAAGACTATGCTCTTATGAATAGTATTTTAAATGTTGTTGAGCCCATGAATTATAATGAAGCAAATCAGTATAATGAATGGAGGTCAACTATGAATGAAAAGTATGAGACCATAATTAAAAATGAAATTTGGGAATGAGTTGAACTGCCAAAAGGAAAAGAGCCCATAGGTTGTAAATGATTATTTAAACTTAAGCTCAAAGCAGATGGTAATGTAGACAAGTATAAAGTTAGGCTGGTGGCCAAAGGTACTCACAAAGAGAAGGAATTGATTACGAGGAGACTTTTTTTCCTGTAGCTAAGTTAAATACGATTAGAATGTTAATAGCTCTAGCTACTAAGTACCATTGTAGCCTACACCAACTAGATGTGAAATTTGTTTTTTTAAATGGAGAGTTGAAAGAAGAGGTATATTTAACTCAACCAGAAGGGTTTGTTAAAAAGGGGAACATGCACTTTGTCTGTAAATTAAAGAAGGTATTGTATGGATTGAAATAGGCTCCCAGGTCTTGGTATGAAAATATAGACTCTTTATTCTTACAACATGGTTATAGGAGAGGTAAAAATGACCCAAATCTATATTCCAGCTTTGATTCAAAGGGCCGGATTGTGGTGATTTCCTTATATGTTGATGATTTGATTATTACTGGAAATTATAATGAATTTGTTGAAGAAATTAAAGTGCATATCTCACAGGTATTCGAAATTAAAGGCCTTGGAGAATTGCCTTGTTGTTTGGGTCTTGAAGTCTTGAGAGATTCTGGACAAAATTTTGTTACTCAAGGAAATTATGTCAAGGAATTGTTGAAGAAATTCAGAATGGATCAGTGTAAATATGCTACAATACCTATACATCAAAATGTTAAATTTCAGAATGAAGATGGTTCTAAAGAGGTGGGTGCTACATTGTATAGACAACTGATTAGAAGTTTCATTTATTTCACTACAACCAGACCTGACCTAGCATATTCAGTCAGTGTGTTGAGTCAGTTCATGACAAAACCTCTTGAAAATTGTTGGGTAGCAGAAAAAGGTTTCTTAAGGTATCTTCAAGGAACCATAAACTTTGGCATTAAGTATATTGATTCTTTTGATATTAAATAGACAGGCTATTTAGATCTAGATTAGGTTGGAGATATGAACAATAGGAGATCTATAACAGGGTATGCTTTCAATATTGGGTCTGGGGTCATTTCTTGGAGCAGTGAAAATCAAAGTATTGTATCTTTATCATCAATAGAAGCATAGTATCAAGTTGTATGTGCAGCCACTTGTGAAGCAATTTGGTTGAGGAGATTTCTTCATGATGCAGAAGAAGAAAAAAAGGATGTTATGGTGATCAAATGCAACAACCAAAGTTCAATCAAGCTGGAAAATAATCTTGTTTTTCATAAAAGCACAAAACATATTGATACTCAATTTCATTTTGTTAGAGAAAAGGTTCAACCCAAAGAGATTTTTATTGAATATTGTAACACCTGTGAAAATGCCGCTGATATCTTCACCAAGCCTCTAGGGAAGGCTAAATTTGAATTGTTTAGGGAGATGTTAGGTGTGTAAATGAATCCTTTCTCCATTAAGGGGGAGAGTTGAAAATAATGGAGAAAGTTTGTTTCATGGTTGTGTGTGTGTCTTAGTTTAGATTTAGTTCCTATTTTTTAGGAGATGTTTTTTATCTCCCTAAATTGAATGTAAACTTATTTATTCTTGATTTTATGATTAATTGAATAGAGTGTACTGCTTGGGTAGTCTCCAGGTGTAGCTTGCTCACCTGTGAGTTGCTAGTTTTTAGTGTGTAAGTTTCATTCTAGTTTGGTCTTTCCATTTTTTAACTGTATCCTCAGTAGAATTAGAGTTTTGTTTGAGCAAGTGAATATGTACAATCGTAAAACAATACATTGGCTGACGCTCAATTCAATTTGATTGTCAAAAAAGGGAAAAAGGGAGTGTTATTAATTAATGGATAATTTAAACAAAGCCTTTCGGTAGAAATCACATGAGAGAATTTTTTGGCCGACGCGTTTCGAACCAACAAGTGTGGTTCATCATCAGGAACAGATGAAGAGCTAGACCATGGCAAAGGTTTAAATAGAGAGCAACGTAGAGACATAATTCCAAGTAACGGCTATATTTGAACAATAATGCTTAAATTATAATATTAATTTATTACTATATTAAAAACAATTATTATTAAGTAATGACTATATTAAATGGCTAGTTTTTGAAAAAAATATTTAAGTAATGATATTATTTCATTAATTTATTAAAAATATTAATTGGTAATGGCTATATTAAATGGTTAGTTTTTGAAAAATAATATTTAAATTAATTTATTAAAACCAAATATCACTAGTTCTTGAAAAATAATATTTAAATAATGATATTAGTTTATTAATTTATTAAAATATTAATATGTAAATATTAAATAATACCTTTTAACTAACTATTAACACCAATTAAAATTATTTTATATATTTATATATATATTTTACGGGATTGGTCACCTATTATAACTAATTTCCTTTAAAAAATTTATGACCCTAGTCCAAAAGTCAGAATTAGCCGTTGGTCAAGTTAGCCGTTGGAGGCTCTGCTCATACTATTTAACATGCTAAGCTGGATCTGTTTCTTCGACTTATCCTGACGATGAACCACACTAGTTGGTTTGAAACGCGTCGACAAATGGTATCTCATGTGATTTTCGCCGAAAAATCTCTCGTAAACTTGATATGGATCATAGATGCCTCAACTCTACAAATGTAATAGCTATATTAAACGGGTAGCTTTCGAAAAAATATTTAAATAATGATATTATTTCATTAATTTATTAAACATAATAATAGGTAACGACTATATTAAATGGCTAGTTTTTGAGAAATAATATTTAAATTAATTTATTAAAACCAAATATTACTAGTTCATGAAAAATAATATTTAAATAATGACATTAGTTTATTAATTTATTAAAATATTAATATGTAATGGCTATATTAAACGACTAGTTTTTGAACAATAATATTTAAATTAATTTATTAAAACCAAATATTACTAGTTTTCGAAAATATTATTTAAACTATGATATTAGTCTATTAACCTTATAAAAATAAATATTAATAAGTAACTGCTATATTAAACAACTAGTTTTTAAATTAAATAAATAAATAATCAAAGTCAAACTTTAAATGAGGGGAGTAAAAAATTATAAAAACGAGTGAAGACAAGATCATTTGATAAATAAAATAACTAATGGAAATAAATTAAAATAAATTAAAAATAATTAATGGAAAAATAAATAAAATAAAACAAAAATATACACAAGTCAAAATAAATATATATATATAAATAAACAAATAAAAATAAATAAATAAAAACAGATATATATATATATATATATATATATATATATATATATATATATATATATATATATATATATTCAAAGAAAAATAATCAATAAATAAAACAGGGTCAACAATAAAATATGGGGCTCAGGCCCATTAAACAAATAACAAAAATACTAAAAGGAGTTAAGAATGAATAGGATGAGAAAATACATAAAAAACACGAAGGATCAAGAAAATAAACTCTAATGCAGAATAAATCAACAACAACTACTATAAAAAGGATGCGAATACCTACATAGACAAAAAAATAAAAATAAAAAAAGATAAATAAAATTATTAGGAGGACAAGACAGGGACCCAACTTCTACTAATATTCCAACCATCATCTCTATTCAAATTATTGGGTCTTTTTCCAATTTCTAGGACCTCCCTCAATTTACGATGATGGAAATGACTAACCTTAGCAACGACTTGGGCCTCCTCAATGCAGATGTGATGCTTAGGTTTATTTGCATGCTCCGCCAAAGTAGAGGAGCGGGTCTTGCCATGCTTGATGTTAGCAACATGCTCACGAATCCTTTGATTGATCAAGCGACCAGTCTCACCAATTTAGGGAGTCCCATAAGAGCATGGGATAACATAAACACCCTTCATATTCTTGGGGTCCACTAGGTCCTTTACAAATCTAATGGAGGTCCCGATGGTATTTAAAGGCCAAAAGGTTGAAGCCACCTTATGCTTCCTTAGGATCCTTGCAATCTTGTCAGTGGTCCTTTGGATAAAAGGAAGATGAACACTATAAAATCGATCCTTGGTATCTTTCTTAGCACTAGGACCTTTTTCAGCTCTGAGGAAAGCCTTAGTACATTGGTGTCTACTATACCCATTATTAAAGAAAACACTTAGGAGATGTGCTTTCTCTTCCTTGAGATGGTTCTCATCAGAAACTCTTAAAGCTCTAGTCGCTAAGGTGTTGAGAACACCAAGCTTTTGAGCTGGGAAATGATGAGAATTAGCATGAAGATATTGTTCCGTATGAGTTTTCTTACGATATACCTGATGAGAGAAAGAGCCATTATCATTCCTTGAGAGGAGGACATCAAGGAAGGGAAGACTACCATTACATTCAAATTCCATGGTGAACTGTATAGAACTAGATTGATTGTTAAGATGGAGGAAAAGCAGTTCCAACTTTTCTTTGCCATGGGACCAGATGACACAAGTGTCATCCACAAACCTCTTCCACAACTTAGGAAGAAGATGAGAAGAGGCTAAGGCCTTAGATTCAAAATCCTCCATGAATAGATTAGCTACCATAGGGGAGAGGGTGGAACCCATGGTGACACCGCAAGTTTGCTCATAGAATTCCCCATTGAATGAAAAGAAGGTAGAAGTAAGACAAATACCAACTAAATAAGCCGTCAGGATCTATGATGCGCTTGATGACTTCGATATAGCTCATACCCATTTTTCAGGCCAAGGGCATTTTCAAAAACACGTGCAGAGACCCCTCAAGCATCACGTTTGAGCCGTATTTGGGGCCCAACAGACAGATCACTTAATAGCGAATTTATTGTCATTTTTTCTATATAACATTGCATTTTGGCCTTTTTTCCCTTAAAAGTTGAGGTGATTATCGAATATCAACCCCCAAAAAACATGCTAGGATAGGGCTTAAGTGATGCTTAAGGACTTCATTAGTTTTTTAACAACTCATTTTTATAATTTTTGACTCCCCTCCTTTAAAGTTTGACTTTAATTATTTATTTATTTAATTTAAAAACTAGCTGTTTAATATAGCGATTACTTATTAATATTTGTTTTTAATAAATTAATAAACTAATATCATAGTTTAAATATTATTTTAAAAAACTAGTAATATTTGGTTTTAATAAATTAATTTAAATATTATTTTTCAAAAACTAGCCATTTAATATAGCCCTTACATATTAATATTTTAGTAAATTAATAAACTAATATCATTATTTAAATATTATTTTTCACGAACTAGTAATATTTGGTTTTAATGATGATGATGATGATGATGATGGTTAATGTCCGTTGAGACGAAACTTTGGTCTATCGGACCTAAAGAAACAAATTATTTAGTTTGACTTAAGATTTTATTCCTATGCTCAAAAAGTGATCCAGGTGGATATTGGTGGCCACCTGCCAAGTCCACCTGGACCCCCACCATCATTTTTCTCAGCATTTTTAGTTTCTTTAATTGTAGCACAACTTACTATTTTTAGCAATTTTTCGGGTCCTGAACTTCCGGAGCCGTTTTGAGGCCCTAAACGACGTTTTTTGGGGAATCTAGCGGCAACATGGGTCCATGGAATGGACCCATGTTGCCCGTTCCAACAATGGTAGTGCTAGGATAGATCTTTCTAACGAGCTATTGTATGCGTCAAACGGAGATCATATGCCAAAGTTACGACCCCGGGAAGTTGATGTACCAATTTACCCCAAACGGGGCCCACAGTTTGGCGTTTCATCTCCTAGGGTTAGGTTTTGGAATGTTAAGGGCTTTCCATTGTTTCTCAACAATAAATAGGCCTTCGAGCCTCATTGTAACACAGTTCAGAGGCATGTAGCCATCACATCTCTTCTCAGAGATAAGCTACCATCGCCCTAGCTGGTTTATTTCCATTTCTGGTTGTAAGCATATTTTTCAGTATTTTCCGTTAATGAAATGAAGTATTATTTCCGCTGCATCATTGTGTATGTGGTTATCTCTGTAATTTGTTGCGTTCCTGTTTAAATCCAGATCAGTGGTATCAGAGCGGTCTGCTTTTTCTCTATTTTTCTTTGCATGTCCCCAACAAGGTCGGGATATAAGGAGTTAGGGCTTGAATTGGTTGAACATTTGCAAGACCAGCCTCGCAAATCCCGACGGCCTCTCATGGCGGATGAGAAGAAAGACGAGGGGGCAGGAGATCCCATCAAAATCTTGCTCGAAGAAGCCCTCGAGCGACAATGGAACGCGATGATGGACAACTTTGCCCAGATCCTTCAGCGGCTACCCAGAAGCGACGCATCGGCTTCCAGAAGCTACTCTGGAAATGCCACAACCTTTAAGGTACAAGTTAATTTTGGAATCCCCATATTCAAGGGTCAGATAGACGCAGATGCCATAGATAAATGGTTAAATCTGCTAGAGGGTTATTTTTCTGTTCATGAATTTTCGAGTCAGGAAAAGATTGTTTTTGCTCTTCTCAAAGCAGCCCCCCACGTCAAGGACTGGTGGGAAACCTACTGCGAGCAGAAGGATGAAAGTACTGGCTCACTATTTTCAGCTGCACCCACCTGGGATTCGTTCCGGGATGCCATCAAGGAGCAGTACTACCCTGTTGGAAGCTATGAGGATGAATACATAAAGTGGACCACGCTGCGGCAGGGAAGGGACCAAGACGTGCCAGAGTTCACCAATCTTTTCCATACCCTTCACACAAAGTTGGGTATCAAGGATTCAGAGCAACATTTGATACTCAAACACCATGGCTGCATGCACAAGTACATCCAGGAAGAAATACAATTCCTAAACATCTCCTCGCTCGGCGCAGCATACCGATATGCCGTCAAGGTCGAGCAGAAGTTTAAAAAAAAGAAGCGAGACTTTGGATCTGCGAATCCAAAGCAGGGGAAAGGTGCCCCTAAACCACAGAACAAAGGACAAAGCCAAGGCGGGACAACCTAAGACAACCAACCGAAGCTGCAAGCAAAGAACAACGCCGCGAAGCCGAGAAAGGACACTGGAAAATGGTGCGAGTTCCATAAGAGCTCCACTCACAACACAAGTGAGTGTCGGGCCAAGTAGTCACTGGTGGCTGAGCTAAAGGTTTCAGAATCAGATGCATGTTCCGACTCTGAGTTAGAACCCGATAAGGGGAATGAAAAAGGGAAGTAGATCATTGATGCAGATCCCAATGCCACTGTTGCTACCGCAAAGATCCAGAAAAATGAACCCGAAGATCCAGAGGAGGAGGAGCGTCTCTTCCACTCCCAGATGTGGGTAAAGGGCTCCCCGATACAGTTCATTGTTGATAGCAGGAGTCGAAAGAACCTCATTTCGGCAGAGGTCGTGAAGCGGTTGGGCTTACCGACTACAGCACATCCACAACCATACACCATTGGGTGGCTTCACCAAGGACGAGATCTTCGCGTGAGCCAGCAGTGTCGCCTTCCATACAACATTAAGCCCTTCACGGATGAGGTATTGTGTGACATTGCTACCCTTGAAGTTTGTGATGTATTACTAGGACAACCATACTTGTGGAAGCGACATGATGTGTATGAATCAAGGCCCCGTGTTGTTATTATTACATTGGGAAATAAGTTGTACAGGATACCAGAGGTAGCACCACCTACCGCCATCTCTTTGATTACTGCAAAACAATGCAGTAAGATCATTTCCAAAACCAGGAAATTTGTTTTCCTGATGATACGCCCTCAAGGAAAGAAGAAGACAGTGGCCGCGGCCTCCAGACGGGGTCCCTCTGCACGACAACTACAGATGGACAAGGTTGTGGAGGAGTACGAGGACATCTTCGCCTCCCCGGCAGGGGTTCCTCTGCACTGTCAAGTCAAGCACTCCATCGATCTGACCCCAGGTGCGCCGCTACCCAATCGACCAATTTATCGGCGCTCCGTTCTGGAGAACAATGAAATCAAGAGGCAGATTCAGGAGCTCTTGTAGAAAGGTCACATCCTTCCGAGTTCATCACCTTGTGGGAGCCCGATCGTGTTGGTACAGAAGAAGGATGGGACGTGGAGACTCTGTATTGACTATCGGGCGTTGAACAAGATCACTGTCCGTAATAGGTACCCGATCCCGTGGATTGATGACCTCCTAGACCAACTAAAGGGGGCGAAATATTTCAGCAAGATCGATCTGAAGTCAGGATATCACCAGGTACCAATTGAACCCTCTGATGTGTGGAAGACTGCCTTCAAATCCAAGGAGGGCCTCTTCGAATGGTTGGTTATGCCTTTTGGATTGACGAATGCTCCTGCAACCTTCATGAGGCTAATGGATGACATCTTTCGGCCATTCACCAACTCCTTTGTAGTAGTATACTTGGATGACATTCTGATCTTCAACCAGAGTTGGGAAGAGAACCTCCACCACATCCGACAGGTTCTCCAAACACTGCGGCAACACAAGCTATGTGCCAATTTGGAGAAATTCACTTTTGGCATGACCCAGGTTCAGTATCTGGGATACATCATTGATGAACAGGGGGTGCATGTCGATCCAGCCAAGATCCAAGTCATTCGGAATTGGCCCTCTCCAACCACTCTAACAGAGCTCCGCAGCTTTCTAGGTCTTGCCAACTTCTACCGCAGGTTTGTGTTGGGGTTTTCTCATATTTCTTGGCCCTTGAGTCAAGTCACCAAGGGAGGGGCGAAAGCAAAATTCTTTTGGTCTGAATCTCAACAGAAGGCATTCATGGAGTTGAAGGATCACCTCTGCACGACACCAGTGCTCGCGTTACCAGATTTACAACAACCATTTGAGGTCGAGACAGATGCCTCTGACTATGCTATTGGGGCAGTCCTTACTCAACATGGACATCCAGTGGCATATCACAGTGAAACACTTTTAGACACAGTCTGGAAGTACCCCACTTATGATAAAGAGATGTACTCCATTGTACAGGCCTGCCGACAATGGAAGCATTACATTTTGGGGAAGGAAACGGTCATCCACACAGACCACCGACCCCTGCAGTTCATACAGACCCAAGGGAAATTGCAGAATGATCACCATCGGAAGTGGTGTACATACCTGCAACAGTTCCACTTGAATATCAAGTATAAGAGGGGCAGCACCAATAATGTTGTAGATTGCCTCAGTCGACCACCGATCATGGCGTTAACCACCGTGCTCAACTCTTGTGGGCAGAAGACTTCTGATTGGCCACTTCTCTACAAAAGCGACCCAGAATTCAGCCACACTTACCAGACACTCTTGGAGGGTCGGCATGTTCCAGATTTTCACCTCCAGGATGCCCTATTATGCCACCTCGGTCACCTTTGTGTTCCTTTAAGCGAGCGTGCCAAGATGATTTGGGAAGCACACTACAGTCGGGCTGCTGAGCATTTTGGGGTCGAGAAAACAGTGGCAATACTGCAAAATTATTTCTATTGGCCGAATCTTTGACAGGATGTTGGGAAGTACATCAGATCATGTACTGCCTGTGCCATTTCCAAACCGACCATTAAGAAGCACGACCTCTATACCCCGTTGCCTACCCCTAGTCGACCTTGGGAATCCATCTCCATGGATTACATGTCAGGCCTTCCTTCCACTAAGCATGGAAATGACTGTGTTTTTGTGGTCGTCAACAGGTTCTCGAAGATGGCCATTATGGTGGCCTGCAAGAAGAATATCACAGCAGAAGCCACTGCTAAACTCTTCTTTGAACGAGTGTGGGTGCACTTTGGGATCCCACAGTCTATCATCTCAGATCGGGACAGTCGGTTTCTCAGCACATTTTGGTCCAGTCTCTGGTCAATGCTGGACACCAAACTCACGAAGTCCACAACCTTCCATCCTCAAACTGATGGCCAGACAGAGGTTGTCAATAGGATGATTGTGCACATTCTGCGCATGTATAACTCAAAGCATCCACGCACATGGGACGAGAGCCTCCCCTATGTTCAACACAGCTACAACCGAGCTCTTCACAGCTCCACTGTCCATAGCCCTTTTCAGGTGGGTTTGGGATTCCAGCCACTATGCCCCATTGATGTCGCCATGCCACTTGCAGCTACTCACATAAATTCAACTCATGTCCAATCTGAAACAGATAAGGCCACCAGCTTCATTGAGCGCATCCAACATATTCGCCAGCAGGTCCATGACATTCTTGAGAAATCAAATGCCAAGTACAAGCAGCGACATGATCAACATTGAGTGCCACACAAGTTTCAGGTGGGCGACAAAGTCTGGTTGCATTTGCAAAAGGAACACCTTACTGGAGCCTATCGGAAATTGAGACCACTCCGATATGGTCCTTACACCATTACTAAGGCTATGGGAGACAATGCATTTGAGCTCAGCATTCCCCCATTCCTTGGCCTTCACCCAGTGTTCAATTTGGACCGTCTTCGGCCATACTTTCCACCATTGCTAGACACATCCGACATTACAGAACAGCTCAAACCCACAGAATTAAATCCAGATTGCATGGAACAAGCTGCAACTGATCAGATCATGGACACACAGATCAAGAACACTCGCCAACAGAATATGCAACTGTATCGAGTTGTCAAAGCAGGCCAACTCCTTCAGCAGGGCAAGTGGCTCACCAGGGAACAAGTTCAGCAAAAGTTTCCTCATCTCATGGAGGAGCTCAACGCAATGGGGACCATTGCTTCCTAAGGGGGGAGGAATGATCCAGGTGGATATTGGTGGCCACCTGCCAAGTCCACCTGGACCCCCACCATCGTTTTTCTTAGCATTTTTAGTTTCCTTAATTGTAGCACAACTTACTATTTTTAGCAGTTTTTCGGGTCTTGAACTTCCGGAGCCGTTTTGAGGCCCTAAACGACGTTTTTTGGGGCCCGTTCCAACAATGGTAGTGCTAGGATAGATCTTTCTAACGAGCTATTGTATGCGTCGAACGGAGATCATATGCCAAAGTTACGACCCCGGGAAGTTGATGTACCAATTTACCCCAAACGGGGCCCACAGTTTGGCATTTCATCTCCTAGGGTTAGGTTTTGGAATGTTAAGGGTTTTCGATTGTTTCTCAACAATAAATAGGCCTTCGAGCCTCATTGTAACACAGTTCAGAGGCATGTAGCCATCACATCTCTTCTCAGAGATAAGCTACCATCGCCCTAGCTGGTTTATTTCCATTTCTGGTTGTAAGCATATTTTTCAGTATTTTCCATAAATGAAATGAAATATTATTTCCACTACATCATTGTGTATATGGTTATCTCTGTAATTTGTTGCGTTCCTGTTTAAATCCGGATCAAAAAGCTTGGAGAGAAGCCTCCCGAGCTCACTATAATTTTGACATCGTAAAAGGCTAGGAAGGTCAGTATTGTGACAAAGATTATGAAACTAAGATCTAATGTGGTTGTACACAGGGCACTCTAAGAGGAAGTGGTTTTCATCCTCAATGTTCCTATTCTCACATAGATGGCAGATCCTTTCCATCCATGATGTTTTAGGAACTGCCCAACGACCTGTTTCACTATGGAGCTCATGAGAATTCGTTCTAACCTAATAACTTAATTTAAATATTATTTTTCAAAAACTAACATTTTAATATAGCCGTTACCTATTAATATTTTTAATAAATTAATGAAATAATATCATTATTTAAATATTTTTTTTCAAAAACTCGCCGTTTAATATAGCTGTTACTTAATAATACTTGTTTTTAATATATTAATAAATTAATATTATAATTTAAACATTATTGTTCAAATATAGCCATTACTTGGAATTATGTCTCTACATTGCTCTCTATTTAAGCTTTGCCATGGTCTAGCTCTTCATTTGGTCCTAATGATGAACCACACTTGTTAGTTCGAAATGCGTCGGCCAAAAAATTCTCTTATGTGATTTCTACCGAAAGACTTTGTTTAATTCATCATGGATCACAGAAGCTTGAATACAGAAATGGATAATTTGTCGCTCAATGAAATTCCTAAAATTCATCTTTCGCCGTGATTAAAGGGTGAGACTGAAATTTTTTACAATACATTGACTTACTCTACTCTCAACTCAACTCAATGATTGGGAAAAACAAATTATTATAAATATATTATTTCCAAATTTAAAAATTATCATAAAATCAAATATAATCTTTTTAATTTTTTTTTTATAAACAAAATTTGTAAATTTTTATTTTAAAAAAATTATTATAAAATTAAATATAACATTTTAACTTATGGATTACTTGTAATAATGAAATGGCTTAATTGTGATGAGATGGATATATATCAATATACATATATATATATGAATGCACATATATCAAAAAATATATATATATATCACAAAAGACAAATATGGAATAAAAAAGGATACTTAATATTTTACAAAAATATTAAAAATAAAAAAATATGCTTTAATTTTTCATATTTGTGGAGAGGCCATTGTTTCCGGTGAACATGTCATGACGAGTAGTAATAACATCATTATGAAAATTCTATATTTCTAATAATATTTCGTAAATACTTTAAGATGGGCTCGAATGGAACTCTTTTAGAAAAATCTAATCAGAAAAGAATAGATTAGAATTTAAATTTTAAAGTAATTGAAAACATCCTATCACGTTTTCAAATAATTTATATACTTCAAAATTAGCAAAATAATTCAAACACTATCACATTTTCGAACGATTCAAATACTCCATAGAAATTTCGAAGAGCTTGTCTCTATTGCTTAGAAACAAAGAGATCCTAAATCTAAAATTTTAAATAATTCAATGACTACAAAATAAAACATTTTAAATTTTAAATTTTAAATAATTCAATGAATTTATCACATTTCACAATGATATGAACTTAGAAAGTAACTTCTAACATTTTTAGTATTGAATATTATAACCATAGTCAATGGAATTTAAATTCAAAAAATTATAGATGTTTTGTTTCAAAAGAAATTATAGATGTTTTGGTTTTTTCTTGGATATTTTTTTTAATGTAAATTTGTCAATTTTACTTAATATCGTTTTTTTTTAATACGATAAGTTTAGGTTTAAATTGCATAATCTAAAACGTTAGAATGTTCTAAAACTTTCAAAATACTAAATTTATTTTGTTTTTGAGGTTTCTGTGAGTCTCATGTTTGTGTAGATTTTTTTCGGATCCATCGCATTCAATTTCTTTTTAGATCGATATTTCGAACCAGCAACGGTGGTTCATCTTCAGGATGTGAAAGAATTAATTGAAACACTGATCTTATTTGTCAAATATATAGAGATGCATGAGATGCTTAGCCGATAAATCTTTAAATTATTTTTAGTTGTTCTATTTAATTGTATTATTGTGATATTTCATTATCTTAATTTTATTAGCACTAATTATTTCATGTTTTAATTCTATCTATTTTAATTATATTTACTTTAATTAATTTAACTATATTTATTTTTAATTAATTATTTCTTTTAATTATTTTAATTTTAATTAATTTATTAATTAAAATTAAAATACATATATATAGGTTATACTTATATTTATTTATTTTATTATTTTAATTAATTATTAATTGTTTATTAATTTTAATTGTTATGATCCTATTTGTTTATGTTTTAATTTTTTTAATTTGTCTTAGGATGCCTTGCCCTATTCTAATGAATTATTATTTTAATTTTAATTAATTTATAAATTAAAATTAAAATACATATCTCTATTCTAGTTATGTTAATTAATCCTTTAGTTAATTCTAATTAATTTATTAAGTAAAAATAAAATACATGTCCATGTTTATTTATTAATTAACCCTTTAGTCATTATGTTTAATGAATTATTATTTTAATTTTAATTAATTTATTAATTAAAATTATTTTAATTCTAATTAATTTATTAATTAAAATTAAAATACATATCCATTTTTATTTATTAATTAAAATTAAATATGTATATGTACATATACATATTTTTTTATTAATTAAAATTGAATATGTATATGTATTTTAATTTATTTATTGATTAAAATTAAAATACATATGTATGGGTTATATTTATATTTATTTATTTTAATTAATTATTAATATTAATTGTTATGATTATTATTGTTTTGTTTTATTGTAATTGTTTTTACTATGTTTTTATCTTAATTTTATTACTTTTAATTATATGTTTTGATTGTTTATTAAAGCTTCCTATATATTGTCTTAGGTTGCGGAGTTATCATGGTTGAGATATTTTCAATTGATGTTTATTGTTAAATTATATTCTAATATGGTCATAGTGTGTTAATTTAGTTAGAATGGATTAGATTTTTAGGTTAAAATTAAAATACATATTCATGTTTATTTTTTTAAAATATATTTTAAATACTAAAAAATTACAATTTTAAATTCTAACAAAAAATTCATAGGAGTTGTTTTTAGTGTGATTTTTTAGATTTTTTGGTGCCCGAATCCGGGGAAATATTTGAGGTGAATTCTTGATTTGTGTTATTTAAACTGGTTTTTTGACTGTATATATGGATTCAACACCCTGAGAAACCTTTAGGACACTTTGACTATGCAGGGTTATCCATGATTTCAATACATTCTTGCCAGATTTTAGAGAAATTGAACCGGAAAAGCTTCTAGACAACTCGAAATTCGTATAATCATCATATTAAATTAAAAAATACTAATTACACTTAATTTAAAAAATTGTTACCAACTTTAGAACCAATACATATCTAGGAAGTGAACACAGTAATGATTATGAGTTAGCAGTGTTTGTTTGCACCACAAATTTGCCCATAAAACAATAAAAATTCTGGCATGATTTTGAGAAAATCAAATGAAAAATCTCGATTATAGTTGTCAAGCCTCATGATTTTTAATACTTCAAAAAATCTAAACGATGTTGAATCTATTTCTGTCATCAAAATAACAATTTAAACACTCACAATAAAATTTCTATTTTTTTTAAATAACAAAATCTAATAAAAAAATATCCTCACAACAAAATTGTAGCAACATTAAACAACTCCGTTTGCTTGTGGAATGCTAACAAAAATATTTAGTGTCATTGGATATTGTACCAACCCGTTGGACGGTAGCAGTGGGATGACCATCCAACATCTAACTCAAAACCTTAAAGAATTTGTAGCCCTGTGGATCGTATTATCTATGAGGACAAGGTTACGAAGGCTACATCTTCGTGCAGAGTGGCAATTTCAGAATTAAGATGGATTTGGAATACATTTAATTGCAATAAACCTGGAACAAAGCACTAATGCATTGTCTACATTTCTTATTCCAGAGCAAAATATTGGTCTTTGTTGGGAAGTTAGGAAAAATATAATGAATAATTAAATTTAATATTATTTAAAATTTAATATTAAAAAAATTATTATTTTTTTATGTATAGATTATTTTTAATCAATAAACAACATGATTGAGAGATTATATTCCATTTTAAGATTCGTATTAACTTAAAATATAAAACACCAATGAAATGTATAAATAAAAATAATCTCATCTTTCAATAATTAAAATTATGTAAATTCAAATGATTAATTATGAAAAATAAATTAAAAATTAAATGATCATAAATTTTATTTTCATAGTTTAAAATCACTAAATTTTTATTTCAAATGGTAAATAATTCATTTTGTTTTAGTAAATATTGTTTTTTTATTAACTAAAAATTTATTTCTTTATTTGAATTTTAAAAGTACACATATCAACTCCACATTCAACACAAACATAATAACATATCTCCCACATTCTTGGTTGTAGAATGTGCCTCTCTAGGCAATGACTATGTACACTTTGGTAAAAAATATTTATTTATTTTGTGGCTATGTTGAGCCTAGGTTGAGGCCAACTTGTTTATTGGATGGCAGAAGATCTAGATTATTAGATGAATTTTTTATTTTAATTTTAAAAGGGCATGTGTCAATGTTGAACACAATCAAAACTTTGTCAAAAGATATTTATTTATTTTGTGACTATGTTGAGCCTAGGTTGAGGCCAACCTGTTTATTGGTTGGAAGAAGATCTATTTTATTGGATGGAATTTTTATTTTTATTTTAAAACAACACTTTGTCAAAAGATATTATTTATTTTCTGACTATGTTGAGCCCAGGTTGAGGCCAACTTGTTTATTGGATGGAAGAAGATCTAGTTTATTGGATGGAAGAAGATCTAGTTTATTGGATGGAAATTTTATTTTTATTTTAAAAGGGCATGTGCCAATGTTGAACACAAACAACACTTTGTCAAAAGATATTTATTTATTTTGTGACTATGTTGAGCCTAGGTTGAGGCCAACCTATTTATTGGATGGAATTTTTATTTTTATTTTAAAAGGGCATGTGTCAACGTTGAACATAAACAAAATCACACATCTCCTTCATACTACATTTTAGAATGTGTCTCTAGAAACAATGACTAAGTACACTTTGTGGAAAGATATTTATTTATTTATTTTGTGACTAGGTGAGCTAAGTCCGAAAATTTAGAAAAACATAATGAATAGTTAAAATTAATCTCTTTGCCAAAAAGATATTTTTTGTTTGTTTATTTTGTGACTAGGTTGAGCCTAGGTTGGGGCCAACCCTTTTAATGGATGGAAAAAGAGCTTGGATGGAAGAAGATCACCAGTATTGTGTGAGTAGGATATTTTAATTACCCCAAAGTGATTTCCATCTTCAACCCCTCCCCATGAGGTTTGAACGTGAGCCCTAGGGTGACTAAACCCCACTCGAAACAAGTGATCTACACCTCATCGATCAAAAGATAATTATTTACTCATAATTATTACAAAGGAGGATTGAGTTGTTTATCCTAAAAGTAAAGGGAGAAAGTCTAAATCAAGTTCAAGTGAATAGTTATCCATTGTAAATTAGGTATTGATGACATTGTAATAACTAGATATATAATGTTGTCAAAAAAATCTTCACAAGATCATTAAAGAAAAACTAATTGAAAAAGTTTTTCCCATTAGTTATATGTTTTTATTGTTTTTTCTATTTCCAATTGACTAGTCTTAATTTTGAAATAAAACTTCAATTCTCTCCACCAATAAAATGATACAAAAATAGAATTTGAATCTATCACATTTTTTTAATTAAAAAAAAGTCTAATGTTATACATTTGCAAATAGGTAAATATTCATAGTCACCCTATAACTAGTAATTGTTATCTTCACGATCTTCCAAAAAGTCTAATAAGATAAGTCATAATTTGAAGGTTTTTTTTTCATTTTTAAATATTTTTTAAATACTTGTTATCACGTAAAAATTGCAAACTCAAAGGTGTGAATTAAGGGCCGGAATATGTCAAATATCACCAAAATCAAAGGTTCTCAAAGATAGAAAATCAAGTGCTCATAAGCAAAGGATTAGTTATTAATCAACTAAGTTTAATTAATCCACACAAATCCACTCTTTCGAATTTGCACAAATCATTGTGATTGTTTCTTCGACCACTGCATGGATCCATAGGAAGTGACATTTTAGAGATATGTGGGGAAAACCACCTTAATTTCCCTCTTGGTAGGTGAAAGCACAAGGTCAATTCCTCATTTTTGAGCCTTTACACTGTTAAGAGAGAGTTATGGAACCTCAAAAGGACTCCTTTGGTCTCCCAATAATTTGAAATTCTCGCTCAAAGATCGAATCTATTTAATGACCCAAGTACCAAATCTAATTAATGATCCAAGTTGCAAGAAGACATGGAGCTTGGCCTATAAATACTACTCCATTGGGGACCATTTTAAGAAATCCAAATCATATCAAGAAGTTTTGAGTAAAGCTCGGGCTTTATCCGTAGAAGAATACCAGTGTTTCATTTTATAGAGATATAAGGAGAATGTCACTCCCACCAATCTTTTAGGGTGACAAAGAAACAATGAAAGTACCAAGTTTATCAACATTGGAGATTTCTCCAAAGGAACTTAATGGAACTAATGGCACTCAGGTCACTAAAGAAAAAGTTGCTCAAAAGGAAAATTCTCCAAAAGTAAATCTTTCAAAGACACTGAAGCCTAAAAAACAACTAAGACAACTATAACTACTTAGAAAATGTCTTTACTTAAGAAGACTAAAGAGATTCTATTTGAAACTTCGAAAGATATATTTTCTGGTAAAAACCTTGATGAAGAATATGTGAAGTTTGAAAAAATAATTCATGAGCCAGAGACTATTGTTACTCCTGTCAAAAATCCTACTATAGATCATATACATATAGAGAAAACGCCTATGCATATAGAGAAAGAAAAAGGATCATCTTCCACAATTGCAAATACATAAGTTGCTCTGGCCAACACCAATGTCCTAAACCAAACTCTTATCAATTCAATCCCATCCACAGTTCAACCATCAGAAGAAAAGACTGCTATAGAGTTCGAGATACATGAAATGCCTCCCATTGAGGTATTTTACAATCCAAAGCAACATGATATTGTTAAAAAATGCATAAAAAGGAAAAGAACATCAGAAACACAAGATTTATATATCGCTACCACTGTAGAAATTCAACCTTTGGCAGTAATATGGGAATTTTCTTCTAAATAACCTGATGAAGACTATGAAGAGCTAGTTCAATATGTTGGAACCTTTACTAATGCTAACATTTATAAAGCTCCCAAAATTAAATAGTTCATTGAATAAAAGAAAGAAAAGATCAAGCAATTGGAGGCAAAAAACCAATATCTAACCAATTCTCAATTTGAAATCACATAAGTAAAATTTCAGTTTCAATACAAGATAAATCAAAAATATTTATTGCTTAATGATCTTTCTGCAAAGATCAAAATTTATGAGACAAATATGCTAGATGTAATCAAATTCAAATCAGATGCTAAAGGCCTCAATTAACGATTGCTGCAAATTTAGTTACAATTATGTGAAATTCTTTCAAACATATAATCGCGGGAGAAGATAATAGATAACTATATCAATGATTTTTATGATATTGAAACATAGTATAAGGAGGCAAAGAAAAAGCTTAATCAACTTTTGAAATGGTAGTCAGAAATAAAACAACCCTCCCTCAATTTATCCAAGATCACTAAAGTTCAAAAATCTATTGTTATGCACAACTTGGAAGACACAAGTTCATTCTATTAAACCTAAGGTGCAGGATGTTGAAAGATTCAACACTACAATCATTCAATTTGTTATTCAAGCCATCAAGGGTACTAAGTTGCTTGATTTTTATTCTGAAGATTCACTTCCACAGGCTACACTGATAGCATCAAATTCACAGATCAACAAGTCAGAAGATGAAAAGAATATTGAAGAACTGCCATCAGTAAATGACAATGTAATTTGGAAATATTTGGTTAAACCTTTCAGTGAAATAGAGGTTATTAAGGCTACTAGTGAATAGATTAACCAAACATTATTGGTTCCAAAAGCCTGAATTATCTTTTGTCAAGTCAATCTACAACTGCAACCACCTCTAAAATTAACAAAGCTCCTCAAGATCCATCATCAGTGGGAGTCTATCCATCAGCCTACCACATCATTAGATCCAACCACATCAGTTTCTTCTTAAGTTTCATTAGATGTAAATATTTACTATTTTTGTCAAGTTTGTTTACACATTTAAGGGGATGAGTCATTCTCTTCTTAACATCTTAAAGTCCTATTTAAACAACTCTTAAAATCTAGTTTAAGGGTTTTGATTTTTTGAGAAAAATATGTTTGTTACACTTTTGTACAAACTTCTCTTCGATATTAATTGAACCAACCTTTTTTTATGATTCCATGTCTCATCAAAACGAATTTGAACAGGTACTTTTATTTGTTTAAATATTGTTTTCATCATTTATGGGAATCATTCATATATTTACATGTTTAGATCTGATAGATTCAATATAGCACTATTGTTTTGTTGTGTCTATCATTTATGAGCTTTAATATATGATTTGTCACTTATGAGCTTAAATATACGATTTATGTGAATGTTGTTCATTATTTTTTTATTTCAATTAACTATTTAATTGAAATATGATATCATCTTACAATTTATTATAATCAAACTAAAATAAGGAAAGATCTAGCTATTTCTTTATTTTAAGTTTTCATTCAAATTTCATATAGAATATAAAATACCTAGGTTAGATATATTTTTATTAGATTATAGTTTTATTTTTATGATGTTGAATTATGACCTCCAACTATACATATACACACATCTAATTCATTCACTGTTCAAAGTCTTCATTAGTTGGAGCATATTTCATGAAGGTAACTAGGCCTTTTCGTAATCCAACTGAAACCACTTATAAAAGGAAAAGATTCTAATTTGGGACTTTGACCAGGTGGTATCCTTTGATGTTGATGAGGTCACTTCTGACCATCAACAAGGTCCCAAGGATCTGAACAACAAATAAAAGAGAGACCATTTATCCATATTCTTAGAAAGTCCACACATTATAATGAGTCAAGGTTAATACAACACATTGGAAAAGGCAAAACATGTATTCCATAAAGATATAAATTTCACCTTAATTATCTCCACAAGCTGTTCTACTGCACTCTCACTAGGAAACAAAGGCTGCAAAAGATTAAAAAATATATAATAATAAAAATAAAAAGAGGAATCCAACAAAAAGAAAAACACTACAAACATTTTTTTTTATCGAGGAAGTAAAATCCATGTCCCTAACCTAACCCAAAAGAAGCTCAGCTAGGACACAACCTATTGACCACATATCAATTGTTGTGGTATACTCTGTGGCTCCAAATATGAGCTCAGGAGCTCAATAATACCTTGAGAAAATGTAAGATATGTTTGGTTCACCCTTAACCTGTAACAAATAAATTGATTTTATTAGGTACTCTTTGTGAAAAAGAGAGTTAAATATAAAGGCATTCATTAAGAGTAGTTATAGATGCAATGCATTTCCAGAAAATTTGTATCTAAACCTCAGGTTTAGCTTTTTCTTGTTGCTAAATGGACAAGTTGCTACTCCTCCATAAAAAAATTGGTAAAGAAAACTTTAAGTTAACTTGAAGGCTTAGAAAATCTGCATCTAAACCTCAGGTTTAGATTTTTCTTGTTGCTAAATGGAGGAGTTGTTACTCCTCCATAAAAGATCTTGTATTAATTGCAATAATAATAGAAGAGAACTTATATTTCTACAACATGATGGTTACACTATATCAATTTTCCTTGACATGGATGATGTTGCAAGGTGATACTGTTGAGGGTTTTTCCCTCTTCCTTATCTCATTAGTTCATGACCTTACATAAGGAACCTCCTTGAGGTTGTGGAGATGCACATCCTGATGTTGTGAAGGAGTGGTCTAATTTATCTATACATTGTGTTGTGTAGAGCATCACTCCTTGAGGTTGTTTTTAGTCTGGTGATGTATGTGGAAGGCACCTAGTCTAGGGTAATCACCCTTGTGTCCAAGTGAATATCCAAGTCACGTGAGAACCCTTCAAAGGCCTTTCTTGTTGAAATATCATGTAGTTAGTGCCCAGGTAGGTGCACTTTGACACTAGAATGACTTTTGAAGGCCCTAGGTTGCACCAAGGGGTGCATTGTAAGCATTAGAGGTCTTTCAAGAGTCACCAAGTCTATGGTAGAGGGTTGTTGATAGTCGTCAACACAACCATGCCTAGAATTCCTTGACCCCAATATGGGAGAGCACATAATCCAAATATCTTAACCAATATGCTCCAAGCTACCAGGCTTTAGGTTATTGATAGATATGAGAGAGGGATTCTCTATTCCATTGAGGAGTGTTGATCTCCCTACAGAAATTTTGGCACCATATGCTTTATGGTGGCTCAGAGACCTTAAGAGTTATGGACCTAAGATTGTTTAGGTAGACCAACCATGGGCCCAAATGGATAGGTCCCTATTCGGTATCCCTGGCTGCAAACACTATGAACTAGAGGAGTGGTAAGTTATAGTAAGGTCAGGAGGAATAGCACCAGCAGGTGCTTCAGTAAACTCCAAAGGTAGTGGTGGAACATTGGCGAAGGTACATATAGTTTTGTAACCATAGCAGCTATGCCATACTAAAATGCCTTTAAAAACAACACATGGTGTAGGAAGATAGAGATACTTGACGAAAACCACCGGATGCAAGAGTAATTTTTTTTTTTTCATGATAGGATCTGGCCCAATGGTTTTGTCACTAACTTCATATGAGAGGCACTAGTGCATCTCAGACTAAAGTTCAACCTTATAGCCTCAAGCTGAGAAACCTTATCTACATGGCCTGAAAGAATCCTTATCCATCGACCACCTCATCCTTTGGGTTTTGGGTGGGAGTTCTCGGAGACCCTTTGAGGTGGGTTTATCATCAAGAAGTCAAGAGTCCCTTAAGGCCTAGTCATCCTTGAGTTTAATTTCCCCGAGGCTTTGTTTCCGAGAGAAATGGGTATTTTCAAGGGATTAGAGCCGAGCTGGTTCTCTTCGAAATCTCAGAATCTCAGATTCTCATATCTTAGAGGGAACTCATGGAGTAACCCTCTCATGGAGTGTCGAGATAGTATTGTCTGAGATATTGGAATCTTGGATTCTCATATCTTGGAGGAAATCTGCGGTAACCACTCTGCCAATAAATGTTAGCACCGAGATATGTTTCTCTGAGATCTTGAAATCTTGGATTCTCGGATCTCAGAGGAAACCTCTAGAGACGTCGTGTTTAACTGCCCGAGACCTTTTTTGCCAATAATTTTCCTTTGATATGACATAACGGTGAAGGTGCCAAGTGGCATTAGGGGAGATGACAGGGATAGCCATGTGGGTGCCACATGGAAAAATGATGATGTGGCAATGTCTAATTCAATTATTCTTTCATGGGTCATATATTTCGATCCAAATCTTGGATTGGGACAAACTTTTATATCATTGAATTTGTCTCAATGACATGAACACAATGGTGTTACCCATTTCTTGTTCTATAAAAAAAAGGAAAAAGGGGGTTTATCCCATATCTCTAATCCTTACAAGAGGGATTGGATTAGTAGGTGAACAATTTTCTTGTAAAATTTTTCAAGACAAATAAGTGGGAAGAACACAGATCCAATGACTTACATAAATATTCCAAAGCTTATGGTATTGCAAGAAGACTATTTCATTTTCCACAAAAAGAATGGTTTTGTGGAGAGGAAAGGTGGTACCTATTGGAAATATGTTGTTATTGATGTCAAAAGGTGTTTGCAGGTTGCAATAGGAGGAATAGGTGTCAAAGAAATATCTCAGAATAAAGGTTCTAGGCACAAGAAGAAAGGTCTAGGTGCAGAGAATAACAAATAGTTTGAAGTCATTTTTTATGTAGTATATGAGCTCAAAGGCCACATAGGACTCACTCAACTAGAAAGTAATTTGAAAGAGATTTACAATGATATAAGGAAGTTTGAAAATGGTCTCTTGGATCAAAAGTTAGAGCTAGTCAATGTTTGGTGACCTCAAGTAAAAAATAACAAAGTTAGTAGAGGTTTTAGAGGACCTTTGGCGCGTAGCCAAAGTTGGCACAACATCCATGACTAGTAGAGCATCTAAGCGAGAGCTCCAGGCAAACATGGGGTTGTGAAGGAAAATCTCCTCTGCGGACAAAGGAAATCCCTCTAGCCCAATGAGTGGGTCTAGCAACAAACCAAACAACTTAATACTCACTTTCCTTGCTTATGTTTTATAAATGCAATGAGAAAGAGGAACCTACCTTGTTCTGATGCTAATCACTCATTCTTCAGAGATGGATTTGAATCTTTCACTCCAGGCCTTGTTCCTAAATATTTATTCATGTCCATAAACTTTCAAGGAAGATCAAAGTACTACATAAGACACGAGAGCATATATAACATTGATCCAGGTGGCTCCAGAGACACACAAGACAAAGAGGGCTTATGGAAGATCAAAAATCAAAGTGATCAGAATGCTTTCGAACCAAGACCAGAGCGTAGATCTCGTCGTCCTGATCGTAACGGTGTGAATGGTTCATCAATCTGAGCTCGTATGAGGGAGAACGGGCTAGTCAAAGTTTTGGTCAAAGTTGAACTGTGGGCTAGGTTTAAGTGTCCTACAATTGGACCGACCCAAGGGCATGAAACCTAGCTCCCAAAAGCAGGTGAAATTGTTGCCTCTCTAAGTTGTCTAATAACCCTTATGTTAGACAAAATTAAAAAATTACTTGTTATTAATAATATCTATATATATATATATATATATATATATATATATATAAATGAGGTGGTGGGCCACCACCCCCGCCACCCCAAACTACATTAAAAAATGATTATTAAAAGGTCGACGAGCCATGAACCCCGCTAGCACAACCGCACCCAACCACATGATATAAAGAATCAACGGGCCGTGACCCCTGCCAGTCCAACCAAACCCACCGCACACGTTAAACCATATATAAAACTATATGGGGTGGTCGGGCCACCTTCGGTGGACCTGGCCCACACCCCCAAACCTCTAAACCATATGCCATCATATTAAGAGAGGCTAGTGGGAGTTGAACCCACGGCCAGTGGGAGGTCCGGCCCCGGCCACGCGGCAACCCCATATGGTGCATACAACCATCCAACCAAACCTCAAATCAATGTGCCAACCACAACACAATAAATAACGTTCCCAATGTAATGTAACAATCAACGTAACACAATGCGCCCCATTTAATATATGTGCGATGGAGGTTATGGGGCGGGCCACCCAATGTGGACCCGACCCCCCAAATCAAAACATTTGAAGTTTTTTAAAACGAAGGCTATATTAATATGGAGGAGTCAGGGTTTGACCACCCAACCTCCTCCACCAAATTCAAGATTTTTACCGCAATGCCAAACCACATTTTTGTAATATCTGCCTAAAATTGTATATAAACCCATTTGTCAGTGCACTTAGGAGCATGCGGGAGCCAAGAGTGTGCATGGAAATTGAGGTGGTAATTTTCAATTAATTTATTGTAGGTGGAACCATGAGCCCAGAGGAGAGGTAGGCGGAACCATGATTGGGCGAAATTCTCAGGAGGGTGAAATTTTTGCAGTGTCCAAATTGGAAAAATTTTATGTCGATCCTAAACCTCTCGGCAACACGAATCCAATGGCATAGTCAGTTTCCTAATCCGAGTAGCAGATTTTCAGAGGACCCAGAGGAAGGAATCTTTGAGGAATCTAGGGGGAATCTAAAAGATTCCTTAAGCCCCAGATTTCCACTTTCTCATAATTCAGAAATTTGACAATTGATTTTGCACTATTCGACACCACAAATATGATGGTGCATTAAAATTTTCCATTTTATCATTTCACTTTTCGGCCACTTTTCTAAGTGGAGTGCAGGTGTCAGCATTCATGTACGAGCAACCATTTCCATGAGGTTCAACACTGTGAGATTGATGTATGACCAAATTTAGTAGTTTGACATCCTCTTCTTCAGATGGGCATAGGATGTGAGGTATGTGTAGTGTGTTCATGTACTTATTTTTGCTATGAATTGTGCTGCACAGATCCTTGTTTGATGTTTGATGTGGGATCTTGTTTCTTACTTGTCTCATGATTCCTGCTTGATGTGATGCGGAATCATTTGTGGGATGTACTTGTTGTCATGATTCGTCATGTTTTTTTTGAGATCCCTTTATCGTTATGTTGAAGGGATACTCATGTGTCGCCATGTATGATTGCATTTAGATTCCTTCTATGCCATGTTGGCAGGATGCTCATTATCATCATGCATGAGTTTATGTCATACTAATAGGAGTCCTTTTTGACTGAGAGTTCCTGTAGTGGAACATCTCTTGGAGCCACTCCTCCGTGAGGGAATTTTCCTTCTATGATAGTGATGTCACCTCTTATGTACATCATCACTATTGACAGCACTTAATGCAGTGGCCTAAACCATCTTGACATTGAGGGCTTGGAGACGTAGTCCCTCTTGGACGAACTTCGTTATCAACGTCATGTTATTTTATGTTGCTGATGATTGTCATGTTCCTTCTTCTTGACAACATGCATTTATGTTCTGTTATGCTATTTTAATTGCAATTCTAATCACATCATGAAAGCATAATATCTTGGTTAAATCCGGGATTTGAGTCAAATCGGATCAAGTTTGGTATCAGAGCGGTTTTTGCGTGGATGTGAATTGCAAGTGCGAACAATGGAACGTGCAACGACAGAGGATGAAAAAACGATGTACGAGACCATGCTCAAAATTTCCCAAAGGGTGGAAATAATGTATGAAGCTCTACAAAAAGAGACAGAGGAAAAGGAGCGATTGCAGCTTCAGTTGTGAGCCACGAAAGAGGCCCTGGAAGAACTGAAGCACAACAACCAAAATCTTCAAATAGAGAACGCTGAATTGAAGATGTCTGTACATGAAGAGAAAGAGGAGAAACATAGTTTGCTACGACAGCTACAAGATAAGGACGAAGCCTTGGAAAAGCTGGAACGTGACCCACGTGAGGTAAAAAGTAGTTCTCTGAATCCATGTATGTGTCCTGATGATGATTTCGCTGTTTTTGAAAATAATACCATAAGAATTGGCTCCAAACTATTGAAGAAAATGGGTTTTGGCTCCAAACTGTTGAAGAAAATGGGTTATGAAGGAAAAGGCTTAGGCACTAATGGCTAAGGCATTGTCAACCCCATCAAAGTAGCAGAATTACCACATCAGATAGGACTTGGGTATGTAAAAAAGGAAGTTGGGGAATGTACCGAGACAACTAGTGAACCACCAACAATAGATGATGAGTAGCCCTCATCAGTTCCTTCCAAATCGATAGAGGAGGTAAAAGATGTTGATTTCCTTTCAGTTTCGTCTTCACATAGTATGATTTTTGTTGGAGATTTGGAGATCCCAATTACAAGGAAAAAAATGAGGCCCCTTACCAGGATGAGATACACCGAGGGAGAATGCTCGAAGGTGTCAGATTCTTCTGAGGTATCGCCGAAATCATTGAGGAAAGAGAGTGATGGTAACACATCCCCATCATCCCATGGCAGTGGCCATTGAAAGGAAGGAGCTGAGGCAAGCTCTCATCGCCATAATGACACCAGAGGTAGCAAGGAAAGATATAACCAGTTTCTATATTCGAATGTTCATTTCGATTGTAATCATGTTGTTAATGATAAGCGTAAAACATGGCATCGAAAAACATGTACCTTTTGTGGATTATATAACCATACATTTTCTAAGTGTTGGAAAAGAATAGCAGTACACCAAAAGAGGCGGCATGAAAGACCCTCTCAACAGCAGGTAAAGAAACATGTTAAGTAGATCTGGAGGAAGAAGATGTACTGCAGTCATTGCAACAGAGGTGACCATCAAAGAGCCACATGTTGGAGGCTCCATCCAAAACAGCCCCTTAAAGACAATGTGTCGGTGCATGAACTAGGTGAAGCAGTTATTCGACAAGAAAAACCACCACAGGGGAATGACCCATTCACATTGATAAATGAAAAATGGTTTCTAGATATGTTAGCTTGTCATGGTCATGCTTTTGCAAATCATTTGTTGCATTTTAAAATGTAAAAGTGATGACATGTTTTCCATCACTTGTTAGGCAACAATGATGTCTGGTCTTATTTTGTGTTGCATTTTACACTCTGAAAGTGATATTGTGTTTCCATCACTTGTCAAAGAAAAAATAGTGTTTGGCCTTTTCTTTGTAAATCATGTGTTGCAGTGATGATGTGTTTTCCATCACTTGTTGAAGCAACAATGATATGTTGGCGTTGTTTTCATAGCTGGGGTATGTGTTATAAACTCGTGGCAAGTGTCGTATGCTTGGGTGATTAGTTGGTCATGAAAGTCAAGCATGTAATTTGCACAACAATGTACTATAGGATGCAGAGGTTGCAGGTGTCAACTCATCTCTTAAGGCTCCGAAGAACAAAGGTGAAGGAGATGGGAGCAAGACCTTTTCAGGACACTTTTGATGTAGACAAGGTACATAGAAGTTGCAGCTTATTTTTCATGCTTTTGGAGGACTAAAAGCTCCTCAGTGGGGAGGATTGATCGAGGTGGCTCCAAATACACACACAAGATAAAGAGGGCTTATGGAAGCTCAAAAACCAAAGTGATCAAAATGCTTTTGAACCAAGACCAGAGCGTAGATATTGTCGTCCTGATCACAATGGTGTGAACAGTTCGTCAATCTGAGCTTGTATGAGGGAGAACGAGCTAGTCAAAGTTTTGGTCAAAGTTGGAATGTGGGCCAGGTTTAAGTGTCCTACAATTTGACCAAACCCAAGGCATGAAACCTAGCTCCCGAAAGTGGGCGAAATTGTTACGTCTTTAATTTTTCTAATAACCCTTATGTTGGAAAAAATTAAAAAATGGCCTATTATTAATAAAATAAAATAAATATATAAATGAGGTGGCGGGCCACCACCCCTGCCACCCCAAACTACATTAACAATTTTGATTATTAAAATGCCGACTGGCCATGACCCCCACCGGCCCAACCACACCCAACCACATCATATAAAGAACCAACGGGCCATGACCCTCGCCAGTCCAACCAAACCCACCACACACGTTAAAACATATATAAAACTATATGGGGGTGGTCGGGCCACCTCCGGTAGACTTGGCCCACACCATCAAACCTCTAAACCATATGCCATCGTATTAAGAGAGGCCGGTGGGAGTTGAACCCATGACCAACGGGAGGGCCAGCCTCGCACACCCAGCGGCCCCATATGGTGCGTACAACCACCCAACCAATCCTCAAATCAATGCGCCAACCATAATGCAATAAATAACATGCCCAATGTAATGTAACAATCAACGTAACACAACGCGCCCCATTTAATACATGTGCGATGGAGGTTATGGGGGCGGGCCGCCCAATGCGGACCCAACCCCCCAAATCAAAACATTTGAGGTTTTTCTTAAATGAAGGTTGTATTAATATGGAGGAGTCGGGGTTTGATCACCTGACCTCCTCCACCAAATTCAGGATTTTTACCACAATGCCAAACCACATCTTTGTAATATCCGGCCGAAATTGTATATAAACCCATTTTTCAGTGTGCCTAGGAACATGGGGGAGCCAAGAACACACACAAAAATTGAGGTAGTAATTTTTAATTAATTTAGTGCAGGTGGAGCCATGAGCCTAGAGAAGAGACAGGAGGAACCATGATTGAGCGAAATTCTCAAGAGGGTGAAATTTTTGCAGTGTCCAAATTGGACAAATTTTATGTCGATCCTACACCTCTCGGTGACACGAATCTGATGGTGCAGTCAGTTTCCTGATCTGAGCATCAAATTTTCAGAGGACCCAGAGGAAGGAATCTTTGAGGAATCTAGGGGGAATCTAAGAGATTCCTTAAGCCCCAGATTTCCACTTTCTCATAATTCAGAAATTTGACAGTCGATTTTGCACTATTCAATGCCACAAATCCGATGGTGCATTCAGATTTTCCATTTGCTCATTTCATTTTTCAGCAACTTTTCTAAGCGGAGTGCAAGTGTCAGCATTCATGTGCAAGCAACCATTTCCATGAGGTTCGACGCCACGATATTGATGGTACGACCAACTTTAGTAGTTTGACGTCCTCTTCTTTAGACGGGCCCAGGATGTGAGGTATATGCAATGTGTTCATGTACTTCTTTTTTCTATGCATTATGCTGCACAGATCCTTGTTTGATGTTTGATGTGGGATCTTGTTTCTTACTTATCTCATGATTCTTGCTTGATGTGATGCAGAATCATTTGTGGGATGTACTTGTTGTCATGATTCATCATGTTTTGTTTGAGATCCCTTTATCGTTATGTTGATGGGATACTCATGTGCTGCCATGTATGATTGCATTGAGATCCCTTTTATGCCATGTTGGTGGGATGCTCACTATCATCATGCATGAGTTTATGTCATACTGATAGGAGTCCTTTTTTATTGATATTTCCTGTAGCAGAACATCTCCTGGAGCCACTCCTATGTGAGGGAATTTTCCTTGTATGATAGCGACGTCACCTCTTATGTATATCATCACTATTGACAACACTTAATGCAGCGGCCTAAACCATCTTGACACCGAGGGCCCAGAGATGTCGTCCCTCTTGGACAAACTCTGTTATCAACGTCTTGTTATTTTATGTTGATGATGATTGTCATGTTCCTTCTTCTTGACAACATGCATTTATGTTCCGTTATGCTATTCTAATTGCAATTCTAATCACATCACGAAAGCAAAAGATCTTGGTTAAATCTAGGAGTTGAGTCAACTCAGATCAAACATATATCAAGCATTAACTACTTAACAGATCAAGGAACATTAAGCTAATTGCCTAAATATTTACACAATTATGGAAAGTGAACATTAGATGTATATATTAAGAAACTGAAAAGGGAAGCATAAAACCTATGCCTTGATGTTGAAGTCTTCCTTTGCATGGATTTCCATTTCCAAGAAAATACTCTTCAAGCACTCCTTCTCCAAGCTAGAAATGGGAAGCATGTAAGTATAATCTTAGCATAGGAATGCAACAATAAATGACCAACCATTTGGGAATGGAAGGGGGTGAATTTATAGGAAGGGAGAGAGAGTTAAGGATCCACAAAAGAGGGAGGAAGGTCCACATCTCAAGGGGAAAGCCCATGATGATAAGATCAAGAGGCCCAAATGAGAGAGATCGACCATATCAACAACAACCAATATCCAATTCGTTATTCCCGAAGGTTCTAGCGAGAAAATATTCTCCTATAGTTTGGGAAAGTCTTCCAGAAGGAGTTCAGCATGAGCGTCTAACTGAGCAACCTACCATCAACAAAGATAAGTAGTGGAGCAGAATGCGCTAATGGAAAAAATTAAGTTTTAAGGAAATTTTCTCTAGAATGATTTCAGGGCAGCTTTCCTTTGATTCTTCAGGGAGGTTTTGGTCTATATATCATGATGGATATTTTGCACAGTAGTCAATGTTTGGCACTGCGGGATATGGCACGGGAAGTGAACAGGAGACATGACAAAATACTATGTAACAGATGCCCCCTAAAGCATGAAGGAAGAACAAGGAGTGATGGTTGAGATGCTTTACAAGTCAGTTCAAGGACAAGAACAACACTGTCAGGAGACCTGCAAATAAAGCATATACATATAAATATCTGAAATCACTGATGATCATCCCTAACAATATAGGAATAGGAATCTAATAATACATGAATACGCGGTATGGATGCAGTCAATGATGTAAACCATTAATAGGCATAAGAGAAACCACTAGTAATGACAATGGCATTCAAGGTACAATTAGTACAATCCATGAATGTGAATAATGGATCTGATGTCAAACACCCGTGAAGTAATTCGATCGAAGGTCAATGATGTAAACCTCTCATTGAATGTGAAGAACTTTCCATTGAGACATGCAAGCTCTAAGGTACTGGAAGGGGGTTTCTAGATCATCTTCCTAGATATTGAGATAAAGTCGATGGGAAGTGATCTATTGAAGGAGGGCGATAATGAATCCCACATCATCGAAACGAAACAAAGGATGTAGCAGAGTGAAGAAGTACAATTTAGGATTGTAGTAGAAAGTCAGATAATGTACAAGTGGTAAAGAAATGCAAATATGCCTTCTCTTGAACATATCAGCGACACAACTCCATAGTTTGGAAGCATTGGACTCAACATAGGATCAGAGGTCATGACAATGGAATGGTATGATTAGATGAGAGGAAAAAGGTATATTCCAAACCCAGGAAGGCAAGTGTCGAAGAGAGGATATCCCAAACCTGACATGAATGACATATGAGTGTCATGTTCAAGAGCAACATGCTACCTTTACAAGATACAAAAGATGGACACTTTCACTTTTTCCCCCACCATTTCTGGCGAGTACCCCATATATTTTTTATCACAAGCTTGAAGGGGATAACATATGCTTGCCATATAAGTTCACCCTTTGGATGAATCCATCCCAGTAAGTTTCACGATCCCTAGGAAGGAGGAACTTGGTCTCGTCATAATGAGAAGTCCTACGTCATTTAAGTTTTATGAGCCTAACAGAGGTGAAACTCGACATATTTTTCATGTTTAGATAGTTTGAAAAAGAAGTAGAAAAGAAAACTCCAAAGGTCCCTTTTCGTAAATTGTCTCTTGAACTTGAAAAGGTAGAAAAAAATATTCAAGGGAACTTCTTGGCCATGTTCGACTAAGATGTTCCTTTCTTGTACAATAGTCTATCCCAGTTCGGAAAAGGGTTAAAATTATACTGAGTATACGTCATTTCATTTACTTTTACGAGTTTAAAATGGCAAGTACTCGACAATCTTTTCATTTTTTGAGAGTCAGAAAGTAGCTTAAAGATGACTCTAGGGGGTCACTTTTTTGTTTATTTTTAACGAGTTCAAAAAAGTGATAAAGTAAAACTCATTGAATCAGTCAAAGTAAACCACTGTAATCGAGAAGATATGGCCTATCGTTGCACAAGGAAACACACATTATCGATTTTGAGGAAAAATATTAAAAAATGAGTGAAATATGCCCTAATTCGGTAAAAGTATTATTTAAAAGCTATAAATAAGGAAAACGGTAAGTCATTTTTACCATTTTACCAATTTGCAATTGTGGAAGAATTTTTACCTTATTTTACCTCTATTTTTAGGCAAGGAGCACGACCAATACAGGACACCATTCGTCGAGCCACTTGTTACAGGTAATAGATCTGTCCATCCTCTTCATTTTGGTAGTCATTTTAAGCATTGTCATCCATAGGGTAGGCTGTGAAGAATATTTTTTATAAATTTACATCATGGGTGACCAGCGCGGGTTTCATCTATCGGGGTCATGCTACTCACCCTGAGGCTAGTTAGGCACTTGTGCTCGCAGTGTGAAAAAATTCTGAAACATACGCGCTAGCACTGAGGTAAAAAATTTGAAGTCAAATCTTCCATGAAAAATAGTTAATCTTGATTTTTCTCTCCATGTATGCTCATGAAATTTTGGTTTGTTGATGTTTTGTAGAAAAACCAGTCCAAAAGGTGATCAAATGGAAAGAGAGGGGACATGAAGCGAAGACCATCGCGCAATGTGAGATGAAGACTGTATTGATGTCCTTCAAGCATGTGGGCTACTCAAATTCTTCATGATTCTCGAGAACAGAGCACAACCTAAGTTATTGCAACACTTAATTAGTTGGTGGGATGTAGATTACCAATTGTTTATGTTCAGGGATCAAGAGCTTGAGATAGAGGTCATTGACATCTACTTCATTACTGGGTTTTCTAGAAAGGGACAACGAGTGCAGTTATCTGGATCACATTATGGAGGAGAGGGCACGAACATGCTCATTGCGAGACATTGTCCAGGAGCCAAAAAGGGTAATAACATGAATATCAACATAAAAAAATCTCCAATCTTCCATTGTGAACCATCCTACACACTATGGCCCAAATAGCTGGGGCGCAAGCATTGCATGAGGTGTCAAAGTCTCACTTCCAGTACGCAATTGAATGCCTAAATCCCACGGTATTCAACTGGTGTGAAGGTTTATTGGCATGCATGAAACACCAATTAACCAAGTGCAAGAGGGGAAATCTGAAACAATTTGGTTTCAGATCTATTCTGGTGACATTCATCCTGGAACGTGTGCCATTATTTTGTTATCAGTGGCTGGAAGTGGATCCACCAACACCCAGAGATCCATGTTTTCTCAGATGGGGAGAGTTGATGCCGCGACATGGAGGCGGTCAACAAATGTCTTTCCCTCCAACATTCTTCGGATGGCTGCGTCAACAACTAATCATGGTCGATGATTGGGCGTATGCATGGACGGATTTTTGAGGAGATCTAGATATTCCACTTCCTCTAGGGGAATGGTGGACTGGTTCAGGTAAACAAACTATTTTTGAAGTTTATATCATTTTTGTATATGTGTACTGAGATTTGATTTATAATGTTGTGCATATACGGGAGAAAAGAGACCCCCAGGGGTTTCTCCAATATCTAGACGAGTGGCACACTAAATCGAGGATGAGCCCCCATATGTAGAAGGATCGGATCCCATCGTTGAGGTTGAGTGAAACCTGGAAAGCTTAACCAGGGGGATTTCAGAGTATGCCTCGATCAATGAGGTGCCATTATGCTATCAGAAGCACATAGTAGGAGTATTCGCTAGACTATGTCAGCTATTGGGTTGAGTGATTAAGGTTGTCTCATGCTATCATGAGCACCATGTGGGCGAATAACCAACTTCTATTTTACTTTTTGAACTATGTAGGCTTGTAAATCCACGTGTATCAGAACACATATTTTGTTATTTTTATGTAGAAAACTCTTTTGTAAACACTATATATATATATATCTATATCTCTCTCTCTCTCTCTCTCTCTCTCTCTCTCTCTCTCTCTATATATATATATATATATATATATATATATATATATATATATATATATATATATACATACATATTCTTCTATTTACCATATTCGATATGTGATGTTCTATGATTTACAAGTTTCGCAAATGTCTATCTAACACATAGTTAGCCAATGCATCTGTTAATGTGTTTATGCATCTTGGAATGTGATGATAAGTAATAAAATTAAATTCTCGTTCCAATAAATGAAATCGCAAATGCATTCTCAAAATTTTAGGGTTTCTAACTGAATATTGTCCATTAAGCTGTAGTACAATGAGTTGTGAATCAAGTTTGATGATTAACTCTATAATTCCCAGAGTGATGGCTTCTAACAAAAGTTCAATGACAACACTATATTCGGTAATGTTATTAGTCGTCTGACCTAAACATATACATTTCAAATTCACTAACTCACCATTAGGGTCATATATTGCCCATACAACGAAAGATAGATTTTGTGTACTATGACAAGCATCATCAGAAAAACCAGCGTAATGGTTGGATGACATCTGCAAACCAAGTAGTGCACGAGGTAAGCAGAGGAAAAGGTTTGCAAAAGCAAACTAACACATCAAAATCACACTGCATACTAATGTGCATAAGTATCTACACGGATGACCACACATAATACTTCTTCAGGTAAATCCCATTTCGGGACTTAGCCAAAGAATTTCCTTCATAGTCCACTAACTCGTAGGTGCCTTTTTGTAGAAATCGCTTGACAATGTAAGGCGCATGCCACATTGGTTCAAATTTCCTAGCTCCCAATTTGTCATTGGCTTGATTATAAAGTAGGACCAAGTCACCTTTAGTAAAAACACAAATTATTTTATCATATTGAGCCTGATCCAAAATGGATTTAGCATAGCCTCTAGATCAAAAGTCTTCAAATACAGGTGAAAGTGGAATCATGTTGAAGTGCTTGTTAATATGAAGCAAACAGTGTAAACAATGTGTAAATCTGAGTTAGGATGAAGAAATTAGAGCCAATTAAATATTTAGGTCAAAAAGTCAATGCCTATGTCAACAGGACATGTGGCAACTCAGGAAAGAGTCACAGATTCTTGATGATGCCAGTGCAGAAGATGATGTGGCAGTCTGTGATTGGTTCATACCACAGGTGATGGGATCAACGAACAAGAGCGGAGATCATCCGATCGAAGGAGATCAACGCATGTCGCATCGAAACATGCAAGCAGGTTATCCTAGAAAATCGACGTGATAAAATTATGCAAAAGAAGTTAAACTCACTTGAGTTCCGGTAGGGAAGCGGTAAATGGTTTATCACTTGCCTCAAATGATGGAAATGGTTTTCCAAAAATCAATGCGATTCCACTCAACAGTCGACACGTAGCATCCCGAAACCACTTTCTTGCATGCCTTCGGAGAATTAACAAACGTGCCAGTTGGAGCGCGAGATCGCATGACAACCCTTGGATCCCACATGACAGATTGTCTGGATTAGTTGACGAGCGGGACACGATAGCTGTCAGATTGTTTGATCTCGAGATCAGCATCGGGAAAAGGCCGAACGGTCGAAGTCTGCCCTGCGCCTGCCGGTCCTTTGGTTAATACTCTATTTTTAATGTAAACATATTATGCTGTGATTAGAACAGTTTGTAACTAAACGTGATATATTATTACCATAACACAGAGAAAGTTGACAGAGTGTGTTGTGAACCATTCCAGGGGGTCTAGAGGTTAGAGTGACCAAGTACGGTCGAGTGTATACTCATTTCAACTCTAAGATTCGATTTGAACACAACGGTGAGATCCATTTTCATGTTGAGACTCTATTTTTGAGCTCACACCTATAACAAATATTTGAAGACACAATAAAGAGGTCAGCATTAGAAGCGAAAGGACAAGGAGACATAGCCAGTAAGTCTGGTGAAATCCTTTATCAAATTTGGTTGTGTTGATATGTTTGAATGTGTTTTCTAATTGTTTAAGTGTTTATGTTATTTGCAATCTTTTATCCATTGCACTAAGTAAAATAAGAAACTTCACACATAGCCTGTAATACCTTTTTCAATATAGAATTAAGTGGTATCGGAGCCCAAGGTTTTTAAGGTTTGACAAGTTTGTGTGGAGATTTGAATGCTTACTAGGTTTAGGCTCGGACGAGGTGAAGGTGAGCTTGTTGAGGCAAATCTAGAGATTGGAAGGGTCTTTTCACAAAGAAGGATGGCAGATGAAGCTTCACTTGGGTCAGAATCATAGTTCTTGGATAGTTTCATGATGATACGTGCCATGGTGGAAGAGATGTATCATGAGTTTAAAAAGGGTAAAGGTGAAGGCACTTCATCACCTAGACTAGACAAAGGAGTAGTGGAACCTTTTCTTTTTGTCCCTCTAGATAAAGAAGTTAAAGGAAAAGGAGGAATTCCTCCTCCACCATCTCCTCCAGCGTCACCATCATCATTATCATCATCGTTTACTTCTCATAGAACTAGTTCTTCTAAGAAGAAGAAAAGGAAATCATATTTGATCAAATAGATGTAAAATTTGATTTGCCAATTTATGATGGAGAACTTAATGCTAAAAAGCTTGATAACTGGATAAGGAAAATTGATGTATATTGGGTGCAGAAAGTTGATTCCGGAAGGAAGAAGATCTAGTTGGCTAGCCTTCGACTTGGAGGAACCGCACTTGTGTGGTGGGAAGGCAAGACACAAGCAGATATCCAAAAGCATGGTAAAATCATTTCAATTTGGAATGAATTTGTTTATGCCATTAAAAAGAAATTTTATCCTTTGGCCTATATGCAACAAGAAATGATGAGTTTTCAAACACTACACCAATTGAAAGGTCAAAGTGTTCAAAGTTACACTAAGGAATTTCTTAAGAGAGCTTTAACATTAGGTATATCATTGGACTCACCAGAGACATTGTTAAAATATATGGGTGGTCTTCATAGTTATTTGAAGCATACTATACTTATGTTTAATCCCACTAGCTTAGATGTTGTATCAGTTCAAGCAACTTATCTAGAGGCTAGAGGTAAAAATGTAACCCCAGATGTTGGGAAAACATCCAAATCTATTGAAAGCAAGAATAAAGGCAAGAAGAAACTAAAATGGAAGGAGAGGAAAGAAAACACTATGAAGAAGGATAAACCTTCATGCACTCATTGTAAGAAGGAAGGATACAATGAGGCACATGGTTGGTATTTGCATCCAGAATTGAAGCCTAAGAAGTTTGGGAGTAAAGGGTAAAATAATGTTGTTGCTATTCAAAAGGACTTGGGATCAGACTTAGGTGACGAAACAACGATTACAACTCCAGGTATAAAAGGTAAAGATTCTATAGCATCTACAAGTACTTATTTGCATTCTGTTGATAATGAAAGTAATGAGAGGAAAAGAAATGAGCTATTTCATATTAGAGTCATTTCCAAGCACACTAAAATTGATACTTTATTTGATAGTGGGTCACAAGTTAATTTGATTTCTGAAACAATTGTAAAGAAGTTGGGTCTAGAAACAAAACCTCATAAAAATCCATATCCATTAGGTTGGGTGTGTGATAAAACAAAGCTACAAGTTACGAAACAATGTAAAATTCATTTTACGATTGGGTCAACATTTGTAGATGAGGTTGAGTTAGACATAATCCCATTGGACATATGTGGAATTGTATTAGGAAGTCCATACTTGTATGATAGAAAAGCTATCTTCTATCGAGCTGAAAATAAGTATCAACTCACTAAGGATGGAATTGAATATATTGTAAGGGCTCATAAACTCAAAGATAACTTCTCTCTCATAAATTCAAAACAGATGAAAATAATTGTAAATTCAAGTAAGCAATTTTTACTTATGATTGTAAAAGCAAAGGGTCTTGATAAATCTGATGCATTCCAAGGTTGTAATCCTAAACAGAAAGCAAATCTAGCTAAATTTGTTTTCGATTATGATATTCTGTTTCAAGAGCCTAAATGGCTTCCACCCAAGCGAGAGATAGCACATGAGATTTATTTGCAGCAAGATTCTCCACTACCTAACATTGGAATGTACATGTTATCATCTCTAGAGAATGCAGAGATAAAGAAGCAGGTAGAGGAGTTGCTTGATAAAGGGTTTATTCGACCAAGCACATCACCGTGTGGATCACCTATTGTGTTAGTGCGGAAGAAAGATAGTTCATGGAGAATGTGCATTGATTTTAGAGCACTAAATAAAATCATAATAAAGAATCATTATCCTCTTCCTCGTATTGATGATTTATTAGATCAGTTAAAAGATGCAGTTTACTTCTCTAAATTAGACTTGTGAAGTGGCTACCATTAGATCAGAGTTGCAGAACAGTATGTATGGAAAACTTCTTTCAAAATGAAGCAAGGACTCTATGAATGGTTGGTTATTCCTTTTGGCTTAACTAACGCTCCTGCTACGTTTATGCGAGTCATGAATGATGTATTTAGACCATTTATTGATGATTTTGTAATAGTCTATTTAGATGATATTCTTGTTTTTAGTAGGGCATGGGATGAACATGTAAAGCATGTAAAGCAGATTTTAGATGTTTTAAAAAGAGAAAATGATCCGGATTTAAACAGGAACGCAACAAATTACAGAGATAACCATATACACAAAGATGCAGCGGAAATAATACTTCATTTCATTAATGGAAAATACTGAAATATGCTTACAAACAGAAATGGCAATAAACTAGCTAGGGCGATGGTAGCTTATCTCTGAGAAGAGATGTGATGGCTACATGCCTCTGAACTGTGTTACAATGAGGCTCGAAGACCTATTTATTGTTGAGAAACAATGGACAACCCTTAACATTCCAAAACCTAACCCTAGGAGATGAAACGGCAAACTGTGGGCCCCGTTTGGGTAAATTGGTACATCAACTTCCCGGGGTCGTAACTTTGGCATACGATCTCTGTTTGACGCGTACAATAGCTCGTTAGAAAGATCTATCCGAGCACTACCACTTTGGGAAGGGCAACATCGGTCCATGGACCCATGTTGCCCCCAGATTTCCCAAAAAACGTCGTTTAGGGCCTCAAAACGGCTCCGGAAGTTCAGGACCCGAAAAACTGCTAAAAATAGTAAGTTGTGCTACAATTAAGGAAACTGAAAATGCTGAGAAAGACAATGGTGGGGGTCCAGGTGGACTTGGCAGGTGGCCACCAATATCCACCTGGATCATTCCTCCCCCCTTAGGAAGCAATGGTCCCCATTGCGTTGAGCTCCTCCATGAGATGAGGAAACTTCTGCTGAACTTGTTCCCTGGTGAGCCACTTGCCCTGCTGAAGGAGTTGGCCCGCTTTGACAACTCGATACAGTTGGATATTCTGTTGGCGAGTGTTCTTGATCTGTGTGTCCATGATCCGATCAGTTGCAGCTTGTTCCATGCAATCTGGATTTAATTCTGTGGGTTTGAGCTGTTCTGCAATGTCGGATGTGTCTAGCAATGGTGGAAAGTATGGCCGAAGGCGGTCCACATTAAATACTGGGTGCAGGCCAAGGAATGGGGGAATGCTGAGCTCAAATGCATTGTCTCCCATAGCCTTAGTAATGGTGTAAGGACCATATCGGAGTGGTCTCAATTTTCGATAGGCTCCAGTAAGGCGTTCCTTTTGCAAATGCAACCAGACTTTGTCGCCCACCTGAAACTTGTGTGGCACCCGATGTTGATCATGTCGCTGCTTGTACTTGGCATTTGATTTCTCAAGAATGTCATGGACCTGCTGGCGAATATGTTGGATGCGCTCAATGAAGCTGGTGGCCTTATCTGTTTCGGACTGGACATGAGCTGAATTCATGTGAGTAGCTGCAAGTGGCATGGCCACATCAATGGGGCATAGTGGCTGGAATCCCAAACCCACCTGAAAAGGGCTATGGCCAGTGGAGCTGTGAAGAGCTCGGTTGTAGCTGTGCTGAACGTAGGGGAGGCTCTCGTCCCATGTGCGTGGATGCTTTGAGTTATACATGCGCAGAATGTGCACAATCATCCTATTGACAACCTCTGTCTGGCCATCAGTTTGAGGATGGAAGGCTGTGGACTTCGTGAGTTTGGTGTCCAGCATTGACCAGAGACTGGACCAAAAGGTGCTGAGGAACCGACTGTCCCGATCTGAGATGATAGACTGTGGGATCCCAAAGTGCACCCACACTCGTTCAAAGAAGAGTTTAGCAGTGGCTTCTGCTGTGATATTCTTCTTGCAGGCCATCATAATGGCCATCTTTGAGAACCTGTCGACGACCACAAAAACACAGTCATTTCCATGCTTAGTGGAAGGAAGGCCTGACATGTAATCCATGGAGATGGATTCCCAAGGTCGACTAGGGGTAGGCAACGGGGTATAGAGGCCTTGCTTCTTAATGGTCGGTTTGGCAATGGCACAGGCAGTACATGATCGGATGTACTTCCCAACATCCTGTCGAAGATTCGGCCAATAGAAATAGTTTTGCAGTACTGCCACTGTTTTCTCGACCCCGAAATGCCCAGCAGCCCGACTGTAGTGTGCTTCCCAAATCATCTTGGCACGCTCGCTTGAAGGAACACAAAGGTGACCGAGGTGGCATAATAGGGCATCCTGGAGGTGAAAATCTGCAACCTGCCGACCCTCCAAGAGTGTCTGGTATGTGTGGCCGAATTCTGGGTCGCTTTTGTAGAGAAGTGGCCAATCAGAAGTCTCGTGCCCGCAAGAGTTGAGCACGGTGGTTAGCGCCATGATCGGTGGTCGACTGAGGCAATCTGCAACATTATTGGTGCTGCCCTTTTTATACTTGATATTCAAGTGAAACTGTTGCAGGTATGTAGACCACTTCTGATGGCGATCATTCTGCAATTTCCCTTGGGTCTGTATGAACTGCAGAGGTCGGTGGTCTGTGTGGATGACCGTTTCCTTCCCCAAAATGTAATGCTTCCATTGTCGGCAGGCCTGTACAATGGAATACATCTCTTTATCATAAGTGGGGTACTTCCGGACTGTGTCTGAAAGTGTTTCACTGTGATATGCCACTGGATGTCCATGTTGAGTAAGGACTGCCCCAATAGCATAGTCAGAGGCATCTGTCTCGACCTCAAATGGTTGTTGTAAATCTGGTAACGCGAGCACTGGTGCCGTGCAGAGGCGATCCTTCAACTCCCTGAATGCCTTCTGTTGAGATTCAGACCAAAAGAATTTTGCTTTCGCCCCGCCCTTGGTGACTTGACTCAAGGGCCAAGAAATATGAGAAAATCCCAACACAAACCTGCGGTAGAAGTTGGCAAGACCTAGAAAGCTGCGGAGCTCTGTTAGAGTGGTTGGAGAGGGCCAATCCCGAATGACTTGGACCTTGGCTGGATCGACATGCACCCCCTGTTCATCAATGATGTATCCCAGATACTGAACCTCGGTCATGCCAAAAGTGCATTTCTCCAAATTGGCACATAGCTTGTGTTGCCGCAGTGTTTGGAGAACCTGTCGGATGTGGTGGAGGTGCTCTTCCCAACTCTGGCTGAAGATCAGAATGTCATCCAAGTATACTACTACAAAGGAGTTGGTGAATGGCCGCAAGATGTCATCCATTAGCCTCATAAAGGTTGCAGGAGCATTCGTCAATCCGAAAGGCATGACCAACCATTCGAAGAGGCCCTCCTTGGATTTGAAGGCAGTCTTCCACACATCTGAGGGTTCAATTGGTACCTGGTGATATCCTGACTTCAGATCGATCTTGCTGAAATATTTCGCCCCCTTTAGTTGGTCTAGGAGGTCATCAATCCGCGGGATCGGGTACCTATTACGGACAGTGATCTTGTTCAGCGCCCGATAGTCAATACAGAGTCTCCACGTCCCATCCTTCTTCTGTACCAACACTATCGGGCTCCCACAGGGCGAAGAACTCGGACGGATGTGACCTTTCTGCAGGAGCTCCTGAATCTGCCTCTTGATTTCATTGTTCTCCAGAACGGAGCGCCGATAAATTGGTCCATTGGGTAGCGGCGCACCTGGGGTCAGATCGATGGAGTGCTTGACTTGACAGTGCAGAGGAACCCCTGCCGGGGAGGTGAAGATGTCTTCGTACTCCTCCACAATCTTGTCCATCTGTAGCTGCCGTGCAGAGGGACCCCGTTTGGAGGCCGCGGCCACTGTCTTCTTCTTCCCTTGAGGGCGTATCATCAGGAAAACAAATTTCCTGGTTTTGGAAATGATCTTACTGCATTGTTTTGCAGTAATCAAAGAGATGGCGGCAGGTGGTGCTACCTCTGGTATCCTGAACAACTTATTTCCCAATGTAATAATAACAGCACGGGGCCTTGATTCATACACAGCATGTCGCTTCCACAAGTATGGTTGTCCTAGTAATACATCACAAACTTCAAGGGGAGCAATGTCACACAATACCTCATCCGTGAAGGGCTTGATGTTGTATGGAAGGCGACACTGCTGGCTCACGCGAAGATCTCGCCCTTGGTGAAGCCACCCAATGGTGTATGGTTGTGGATGTGCTGTGGTCGGTAAGCCCAACCGCTTCACGACCTCTGCCGAAATGAGGTTCTTTTGACTCCCGCTATCAACAATGAACTGTATCGGGGAGCCCTTTACCCACATCTGGGAGTGGAAGAGACGCTCCTCCTCCTCTGGATCTTCGGGTTCATTTTTCTGGATCTTTGCGGTAGCAACAGTGGCGCTGGGATCCGCATCAATGATCTGCTTCCCTTTTTCATACCCCTTATCGGGTTCTGACTCAGAGTCGGAACATGCATCTGATTCTGAAACCTTTAGCTCAGCCACCAGTGACTGCTTGGCCCGACACTCACTTGTGTTGTGAGTGGAGCTCTTATGGAACTCGCACCATTTTCCAGTGTCCTTTCTCGGCTTCGCGGCGTTGCTCTTTGCTTGCAGCTTCGGCTGGTTGTCTTGGGCTGTCCCGCCTTGGCTTTGTCCTTTGTTCTGTGGTTTAGGGGCACCTTTCCCCTGCTTTGGATTCGCAGATCCAAAGTCTCGCTTCTTTTGTTTAAACTTCTGCTCGACCTTGACGGCATACCGGTATGCTGCGCCGAGCGAGGGGATGTTTAGGAACTGTATTTCTTCCTGGATGTACTTGTGCAGGCAGCCACGGTATTTGAGTATCAAATGTTGCTCCGAATCCTTGATACCCAACTTTGTGCGAAGGGTATGGAAAAGATTGGTGAACTCCGGCACGTCTTGGTCCCTTCCCTGCCGCAGCGTGGTCCACTTTATGTATTCATCCTCATAGCTTCCGACAGGGTAGTACTGCTCCTTGATGGCATCCCGGAACGAATCCCAGGTGGGTGCGGCTGAAAATAGTGAGCCAGTACTTTCATCCTTCTGCTCGCAGTAGGTTTCCCACCAGTCCTTGACGTGGGGGGCTGCTTTGAGAAGAGCAAAAACAATCTTTTCCCGACTCGAAAATTCATGAACAGAAAAATAACCCTCTAGCAGATTTAACCATTTATCTACGGCATCGGCGTCTATCTGACCCTCGAATATGGGGATTTCAAAATTAACTTGTACCTTAAAGGGTGTGGCGTTTCCAGAGGAGCTGCTGGAAGCCGATGCGCCGCTTCTGGGTAGCCGCTGAAGGATCTGCGCAAAGCTGTCCATCATCGCGTTCCGTTGTCGCTCGAGCGCTTCTTCGAGCAAGATTTTGATGGGATCTCCTGCCCCCTCGTCTTTCTTCTCGTCCGCCATGGGAGGCCGTCGGGATTTGCGAGGCTGGTCTTGCAAAGGTTCAACCAGTTCAAGCCCTAACTCCTTATATCCCGACCTTGTTGGGGACATGCAAAGAAAAACAGAGAAAAAGCAGACCGCTCTGATACCACTGATCCGGATTTAAACAGGAACGCAACAAATTACAGAGATAACCATATACACAAAGATGCAGCGGAAATAATACTTCATTTCATTAATGGAAAATACTGAAATATGCTTACAAACAGAAATGGCAATAAACTAGCTAGGGCGATGGTAGCTTATCTCTGAGAAGAGATGTGATGGCTACATGCCTCTGAACTGTGTTACAATGAGGCTCGAAGGCCTATTTATTGTTGAGAAACAATGGAAAACCCTTAACATTCCAAAACCTAACCCTAGGAGATGAAACGGCAAACTGTGGGCCCCGTTTGGGTAAATTGGTACATCAACTTCCCGGGGTCGTAACTTTGGCATACGATCTCTGTTTGACGCGTACAATAGCTCGTTAGAAAGATCTATCCGAGCACTACCACTTTGGGAAGGGCAACATCGGTCCATGGACCCATGTTGCCCCCAGATTTCCCAAAAAACGTCGTTTAGGGCCTCAAAACGGCTCCGGAAGTTCAGGACCCGAAAAACTGCTAAAAATAGTAAGTTGTGCTACAATTAAGGAAACTGAAAATGCTGAGAAAGACAATGGTGGGGGTCCAGGTGGACTTGGCAGGTGGCCACCAATATCCACCTGGATCAGAAAATCTCTATGTGAAACTGTTAAAATGTGAATTTGGCAGAACATCTTTGAATTATTTGGGTTATATTGTAGGGGGTGGTGAATTGAAGATAGATCCCTCTAAGGTCGAAGTCATTGTAAACTGGCCTAAACCCAATACTGCTACAGAAGTTAGAAGTTTCTTAGGGGCAACACAATATTGGAGAAAGTTTATTGCTAACTTTTCATTGATTGCAACTCCTTTACATGCTTTGACAAGTGTGAAACAGGTGTTTCAGTGGGGAGGCAAACAGTAGAAAGCCTTCGACACATTGAAAGAAAGGATCAATACATAGCCAGTACTAGCACTGCCAGATCTTCAGCATCCATTGTGATCGAGACATATGCAAGTGAATATTCCATGGGGGCAGTGTTGATGTAGCACAAGAAGCCTATATGCTTTCATTCTGAGACATTTACATCAATAGTAGTTAACTATCCTACATATGATAAAGAATTGTATGCATTAGTTCAGAGTGTTAAAAAGTAGAAACAATATATAATGTGTAAAGAAACAATCATACACACAGATCATAAACCACTTCAATATTTACACTCACAAACTAAATTGCAACAATCAAGACATTACAGGTGGATGGGTTTTCTACAACAATTTCATCTTGTTATCAGAAATAAGAAGGGCATACATAATAAGGTTGTAGACATGTTATCAAGACCAATTATAAATGCATCCAAAATACTTAAGCATGATTCAGTAATTCATGAAAGTTACATTGAACAATAAGTTCAAGACACAGATTTTAAGGATGTATATGCAACTTTAAGTCAAGGCAAGCAGGTAGAAGGATTGGATTATTACATAAAGGCCAAAATCTTATATCATTTTGGAAAGTTATGCATTCCACAAACTGAAAGAGTTAATATAATCCGAGAAGCACATACTACTCTCATATCAGGTCATTTTGGTGTAAGTAAAATAGTTGCACAATTACAAAGGTTTTGTTATTGGCCACGAATGAATGGGACAATTTCTAGATATATTAAAGGATGTACAAGAAATCCAAGTAATAGAAAATTAGGTTTGTATGCTCCACTTCCAATTCCTTCTCGTCCTTGGGAAAGTGTCTCCATGGATTTTGTTGGGGGATTGTCAAAGTCTAGAAAGGGTCATGATTATTTGTATGTAGTTGTGGATAGGTTCAGTAAGATGTGTATTTTGACACCATGTAACAAATAGGTCACAGTTGAACAAATTGCAAATCTGTTGTTTCAAAATGTATGGGTTCATTTTGGGTTACCCACTTCTATTGTATCTGATCGAGATTCTCGATTTGTAGGGAAATTTTGGTCAAGTCTATGGGAGTTAATGGGCACAAAGTTAAAGAATATCACAACATTTGATCCACAAATAGATGGTCAGACATAAGCGGTGGGTTTTTCATCGAGCCTTTCGAGGTAAAGTAAACATTCCTCTTCAAGTGAGGTATCTAGGAGTAATTCGAAGGCTGACCTTAATGAAGGAATTTCACACTCAATTGGAAATGTTGCCTCCAGACCATACACCAACTGAAAGGGTGTGAATCTAGTGGTAGTCTTAGCCACGGTTCAGTAATCCCAAAGAGCCGAAAATAGCATAAGATGCCAATTTGATTTATGCATCCCAATGGTGCATTGAAGCATAATAAATAGGACTTTGTTGACTGCCTCAACTTGGCCATTGTCCTATGGATAATAAGGGGTTGAGTTGTCGTGACGCAATCCTAATCGAGAAGTAAGCTCTACCATCATGTGGTTTCAGAAATGAGATCCATGATCAGTAATGATGGCTTGAGGGACACCAAATTGAACTATGACATGGTTAAAAGAAATTGAGCGACAGTTTTACTGTCAACTTCACATGTGGGCATCGCCTTCACCCATTTAGTAAAATAATCAATGGATATGATGATATAACCATGCCCTTGGGTTGAGCAAGGGTTATGAAATTAATCCCCCATTTAAAAAATGGGCTGACCGTAATAACTAGGTAGAGGGGTGTGGGTGGGGAGTATTGTTTACAGTTGTGAATCTAGTAAGCATGACATTTTTGGAATGCTAAGATACAATCATTAAAGATGGATGGCTAGAAATAACCAGCACAGATAATTTTCTAAGGAGTAGCATACCCGAACATGTGACTACCACAAGCCCCAGAGTGGAAGTCATTGAGAACTCTCTCAGCTTCTTCGAGTGTCAAACATCGATGAAGGATAGAATCAACACCGACATGGTACAAAGTATTGTTAATGATTCGATAGGGTTGGGATTGATGTCGAATGCAACGATGTTAGAAATTAGACAACTTTGATGTAAACATTTGGTTATGGAGATAAACAATAATATCCCCGTACCATGGGTCAAGAGTGTTGATGAGAAAGAGAGTCCCGTCATGAATGTACTCATTAAAACCAATAGACATGGTTGTAGAGGGAAGAACACAAATCAATTCAGTGAAAACCAGCGATTTCTTTGAGTTGGTTGTAGAAAACCCCAAATCAAACTCTTGAAGGATAACATTCCACTTAAAGTATTTTTCCCCTAGCAACTGACGAGTCAGAATGTAGGTCATGGGGTTGCAATAAAAAATCAGAGTAGTTTTTCGTAAAAGAATATAGTGGCAAAAGCGTTGAACAACGTGAATGACAACTAAAGGAAGCTTTTCGACCTGGGCATATCAAGTCTCAGTATCAATAATATTCCGACTTAAGTAGTAGATCACATGTTCATTTCCATCATCATCGTTTTGCACTAGTACGATGGTAATAGTACTATCGGTTGTGGCCAAGTACAAGAAATAATCACGCTGATAGTCGGGGGGATGAAACAAAGGAGCACTAATGAGAGTGTTCTTTAATGCATCACAAGATATTTGAGCGATTTCATCCCAATTAAATGAGTAAATCTCTTAGCAAGCTCAGTGTAGTTATATACAAAATGACGAAGGAAATTAGCTTCCCCTTGCAAACTTTGCAACTGATGCAAAGATGATGGAGGGGGTATGTTTACAATGGCCTCAAATTTTAGGGGATCAATCCAGATACCTTCCTTTGATACCACAAACCCTAGGAGATGACCAGATTTAACACAAAAGACACACTTATGTGGATTTAAACGAATATTGTAATGTCTCCAATGAAGAAAAAACACTCATAGGTAGTGAGGATGATCTTGACGCTTAGCAGAATGAGATGGAAAGTCATCAAGATATGGTTGAATGATGTGTTTGATGTCATGAAAAGCATAAGACATCGCTCGTTGGAAGGTAGCACCAACATTTTTCAGATCGAAAGGGAGTTTCTTATAGGAAAAGGTCCCCCATGGACAGATAAAAGTGGTTTTATGTTGATCAGTGAGAAGAATGTTAATCTGGTTGTAGCAAAAAAAAACCATCCATAAAAGAAAAAATCTCACTCCCAGCACATTCATTAATTATTTGATCAATAAAAGGAGTTGGATAATTGTCTTTGGGACACACCCGATTGATATCACAGTAATCAACACAAACGCGGATAGTCCCTTGTTTTTTAGTCACTGGGATAATGTTTGAAACCTAATCTGTCAATGGAATGGGGTAAATGAAACTGGCCTTTAGAAGTTTTTCAACCTCTCCCTTATTAGTGGTTTCCTTTCTAGGGTGCACTAGACGAAGTCATTGATGAATAGGCTTCGCATCTAGATAATTAGGAATTTTGAGCACACCTATACTCGGATCATTGCCAAACATTTCTTCATATGACCAAGAAAAGACATCGCATAATTCCTTGAAAAGGGAAGTGTAAATATTGATCTCATAAGGAGAACAAGAAACCTCGACATGAATGTTCTCGACAATTCCTGGTTTAACATAAATGTCGATAGGCATGGTAGAAATGATATTTCCCATGTTTCCCTCAGACAAAAATTCATGGCAAGATGGGTGTTTTAAGTGGATGAGTAAGTGTATGGGAAACAAAGGTATCTAGACACAATGAAATCTCACCAAGACTTGGAAGAAATGAGGAATGATGATGAGCATCATTCCAAGGTGTTTCCTCAAGAGACATAACCTCGATGATACTCTCGTCAGTAGGAAATGTCTCATTCAAAGGATCCAGAGAATCCCAAGAACCAAGCCAAGGAGACTATGAATACACATCTAGATGCATACTAAGAGTAGTATGACTTTCAGAAGTGGCCGCTAAAGCCAAAACAACAACTTGGTAAGCTTGTTCTATAGGGTTGAGCGACATAACATTGCCAAAAGAATCAACTTGATCGGGAGATGGAACAATCCAAGGATCATAAATAGTAGAGATCATGTTGACAAAAGCGACATGAGGAGGTGGGAGGGAAAAAGTTCCCATAAGAGAAAAATATTTAAAAAGACTTGCCCCCACACTCTCATAAGGAATGTTGGTATTTCCCACATATGGCACATTTCCATTCGAAGAACCGGAAGAGAAAAAGGCCAATTGATCAACAGTAACTATTTTCCCTTCATGAGGAAACAGAGTACGTAGATCAAAAAAGAAACGACACAAAACATAGCATGAGTCCAAGTTCATCCAAGCATAAACTTATGATTCAAATTCGTATTCGCGACTTCTACTTCCAATTCGACAGTTTTCCCTTCCAATGTGATAGGAAAACTTGTGAGAATACCATAAGGACGAGATCCTCTGCCATCAAAGTCTTCTAAGGTGTTTGGATATTGGTTGAGGGATGGAGAGACGATGGCTTTCCAACATGAAATGGAGGTTATGCAAGTGGAGGCACCCTCATCAATCACAGTTTGATGAATCATCTTCCCTTTAATAATGACTTGGATTAGAAACACAATCTGATGGGGAAGACAGGGAACATGATTTTTGAGGGTAAAAGTGATCAAATTCGAGTCCGTAGGGTCAATCCATCCTATAGCAGAAAATAATGATTTTCGCTGCATTGGACAAGTTTGGATAACTTCCAAGGAAAACATCGCCAACAACAATTGAGCCAAGTTTTTGACAATATTGTAATGTTTGGAAGCTCACGCATTCAAATTGTAAGATGATTTCCGAAGAACACCTTTGGGAGGTGGTCGAATAACAGAGTCATTACTAGGTCTCTCAATATGAAGAGGACCGGAACTGGGTGGAGTAGAAGTAGAAGGTGTATCAATGGCTTCTTTCTCCACCATCTTCTTTTGAGGAGTTTGATAATCTTTTGACCAGGTGGCAACAGAAATAGGAACTATTCCACTCATGTAAACATGAGAACTTGAAGATGCAGAAGATTGTGGTTATTCTACTAATTAGGTCTATGGTGATGGGAAAGGTTATTTCAGTAAAACTGGTGTCCGTTGATTGACTTTTAAAAAGCGACTAACTTCCACACGACGGGGACAATCCTTGGTATAGTGATCATCCTCACAAATGACACAAGGATATTTAGGGTTATGTTTGGAGGCACCATCATCAAATGACTTTGGAGGATCCTATTTTGGGGTATCAGATTTTTCTTTTCCTTTAAACTTATTTTTACCTTTGGAGACTTTGTCTGCCATGGTAGACTAAACGACATTAACCTCAAAGGTTTTACCAGGATTTGAAGAGGGTTTCGAAGGAGGATTGGATGTAATATTCGAAATGGATTTTTTCTTCGAAGAAGCTTTATTGGAATTTTGAGACACTGATCCAATAATACCATCGACAGGTGGTACTTTGAGAGATTTAGAAGATGCTGGATTTGTAGATGGCCTAGGAGTATCAGGAAAGAGATCATATAATGTGTTGGAATGGGAATACACCAAATATAAATATTGGGCATGGGCAATTGCTTGAGCTTTAGTAACACAACCTCCCATTTCTATGTCTACAAAAATTTTGTTAACGAATGATTTGGTAAAGCATTGAGTTAACAACTCATCAGGTATATCAAACTTGATAAGGCGACGCTGATGTCTCCATTCATGGATGTGATTGGAGATGTGGGTAGAAGTATTATGTTTTAGAGATGTAAGAAGATGGGTACCAGTTTCATAACAAACCAATAAATCGAAGTGAGTAAGGAAGGCCATTGCCAAAGAATTGAAGTCTTGATAGGCACCTCGAGGGAACTCGATGTACCATTTCATGGCAACACCCATCAAGGTTCGCTAAAAAATACATAGACGAACAGATTCGTTGACCCAGGAATTGGATGAAAACAATAAGTGGTAAGTCATAACATGGGCTTGGGGGTCTTCTCTAAACTTTCCTTCAAACTTTTGGCAATTGTTGTTGGGATGGGGTCCCCTGGGTCAATTTTGGGGCAAAAGCCCAAGTTTTGGGGCAAAATCCTAAGTTTTGATGTAAAAATATGTAAAGTCTCCGTAAATTGAGGACGTGGAGCGTGAAGTTAGTTAAGAGTCAAAAAGGGTTTTTGCCCTCTTTTATGTAAACTTGAGTCAGTTTTTGAATATCTACACATGGTCTATGGACCATGGGTTGTATAAATAGGTGTGTCTTAGAGAGTCTAAGGAGATATATAAGTTTGTCTATGGGTACGACGGAAGGAGTCTATAGAGTTAGTGCAGGAAAGTAAGAAGGAAAGGCTTTGCAGCTAAGTGCATAGAGGCCTATAGTAGTGTCTGCAGCTGAGTGTGCGGACCTCTGCCGCTGAGTGCACAGGGAAGTCTTGAGTCTGTAAGCTTATACTGAATATAAATAAAGAAGAATATTATAGAAATTAATGTGTTTTAGCTCTCTATTTCTGTCATGAATGATTGAGATACATTGTGACGAATAATGGTTTTATAAAGTAATGTTGTATTGATGCACAAATTTACTTGATCTATCTTATTATCTGTACACACTTAATGTGAAGTGATTACACGAAGATCATAACACTTTCTATTAAAGTTATTGAACACTTAGGTAGATCTGAGTAAATATTAATCGAAGGGTAATCTATGGTGTGCGTAAGTAGCTAATTGACTTGTTCAGGGTCCAGAAAAGCCGGTCATAGACCTTCGCGAAGGTCTAGAGGCCAATTGAGGGAAGCTACCACAATAAGCCCCAAGGTTTAGAGATCTGCACGAAGGTAGATCCAGGTCACAAAAGGACATCACATTGATCTCTGGTTGCGGAAACATGGTTCCAACATCCCCCCATACTGCTTCGGGTGAGACTTTAGTCTGCACACCGCAGATTGATGCTGAAAGGGCTAGTAGTGTAGGGATTTATTTCGCGCAACTAACTCTGAACCTGGGTCAGGACCCCCTAAGCCAACAAATGGTTCTGTTGTCGGGAATAGGATTTGGATAAAGAGATGTGTGATGTCACATCACTGGAATCTGACCAAGAAGGAAATTGAGAAGTGGTTGGATAGAAAGATCCATGAATTCACGGCGTAGGAAAACAAGAATTCGCGCTTGACAAAAGAATAGTGGTTAGACATATATTTGTACACAGAAATACACAAAAGTTTATTCTGTACCTTCCTGATTGAACTATATGAGTGGATAACTAAGTTGGCTAACAACCATGGAAGGTGGAGGCTTGACAGTCCATTAGTGTGGACTCCAGAGCTAGTGCGGACATTGGAAGCCTCTAAAGATAAGATCACGTGTGTTGTTGGTGATTAGCTTGATCGGGTTATAGGAGGATTTGTTACAGAGTTCATGGTCGACACCTCAATCAGTTACAGTGAAGCAGAGCGATGCTTCTTCAAGGGACCTCAAGGTAAGTATCTAAGATCTCTGAATACGTGGATTAAGACATTGTTGTGTGAGAAACAGGTTATGCCACTGCCTTGATGTTTGGAGCTGAGTGAAGTGGGAAGCTCTTTAGAGATAGAGGAAGAAAAGTCCCTGAATATAGTCTATTGATTGGACATCCTGTGAGTGAGATGAGGGAGCAGCACAAGCTTCACCACAAAGCGTTGTCTAGTTGATAAGGCAGGGTTTTCTACAAATACATCATCCGCCCATGCCACCTCAACCTTCACCTCCACAACAAACACCTTCGTCCACACCACCACCACCACCGTCGCTGTTCAACATGTCGAATACAATGAAGTTGCCAGTTTTTAAGGGTTTAGGAAGTGAGGATCTGGATCAGTTTTGGTTTGTTGCGAAGGCTATATGGAAAACACAACAGATTACAAATGATAATATAAAGAAGGTGTAGTTGGTTACTGCTTTGCAATATCTCGTGCTGACATGGTACGTTAAGTACTGCACTGATAATCCGTTGGCATCATTAGAAGATACTCAGACCACTTTGAACAAAGAATTCAGTAAGCCTAAGTCTGACTCACAATTGGTAATTGGATTTAAGGAAATCACGAGGAGGCCCACTGAAACGCCCTGGGATGTAGATCAAAGACTGAACTGTGGGATCCGTAGAGATAATATGAATCTCACAGATAGTCAATACCGTGATTGGTTTATAGCCGCGCTCCTGCCCCACCTATAGATTTCTTTATCACAGCAGAAGATAGGAACTCAGGCGGAAGCTATGGAAATTGTGATGAGATTTCATGAAATACCTATTCAGGACGCGTCTTTGGGAGTTCAACAGATTCACGCATAGTTGTAGAACCTTTTCTTGGAATTGCAGAGCTTGAAAAAAGAAAAAGCGGCTCGGCCGGAGGTGTGCGAGGAAGTCTGGTGCCTCAAGTGTAAGAGCCATGGGCATGAAAATGATTACTCCCCTGTCTTCGCAAATTATATCATGGGGGGCCCCAATGCCCCTGAGGCAGGAAGCCCTAGCATGACCAAGTACAGGGCCCATGCTATGGTGCACTATCTATTAGGTGGCGGGAAAACATGTAACAAATAATTGTCACTTACTGCAAAAGTTTGTGCAGACACCACAACAATTGTTCTGCGATTTCTGCAAATCGGTGGGCCATGATGAATGTCACTACTGAAGCTATGATTTAATGATGGAAAAGATGCCTATGTATCAAATGCAAGAAGAAAATCAACCTCCAGATTAGGGCTCTAGGGGAGTGTGCGGAGGAAATCAGGGGCACGGACAAGGACGAGGAGGAGGAGGACCTGGTAGAGGTCGTGGACAGGTCATTTGCTATAATTACAAAATTCCAGGACACTACACACATGAGCATATGAATCAGACACGCCCATCATGTCAATATTGCACTCAATTTGACCACACAATCAAAGAATGTCCTGTGCTGATGGCCAAGATGTAGGAGAAGAAAGTGTAGCCTCAACATTACACCCAAAACTTACAGATGATGAGGGTCAAGCCTCATGAGGAGGATCCGAATGTGAATACCGTGTTGCGAAGTGGGATCACGACTAGTGACGATAAGGGAAACAAACTGAAGTAGGTGGATGGGCCTGCAAGACCCCGGAAAAGGAGATTAGTTTTGATCTGGAGTGCACAGAGGAAACATTCATGGAAGTGAAGAAACACTTCACCGAGGCCTCTACCTTAGGAAGTCAGAACAAACTATCAGACACTAGCGCGCCTACATAGGTTGATGCCTCTATGCTTACCACCTTCTTGGAGACTTGTATGAAACTGTTGTGCGATAAAAATGTTGTGAAAGGGCTACAAGAGTTGACAAAGAAGTGCACTGGGGAGGAAAATGCTCCTAAAGGACACCGCGTAGTTTGAAATATTGGTAAACATAAGACAAGGATAGGGCACGAGATGAGGCTCACCACGCAAATAGGAGACTATGAGATGGACCAGGTTATTCTGGATTTTTGGTCTGATGCTAAGACGCTAAGGTTTTTCCTAGATAGACACGGGGGAGGATGGGGAGACCTGCATTGCAGTCATCTGCGATTCAACTGAGGATGGCGAACCAGTAGAAGATTATCCCCATGGGACGTCTACACAAAGTTATCGTAGATATAGAAGGTGCGAGTGTGCTGGCTGATTTTGAAGTGATAGAAATCGTTGATGATGGCAATCCATACCCCACACTACTTGGAATTGACTGAGCTATTGATATGAATGGAGTAATCAATTTGAAGAAGTGGACAATGTCGTTTGAAAGGAAGTCACTCCGCATTGTAGTACCATTGGACCTTGCAGAAGGACCACGTTATACCGAACCAATCCGCTACTATGAGGAAAGTGATGACGATTTGGATCAAATCTACAAAATTACGGTGCGAGACCAAGATTTGGTTAATCCAACAATTGATGGATGGATTGCATGGGACCGTGAAAGCTCCTGTACCTCAGACTCAGATGAAGAACTGGAGCATTAGCAGAATAGGCTGCACGAAGTATCTACACTGTGTTGCAATATGATGACTAAATCATTGTGATGTGTGTCATCGAAGGTAAGAAATTTACCTTATTATGATGGTTTAACTGATGTAGACAATTTTTTGGATGCCTTTGAAGGAGAAGTACCTGAGGACCATCACTTTCAAGCATTGGATTCGGCACTGCACGCTACGCCCACAGAGTGGTCAGGTACACACAAAGACAACTTTGACAAATGTAACAATTATAGGAGAATGATGAGGTTGCTTTTTGGTCACCCAAAATTTCCGCTAAATGAGAAATATGATGGGACAAATGATTCATGCGATCATTTAGAAAAATGGACTGAAGTTTATGGAATGGATCTACACCCAAAGTGGGTGCACTTATTCTGTCACACTCTAGATATAATCCCTATGAATTGGTACCTAGAAACGGAGCTTTGCCGTGACACCGCAGAGTGGGATATATTAAGGGGGGTATTTTTAATGACCTTCAGTTTTGAAGATGGGTTCGAAAGAATTGATGAAGCCCTGCAAGAGGTTAAGGCAACGATCTTAAGAATTCTACAGGATCCTTTGGAGTTGGCTCGACTAGATTGGAGCACCCAGCTGCGCCATGCGCTAGAATTCTATAATGTGACTATTGAAGGGGAGGATGAGGATCCAAGAAATATCAATATCCCAGAAGTAGAAGGCCACTGCAAGGTTGAAGGTTTGCAAATAGAGAATCTGGATATCATCGTGTCGCTAAAGAATAGGCAGGTAAACATTGGTACTGAAGTGGAGCCTAAATTCGCGAAGTTTGAAGATTATTGGGATGATGCCACAGTGGATAAAGTTGTTGAGTTACTCTACGAGTACCAGGATCTTTTTCTTACAAAATTTTCATACTTGAAAGGCATCATAGGCGATTTGGGAGTGATGAAAATAACTTTGAAACCATTCGTGAAGCCTGTTAAGCAGAGGACATATTGCCTTAATCCCAAATAAAGGAAAATGTCTGCTTGGAATTGGATAAGATGATTGAGGTAGGTATTATTGAACCAATGGACGAATCTGATTGGGTGAGCCCAATGGTAGTTCAAGAAAATAAGCAGAAGGGAGAGATAAGGATTTGTGTAGATCTAAGAAATCTTAACGATGCCTGCATCCATGATCCTTTCTTGACATCGTTTATGGATGAGGTACTGGATAATGCTGGAGGGAAATAGGCCTACTCATTCATTGATGGGTTCTCTGGGTACCATCATATTATGATCGCGCCAGAAGACAAGAGTAAAACAACCTTCACAACAGAATGGGGATGTTTCCAGTATATGATAATGTTATTCGGACTCAAGGATGCACCAGCGATATTCTCTCGTGTAGTCATCGTGGCATTCAAAGAGTTTATTCAAAAATTCTTGGAGGTATATTTTGATGACTGGACAATGTTTGGGTTAGTCAAACACCATGTAGCTAGTCTATGATTGATGTTGGATACGTGCCGAAGATATCAGATCACACTAAACCTGAAGAAGTGCTTATTCTATGTCCCTTTTGGAATTTTGCTGGGTCATGTGGTGTGCAAACAAGGACTAATGGTGGACCCTACTAAGATCGTGGTCATAGTCAATTTGGAAGCCTCGAGGAGTGTTAAATAGTTGCACACAACACTGGGCCATACTGGGTACTATAAAAAATTCATCAAGGCTTATGGTCAGATTACCGCACCTATGGAGAAGCTATTAAAGAAGGACTGTAAATTCTATTGGGATGAAGAATGTCAGCATAATTTGGATGTATTGAAAGAAAATATGGTCACTGCACCGATCTTCATCTTCCCAGTCTGGAAGAAGGAATTCCATGTGCACATTGATGCTTAGTGTATTGCGTTGGGAGCAGTGCTGACACAAGCTGGTGAAGGATAAATGGATCACCCTATAGCATTTGCAAGTAGAAATTTATCAAAGGCTGAGAAGAATTATTCAACGACAGAGCGTGAAGGACTAGCTATGGTGTGCACGCTCCAAAAGTTCAGGCACTATATGTTGGGCAGACATTTCAAGATGTACACAGACCACTTCGCTTTGAAGTACCTAGTCAATAAGCTTTCGTTGGGGGGGAAGATATGCAGATGGATACTGTGGTTTCAAGAATACAACTTTGAAGTAATTGTGAAGCCAAGAAGGTTGAATTGAGGACCTGACCATTTGTCCCGAATTGAAATGGGGAGGAGCCTACTAATTTAGAGAAAGGGATTCCCAATACACAAATATTCATGGTACGCGTAGCAGACAACCAATTTACAGATATTATCCACATTTTAACCACAGGGACAACTTCAGAAGGCTACACCACTCAGAAAAAGAAAGATTTTCTAGTCCATGCAGCTGATTTCTTGGTAATTACAGGACATTTATATAAGATGGTTTCAGATGAGATACTCCAACAATATGTACCCGATTTTGAAATAAACAACATCCTTGTGGAGGCCCATGGTGGGGATGCAGGAGGTCATTATGTAGAAAAGGAAAAAATGCAAAAGATTCTGTGCGTCGGGTTGTGGTGGCCTACATTACACAAGGATACCAAAGTATATTGTAGGGCATGTATGCATGTCAAAGAACGCGTAGGCCATTGCGAAGGGATGAACTACCTCTAAATCCTAAAGTGTAGTCACATCCATTTGAGAAATGGGTTATTGACTTTGTAGGACTAATTCATCCCCTATGCAAGAAAACAGGTGTGCGCTGTATCATCATTGCGATATAATACCTGACCCGATGGGTGGAGGCATAGCCTGTGAAGGATTGTACAGGCACCACAGTAGCTAAATTCTTATTTTAATACATGTTAACCAGGTTCAGTTTCCCAAAAGTGTTGATGAGTGATTGTGGTACGCACTTCCTCAACGAAACAATCAATGCAATAACAGAAGAGTTTTAGGTGTATCATCAGAAGATTACGCCATATCATCGTCAAGCTAATGGAATAGTGGAGGTCTTCAATAAGATATTGGATAATGTGCTGACAAAGATTTGCAACATGTAGCAGAATGATTGGAACGTGCACGTACTGAGAGTATTATGGGCGTAGATGACTACTTGCAAGAAGCTAACATGTCAGACATGTTTTCGGTTGGTCTATGGCCTAGAAGCTGTGATGCCTATGGAATATTTCATGCCTAGTCTACTCATTGCAACTTTCACAGGGATGGCAGACCACAGAGCTGTGGAAGAATGACTCACCCAGTTGATGGAGCTCGAAGAAGATAGATTCTTGGCTAGATTTCATCAGCAAGTACACAAGGAACGTGAAAAAGCACGACATGATCGACACATAAATCTCTATACATTTAAGGTAAATGACTTGGTTTTATTATATGATAGTAAGTTTGATGAGTTTCCAAGAAAGTTTCAGATGCATTGGTTGGGGCCATATGTCATCAAATAAATCATAGATGGGGGCGTGGTTCAGCTTGCAAAGTTGAACGGAGAAACTTTCCTAGGAAAGGTGAATGGCAGTCGGTTGAAGCCATACACAGGAGACCTAGCCCAATGACTATATGATGGCAGGAAAGTCTTAGTGCTCCTGGTAGTTATGAGGGAGCGAGGGACTATAAACTACCCTGCCATGCTTGGAAGACTATGTAGCAGATTGGTTGCATAGAAGTTGGTGATAGTGGTGTATCAAGCTTTGCACGAAGATAGATATGCTATGGATGATGGTACCACACCACACAACTGGAAAATGACCATTGACGATTTGATAGTACAGAAGCCAGTATAAGGAATAGGCAGGTGGCATTTAAGGTCAAGATCTGTAAAGATCCGCCGCCAATACAGCATTAATGATTGGATTTTGGAGGGAATAGTTGGATGTGACTCCAAAAAACTCTATAAATTACACATGTCGATCCAAAAAATTACACTTTTCACCTTTCGGGCTTTCTCTAAAATTCATTGTTTGTTGATGAGTCGAGCCTTTTGGGAAGAGTTCTTTACCCTCACAAATGTGTCTATTGAGGCCTGTAAACTATTTATGGAGAAGATGAGTATGGACACGACAGCCTCTGATGCCCCAGGCCCTGAAGAATCTGGTGTTGAGGCTATGACGCCACCATCCATGGTTGAAGCAAAGATGAAGAAGTTGGTAAAAACACGCGCTTCCCCAAGGGGGCATACGGTGAATCCAACAAAGAAAAAAGGAAAACAATTGGCCAAAGGCAATGAAAAGGTTATTGACTTGGGGAAGTTGAAGATAGCCAGGGAGCCAAAGACATAGAGGTTGAAGGAGCATAACCCATCACAAAGCTTCCTCAGTGTGTCCCTCCAAGGAATGAAAAGGAAAATTTTCCCAAAGACACAGATTCTGACAAATTCCTCATATCCACACCCCTGATACCTGAGCAGGTGCCATGTGAAGGACCATGACTCGCCCGCCTCCTGCAGCTGAAAATGGGGGATTGGTATTTAGCAGATCTCACAAAGTCCCCCCACTTATCGATGGATACCTTCACGAAGCACATAGTCTACAAGGACACAAGGATGACATATTTGGAAACAGAGAAATGGGCCCGAGGTGTTGAACAATTTGGGCTGCTTAACTTGCTTTGGGTGCCATATTACCATTGCACCCGAATTAGCATTGCGTGTATATGCCAACTACTCACATTAGTACATGATGGGTGTTTATGGCTTGGAGGACCTATCCCCATCACTAATATGCTGATTCATAGACGCACGCACTTGTCCCATGATGAGATGAATCTAGCGAAGGCGTTTGGCGGAAAAACAGGGGAAGGACCTGACTGAGCGCATGAGAAGAACATATAAGTTGGTAAAGAAGCCATGAGGATACTCCATCCTATCCATATCTGACCCTGTAGTTCGGTTGGCTACACAGATATTGGCAAGCAAGGTAATGAGGAAGTGTTGCGTGGACGAAGTTTCGACGCCTTTAATTTCTCTAGCTGCTCAGTGCATGGAAGGTGTCCAATTTAGTTGGTCCAAGTACCTTTGCCAAGTACAAGATGATACCAAGTCATTCCATTTGGCTTGGTTGCTAATATCTATTGTTCTGGTTGCGTGGGAGCTATCATAGGACATCTAGTTCCCTCCACTGGAAAAAGGGTTGCCAGAGGTTGCACAGTTCGCTTCCCTATGGGCTACGAAGAACCCCGCGTGTGTTACGGGGATGAAGATTTTCTAGGTCTTGATGGAAGCAAGTTTCTGCATGGCCATCCACCAGCGGCCAAGGTTTTCCTCAACCTTGTATAGACAGATGCCTGTCATTGGTGCGTTTAAAGCTAACTTTCATAGAGTTTACATGCAGGTCCTGAAGGACCTTGGACAAAAATGGTATGACCTACCCTATTTGGTTTCAGATTCCAATGTGGAGGAATTCATATCATGCTGTCTGACTGAGTGGTGTGCCCCTTCTGATTTGGTTGCTAGGCCAAGCATCAGTTCAGAAAGTACAACCGCCAGGAAATGAAAGGAGACGGCCATGAATGTTGCACAAAACTTGGCGGTACAAAAGGAGAAAGACGCTGCAAACAAAGTGCGGCTAGAAGAAGAAAGCGTTGCCAAGGAAAGGTGGAGCATGAGCAGTGCGAGGCCAAAAAAGGTGGCAAGTCACCTTCAATAGCAACTAAGATGGGAACTATGCAGGATGGTGTGATAGGGTAGTGCCCAACCTCTGAGTGGAAGAAGTGAGACTTGGAACAACAAGGAGGATCAAGGAAGAAGAAGAAGGTGTAGAAAATGTAGGGTGATCCTCTGATGATTACAGAAAGTGACCTAGATGCAATCAGTGATAAATTACGGGATGTTTCCACAGAAGTACTGAAACAACTGGAATAGTAGTACACTCAGTCCTTTAGGGGAGTCTGAAAATACCTCTGTGAGTTACAGCTTCAGGAAACTCAGATCCAGGCCGAGGTTGGTATGGTAAAGGGTGAAGCAAGCAGCTCAGTGCAAGAAACATGTACCAACTCAAAGTTAGTTCTATGGCCGACGATGGAGGTATGAGTCTTTCCCTTGCCTATAGGGGCGGTCCATGCTAAGACTGAGGAGCAGTGTGCCCAGCTAGCCATCATTCCAAAAATGGGCCTGAACCTGGCCACATTCACATTAGAGACATTGCATGAGTTGCTACATGCAGTCGCAGGTGACCTTCGCCTTCGAGAAGAACATGCCATTAGTGTTGTTAGAAACATCAAAGTAAATAACCAGCAGTTTTCGTCAAGAAGGCTCAGGGTTTGGAAGAAAAGGAGGCGCTTCAGGCACACACCTCACGATTGGAGTCTGTAGTTGTGGAAGAGTGTCGAGCACTACCAGACCTCCATATTCGGAGGATGAACAACCAGAAGCAAAGGTTAGAAAATTGGCTGCTGATGTGCGTGAGGTACAGGCCAAGATTAGTTAAGTTAAATTCAAACTTAACATGCAAATGACTGAGTTGCAATCATCGACTCTACTGGTGGTCCAGGAGTAGCGCGGAGCTGAGATCATGGAAGGATTAGCCACTCTGGATGCTACCATTGCAGAGTGCACAACATTGTTTGAGCGGGCAACGAAACTGGTAACTACTCTACAGGAAGACCCAACCTACAAAAGCTGAATACAGAAGCTAAGGAGCTGCAAATGCAGTATGAGGAAGTCAGTGCACTAGCATGCTCTATTGCACCAACCTAGCACGTAGCCAAACTGCAGGAAGGAAAGCAATTCCTTGCCCAGGTTGAGGTAGTGCAGAAGAAGGAGGCCTTGCTTAAGGGTAGATTCAAGCCCTGGTTGGATGAAGCCTACCAGGTTGCAAACAACATTTAGAAAAATCTCAAGAACTTGCAGATCACATGGTAGAATATCAAGCTAGCCAGTGAAGGGCCAACCACGGAGCAACTGGTTGAGAAAGTGAAGGAAGAAGCCATGCAGAGCGTGACTGAAGTAGCGGTTGTATAGGTAGAGTTGGGGGATCTTCGCAGTGAGATCACTATGCCAGCTGAGTGACTCGAGGGTGAGTCAAGAGATTTGTGTTGGGGGCCTGTTGGGATGGGGTCCCTTGGGTCAGTTTTGGGGCAATAGCCCAAGTTTTTATGTAAAAAGATGTAAAGTCTCTGCAAATTTAGGACACGTAGGGCGGAGTTAGTTAAGAGTCAAAAATGGTTTTTACCCTCTTTTATGTAAACTAGAGTCGGTTTTTGAAGACCTACCCATGGTCCGTGGACCATGGGATTGTATAAATAGTGTGTCTTAGAGAGTCTAAGGAGAGATCTATGTTTGTCTATGGGTACAACAGAAGGAGTCTAGAGAGTTAGCGCAAGAAAGCAAGAAGGAAAGGCTCTGCAGATGAGTGTGCAGAGGCCTAGATTAGTGCCTACAGCTAAGTGCATAGACCTTGCGTTTGTAAGCTTATACTGAATATCAATAAAGTAGTATGTTATATAAATTCTTGTGATTTATCGCTCTTTTTCTGTCATGAGTGGCTGCGATATGCTGTGATGAATGATGGTTTTATAAAATAATGTTGTATTGATGCATGAATTTACTTGATCTGACTTATTATCTATATGCGATTAATGTGAAGTTATTACGTGAAGATCATAACACTTTCTGTTAATTTTATTGAAAACTTAGGTATATATGAGTAAATAATGATCTAAGGGTAATCTATGGTTTGCGTAAGTAGCTAATTGACCTGTTCAAGGTCCGCAAAATCTAGTCGTAGAACTTCGCTAAGGTCTAGAGGCCGATTGAGGGAAGCTAGCGCAATAAGCTCTAAGTTTTAGAGATCTGTGTGAAGGAAGATCCACGTCACAAAAGGACATGACACTGATCTCTGGGTGCGGAATCTTAGTTCCATTATCCCTCCATACTGCTTCAAGTGAGACTTCAGTCTGCGCACCGTGGATTGATGCCGAAAGGGAAAGTAGTGTGGGGATTTGTTTGACGCAACTAACTCTGAACCTGGGCCAGGAACCCCTAAGCCAACAATCGTCAAGAATATTAGTGGGAACCAGAGGCCAATAAGGTGAATGAATTATCAGATAATTAGTGAGCCTTAACACATATGAAAGTTCCAACATCACTAGAAAAGAAAATTACAGGCTGAAAGGCATGGAAGGCCTTTAATAATGTCTAGCTTGCAAATTCCATCCTTCCTGGTATGGGTTTTTCCCCCAAAGTGGCAGATTTTGACCATAAGGAGCTTGATGTTTCCCCCACTGAGGGGTATTATAACCATACAAATGTGGATTCTTCCCCTACTATTGATGGTGCTAGACCCGCCAACATCTGAGGATCTCCCGGTATCAAGTCCCAACTAGACCTCACATCGTTTGGTGTAGGAGTCCCATCTGGTACGATGACCCGGTTTCCATTATCTTAAAGATGTGTCTTAACTCTTGTTTGTGAGCACGTGAGAGTGGTCGCATTTTTCTTCGAACAATGAGGTTCATGTGCCTGGTGAATGCTATTGTTGTGTCAAGTTTCTTTCATCGCAGAGAGAGAGGGTGGGAATGAGTCTCAAGTCAGATGGGAGGAATCCCCAACTCTATGAGAAGCACACAACATAACAAGACGTACACAACTTTCAGAGGAGCAATCCACATGGATGCGGAAGTCACAAAACACAAAGGAAGATAGCACATACAACACTCAGTGGATTAATCCGCGTGAGTGTGATGATCGTTATGACAATTTTGCATGAAAGGTTCTACTTGATGTCCAGGGAGGTAACCAACAAGGATAGGACAACGTTAAAAAAATATACAACACATTTTTGTTAATATATGTATTAGAAAAACTAAATGAGTTCAAGTGTTTAACATAGGTTAAAGAAACATGTGTTACAAGTGTTCAAGATGAATCTTACAAATAGTTACAACACATGTGTGAAAATGTGCTAGCCTGTTAATATGCTTCTGAATTAAGTGAAAGTTCCAAGACACATCAATACACCATACATCACTAACCCTGTAGGTGGGGTGTTGGAGCCACTGCTGACTCCTCAAAGAAAAGATTATAGACTCTCAAGGCAATGTGTGAGGAACCAAGTTGAAAAGTATTTTTCATGTACAAATGAGGGCTATTTATAGCCAAGGGTAAAACTTACCCTTGTGACAGTTCGACTTCCCTCATGACTGTTTGACTTTCATGACTTTTCAACTTTACATGACTCTTCAGATTACAAGTGCATCTTTTGGAATTCCATGTTACAGTACATTGATTGACACAGTATGGCCCACAGTAGGGATGTGGTCAACATGACTCATGATACAACTCAACATGACTGTGCTAGTACATTCGTGTTGTTGCTGATGTGCATGTCAAACTGTAGTGCAGCTGAATGATGGATTTCCTCATGGTGTATCACAGCTTCACTTCCGCACGACAAGGTTTGCATAGTATTCGATGGTCATTGGGTTCTCTTGATGTTGCATTTGTACATTGCTCATTGCTTATACTTTGGCATGCTTGACATGTTCGTCCGTTCATGAAAATTTCATGTTCGTCTGTTCGTCCGTCCATGAACACATCTTCGCATGGTCATCAGTTTGCGAACACGTCTCCTTGCATGGATCATTTGTTCATCCGTTCGTGAACACGTACTTTTTCATGTACTCTCCTTGTTCATCCCATATGTTGTCGCATCATGTCTATTCATGTACCTATATTTTCAATCACTCATGATGAGATGACATCAAATCCATAAACCTCCTAGTCTACCATGATGAATGATCATTTTCGGATGCAGGTGACTGGGAGAGAGGACAAGGTTACAAACTTGCATGAGGCAAGTTTCAAGCTAGGATGTGAGCTCCAGGCGCTACTGTTGAAAATTGCATAGAAGTCACTAGGGGGTGGATATAGGCATTTTGGATCGGCAGTGACTGTCCGAGGGATATGGCTTGGATGGAGGACAAATATGTGAAATTTTTGGGAGAAGAAGTGCAGGCTATAGGAGGACTGGGTAGGTAGTATCTGTGCAATTTCTAGAGTGATCGGGAAGTGGGAGCTTGGAAACAAGAACTGTGCAGTTCCTGGAGGGAGCTGGCAGTGGGTTGTTGGGAGCTTCTGGCAGGGAAAACTGCATAGTTGCTGGGAGGCTAACCTACTAACCACCTCTGTGCAGTTTCTAAGATAAGTGAAATGTTGGGATGCATAGGGCATTCTCATGAGATATGTGTAGTTTTTCGAGTGAGAAACCAACTTGTTGAATGGTGACTGGATGGGAAACCTACACAATTTTCCGAGGGAGACAGGGACGGGCACTGGGTGTCTATCTGGCTTGTCTGTGCAATTTTATCAGTTAGCAGAGCGGGCATGGTCTACAACCTCTGTGCAATTTTTGAGGGTAGTGAGTCTTGGGCTGATTGCCCAGTCAAACTCTCTGGTTGACCAATAGGAGGGTTGATTGATGAGCTTGTAGGCAACGCAACTTTAAATGGCTTGTTGGGTGCTTCTGCATTGTTCTGGTGACAGTCGATCAAGTCGATGATGGGGTGATGGTCCAGCTGTGAGAGGGTGATTTGGTCATTAGAATTTTAGCAAAAATGACTAAGTGTGTGAGTGAGTGAAATGGTGCATACGCGACCTTGCAAACACACACTCACATGACTTGATGACAACACGCCTCAAAACATCAAGACACACATGCTCAACATGATCGACTGACGGTGCAAGCGACAAGTGTGATGCTTGTGATCGGTCATTGGATGACTGTGACAACGCTTGCGCGACAATGCATACGACTCTGTGTGTGAATGTGATGGATGTTTACTTAGCGAACGCAACACGCACACACAAACTAAAGACCTTGTGCACGACCAGAACATGGTCGTAAGCAAGACAATTATACCAACATACAAAAGTTTTCCATTGAATGATCAAGCAAGGTGGGTTCAAAGACTCACACAAGCTCACAGGGTGAACTCAAGTGCGTACGAAAATCAAGTAAAACTCTCAAAGGAGGCTCTGAAATTAGATGCGGGAAAATTTTTTGGAGGGTGTTGCAGCCGCTACAACACCTACCTTGGTGGGTTTTGACTATGGTAAGGTTGATAATTACCTACAATAGGCCATTGAGAACCATAAAGTGGATAAAAAATTTGTGTGACATATGGATTATAAGGTTGCTATTGCAACTGTTAGCCCTGGTGATAAAACTGTTGGTCTTGCTGCTGTAGGGGTTGACCTTGTGGTTGCAAGGGTTACCGTTTTTGATATAAAGGTTGGTTTTGTTGCTGCAGGTGTTTTCAAGAAAAGTGTCTATTCATAATGAACCTATCCCACTAGGTTGTGACAGAGACCTCAGAAACAAACAAGGAAAACTACTCTTGTATTCTCCTTTAAGAACTATAAAAGAAGATGATTAAGATGAACCGACCTGTGTCTTGCGCTAATTGTTTGATCCAATCTATCTTCTCTTTGCAAGCTTCCACCGATCTGCTCCCTCACTTGCCCAGCATTACCAAGTTCCTGCAAGTTCACAGAAGAGAGAAACTACACAAAGACATGGATTTATGTCCATAAAAAGCTTAGGATCATATTTAATCTAAACATACAAATATAACACACATCAGATATACAAGCATGTAGGAGAAACTCAAGTAGTTTTATTGATAAAACAAGAAGATCCAGGAGGAGTTACAACCGATGATTCCTGATCCAACATCAACCTCCTAGCATAGAATCCCTTCTTCACCTCCAACAAAGCATAAATCCCCCAATACTCTGATATCTATCACAAAACCAACAACAATTCTCTGCAATGTACAAAATTCCAGCCTCTGGATCTCTTGGTGAGGGATCCATATATAGATGTATGCAAAGAGGAGGAGTCAGCTCATGAGTTGATTAGTGGCTTCTTTCTGTCAGTTCTTGCTTCCACTTGGAGACTGAGAGCCTCTTACTCATCACTGGTCGAATTCAGTGAGGCAAGTGTCATTGGAGAAGACTCTGGAAGCTTCCATTATCTCTCCACCTCGTTGAATGACTCTACCACTTGTCATTTCCCGCTCAACGCACCCTGGTAGTGCATTCAAGTGCGTTGCAACACACCTAGCCAGTGTATTTGGGTGCTTTGCAACGCAGCCAGGTAGTGGAGCACTTGAAATGATCCTGTTTTGACTAGTTTTGAGCAGTTTCTGGTGGAGAACTTCTGGGAGAAGCTGTAATTTGTTGACCTTGTTTCTTTAGGAGCTGGAACAACACCTTTAGGGACTTAGGATCCCTTTGTTTATGGACATTTCATGCTTATAGCTGTAAGGCACAAAAATGTCTATAACAGCTGCCCCCTAAAGTATGAGGTCGTTTATTGGGTGAAATGCTTTATTAGGAGGATCCGAAGTTCTTCTAATGCTGGAGAGGAGACCTGTAATGAGATACAATACAATACATTATTTTCATACTGTTTTCATGATCTAGCTGAGGCGGGCATTCCCATGCTCAGTTTTATAAATTCATTTTCATGTACATAGGACAGACAATCGTCTGATGGTAGACTGATGATTCTGATGAAGTCATCATCCCTTTTGGTAGGATGATTATCTGTGCTGCAATGCTGTACATTTCAATGTCGTTATTTTTCTTGAATATATATCGTAGCCTGGATGGATGAAACTAGATCCGGGGTCTTCAATCTCGTCCGATCTTCACTCTAAGTACAAGTCGATCCATGTGAGAAATGTTTTGAAGTCGAACATGGAAAGACATCGCTTGATTACCAGTCAATGATGTAAACTTTTAACAAGCGCGAGAGGAATCACCGATAATGATAATGACCCTCAAGGTACTGCAGTACAATTCACGTGGTGTGAATAAAGGACTTGGCGTCGAACACCACGCAAAATCTTTCGGTCGAAGGTCATTGATGTATACCTGTCGCCGGAAGTGAGAAACTTGCCATTGAGGCGTGCAAGCTTCAAAGTACTGAAGGGGTGTTCCTAGATCAACTTCTTGGATAATGAGCTGATGTCGACAAGAAGCGATCCGTCAAAGGAGGGCCTTAATGAATCCCACATCATGACATGGAATGGAGCAAATGATTTTGATGAAGGTGAAAACGATCTGGTGACATACGGTTCAGGGTGGCGGTCATGAAAGAGTGAAGTATAATGTATGGTAGTGGATGGGACACGGGTGACTTCTCTGGATGACTTCTCTTGAACATGTCGGCGACACTTATGTGATGGATCGGTAGCATTTACCCCAAATGTGGATGGTATGGCGTGACCATGGTGATGTGACCGGTGAATGAAACAACCCAACCCGACTCTGGCACGGAGTGGAAGTGTCATGTTCAAGAGCGATTTGCTACCAATAAAGTTTCTTTGAGTTTTCTAACCAATTTTTCCCCAGTCATTTCTGACCAGTACCTCTTTATTTTTGTCAAGCTTGAGGAGGATAACATATGCTTTTTCTATAATTCGCCCTTCGGGCAAACCCATCGCTATGTTTTAACGAGCCTAGCGATAGTGAAACTCGTTCTCGTCTAAAGACAAGTTTGTCGCTATTAATATTTTTAACGAGTCTAACGACAAAGATAACTTGGTCCTTTTCCTTTTTAGGGAGTCTGAAAAGGTACGTAAAGATAACTCCGGAATCCCTTTTTCGTCATCTAATCCCTTAAGTCCAAAAAAGTATAAAACAATACAGAAGGGATGAATTTTCGATAATTTTAACGAGCCGAACAAAACAAGCGCTCGATCTTTTTGTGCAATAATCCCTCAGGTCCAAAAAGATTAAAATCTAGAGGAGGGATAACATTTCCTGTCGCTTTAACGAGCTGGAAAGCCAAAACTCGGTAATCTTTTCATATTTTACGAGTCAGATGAAAAGAGCTTAAAGAAGACTCGTCTTTTGAGGAACGAGTGATAAAACGGGTAACAGCTGATTCCAGGTAAGGTTTGGAATTTTCCAATCACGGCAGTGTCACAAGGATGGCTAGTGAAATCACTCTTCGTAGCTGTTCCTCAAAATGGGTAAACAATCAAATGGAGGTGAATGATCGGCCAATGGAAAAGTGGAGGTGACGGTGCAAACACGACCAAGGTTTTAATGGCTGAAAATGTTTCATTCACGATGGTTATTTACCAGGGGGAATAGTTCATTTTTTAACGAGCTTAAACGCGGGTGGAAACATTTGCTCGGTCCGTGTTTATTTTTTAACGAGCTTGAATCTTGCGGTAAACACTTCTCGATCTTATGTTTATTTTTTAACGAGCTTGAACTATGCGCTAAAACTTCTCGATTAAGTGGTCTTGTTTTTATTTTTACCATAGATAGCTTTGTCCTTCCAAAGATAGTACTGTATTTTTCATCTGCTTCATCAAACTAGTTAGAAATGATCAATATTTGCTTTGAAAATGAGATTAAAACGCTAATACCTTACTCCGAACTATGTGAAAGTAATTAAAAGGTGTTTTTTACCTCTCATTTTACCATTTCATTTGAACTTGGTTTGTTGGAGCTTTGGAGGTGTTTTCCCCCTTGATTTTCATCAGCTGATTTCGGGAGATTCTGCGGACGATTCTCGGCGCCGTCTGGGCCAGGTAGGAGCTAAACCCGAGCTCTTTCATTTCATTGTCTCCTTTTTGCATTCCGTTCTCTGTTCCCTGCTTTCCTGAGCCCCTGGGGTTTGATGGGTTCGTTCTGCCATCAACGCACCCTGGGTACATCGAAACATGCGCTAAATGTTGGTCCTCATGAAGGAAGTTTGACATTCAATGCACTTGTAACACTACTGCAGGTGCGTTGAGCGCAGAAAGGAAAGTTCTTGCACAGTTTTTGATGGAATTTTTCCTTGTTTCTCATCAAAATCAGGATCTAATCACCTCTCTTGTTTGTTTTTGCAGAGATATTGGAGAAAAATGACCCTTACATGGTGAGAACGAGAACATGAAGAAGAGGACTTGATTTCCCTACATGATCCTGTTACAGTGAACGCGCTGCGAAACTGTGGCTTGCTGAAGTTCTTCCGTATCTCTAGCATGAGACAGCAGATTAACTTGCTGAAGTATTTTCTTGACTCTTGGGATCCTATCAACCAGGTTTTCCATATTAGGGGCAAATCTATCCCCTTGACTGTAGTAGACATCTATTTCTTGACTGGCTTGTTGAGGCGGGGTGCCCCCATCTCTTTGTCAGGTTCGGTCCGAGGAGGCGATTCTGTGAGAGATTATGTCCGTCAGTATTACAGGGAAGGATCTCAGCCGAGTAAAGATGGCAAGATCATCATCCATGATGTCACTGATAGGTCCCTTAGGACTATCCTATTTACTTTTGGTAGGATGGCCGGTAACGCGTCTCTTCATGTAGCCAATAGATCTTATATGCAACATGCCTTGGAATGCCTCCAAAGGTGTTCAACTCGTGCGACGCAGTACTTCTTGTAATGAAAGAGCAGTTGACCAAGATAAAGAATGGGAAGTTGAAGAACTTTGGGTTCGGTTCCATTTTGACTGCCTTTTCCTTGGAGAAGATACCACTGATGTAGCCGCAGTACATCGCACTCGACTTACCTTCTCCTACTGAACCACGCATGCAGAGATGGGTTGACCATATGTCTAGGCATGCTGGTCAATCTCAGATTTCATTCTCTGATACCTTCTTCAGGTGGTTTGATCATCAGGAGATGGTCTATTCCGAGTATCCATATGCCGGTGTGGACTTCCGGGGTGATCCAGATTTGGTACTGCCGGATGGCGAGCAGTGGGGTGCTATTGGTAAAATCTCTGACCATATTGCTGTTTACTGTTTTTGTTTATAATGTCCTTGTGCTTTGTTCTATCAAGACTCTAATCAAACTCGTGTGTACATGCAGATGTCGGTCCTGTTCGTCCAGTAGTTCGCGTGAGAGTACCAGCTGTTGTACCAGCAAGAAAGGCCACCGGAAGAGTTATTCTTCACGACCTCGATGTGGCCGAGACTCTTACAGCTGTGCAGGAGTAGGTTGAGAGCCTTACTCTCGATATTCCAGATGTGAGGATCAACGAGCTACCTTTGCAGTTACAGCGGCATACTACTGGTGTGCCCAGACGATGGACTCGTCTCTTACGCATGATCGCACAGGCTGTGACTTGCTATCACGAGCATCATTAGACTAGGGTGCCCCCTAGCATTTTGAGTTTTTGGGTCGTGTGACTGATTTTGTCTTGGTTACAGAACATTATGTGTAAACCATAAACAGCTATATATGTATTTTTGATTTTCGGAGTTTCATTCTGGTTGAGTTATGTGATCCACATGTAGAACATTGATGATGTGTTTCTTCTTATAAATGTTGCAAATTTCTATCTAACACATAGTTTGCTAATGAGTTGGTTAATGTGTTTAAGTTTCTGGAAATATGCTGGTATTGAATAAGATCAAATTGTCTTACCAAAATCTTAACCCTTAGGAACATGCGATAAATAGCTGGGTTTCGGACGAAATATATACCATTGAGTTGTAGTATTACGAGTTGTGAGTCTAGCCTGACGATTAGTCGGCGTATACCATGAGTGATGGAATCAGAGAGAAGTTCTATCAACGCACTGTATTCAGCGATATTGTTTGTTGATCGACCAATACATACACCTCTGAAACTTACTAACTCGCCGCTTGGATCAAAAATGGCCCAGGCTGCGGAGGACAGGTTCTGTGAACTACGACTTGCTCCGTCGGCATATCCAACACATGGTTCCAATAGGTTTGACATCTGCAATAAATGTAAAAAGGTGGATTACTCGACCAAAACAAACACTCTTAGTGAAAACAAAAATATAACAAAAGAATATTGGTTACTACTAGGCGTAGTAACGCTTGAGGTACAACCCATTACGAGGTTGCGCCAGTGGAATCCCGTCGTAATCCATCAACTCGTAGGCTCCTTTTGCTAACACCCGCTTAACAATGTAGGGGCCCATACATAAAGAGTTAAATTTACCTGCTCCCAATTTATCGGATTCTTGGTCGTAAAGCAGGACCAAGTCACCTTTCGAGAAGACACGGGGTTTGACATTTTTGTTGAACTACGCCTTGACTCGTTTCTTATGGGCTTCGTTGGCCAACGCGGCATCATGATGGGTTTCATCCAATTGGATTAATTCCAAGAAATGAGCTTCTTCTTCTGAAGTTCTGGGGAGGAGATCGATTGCGAGTTTGAGAGACGAGATTTCACACTGGACTGGTAAGACTGCTTCCAGGCCATATACCAGTTGGAAGGGTGTGAACCCGGTCGCATTCCTTACCGATGTTCGGTAAGCCCACAAAGCTGAGTACAGGATTAGGTGCCATATTCTTTTGTGAACTCCGATCATCCTTTGCAGCATGCGCTTCAGGACCTTGTTGATCGCTTCAACTTTTCCGTTGGCCTGTGGATCATATGGAGAAGAGCTGTCGTGAGATAGCCCTAGTTTGGCAGCTAATTCAACCATCATGTGATTGCGAAAATGCGATCCATGATCTGTGACTATAGCCTGTGGTACGCCGAATCTGGTGACTACATGATTGAAAAATAAAAGGGCAGTTGTTTCACCAGTGTTATCTAATGTAGGCATCTCCTCGACCCATTTGGTAAAATAGTCAACTGCGACTATAATATACCCATGTCCCCGGTCAAGGTGGGGTTACATGTCATGAAATCGATGCCCCATTTGGAGAATGGCCCAACAACAACTATTGGCTGCAAAGGTGTGGGTGGTCTTCTGGTTTTGCTATCAAAAATTTGATAAGCATGGCAACTTCTGACTGCAGTTATGCAATCTTTGAACATGGTTGGCTAGAAGTATCCTGCTCGTAAGATTTTTTTTGCTGTAGCATATCCAGATTGATGCCCCCCACACGCGCCTGAATGACACTCATTCAGGGCTTTTTCGGCCTCCTCATGGGTGAGGCACCTCCTCAGAACTGTATCAATACCACGACGGTAAAGTGTATCACCGACAATCATGTAGTCTTTTGCTTGGTATCGAATACGTTTTTGTTCAGAGTGAGAGGTATTTGGCCTGAATTTTTGGGTTTGGAGATAAATGATTATGTCTCCATACCACTCATTGCTTGCGGATATCAGAAACAAACTTTCATCCACGATTGATTCTTCGGATGTTTCATCGTTGGACGACGATGGGAGATCGCATAATAATTTTGCGAAAACTAGAGCTTTCTTTGACTTGGATTTTACAAATTCCAGATCAAATTCTTGAAGGATTGCTATCCATTTTGAATATTTCCCCCCCAGCAACTGTCGCGACAATATATAAGTCATGGGGTTGCAATCTGACAGAATGGTAGTTTTCCTAAAGAGGACATAGTGTCGAAATCTTTGTATCGCTTGAACCGCTGCAAGCGCTAGTTTTTCAACATAAGAATATTTGCTTTCTGTATCATTTAAGTTCTTACTTAAATAATAAATAGGATGTTCTATTCCATCGACTTCTTGAACTAAAACCATTGCGATGGTCGTATCTGCTGCAGCCAGATACAGGTTAAAGTCTCTTTGATCATCAGGGGCATACATTAATGATGCTTTCATTAGGGAATCTTTTAAAGCATCAAAGGAAGCTTGTGCGACCTGATCCCAGTTAAAGGGTACCCCTTTTTTCAAAAGACGAGTATAACCTTTAGCAAGTTCGGCGTAATTTGGAATGAACCTCCTCAGAAAGTTTTCTTTCCCTTGGAGTTTCTGAATCTGAAGCAAATTCGAAGGTGGAGGCAAATTTATGATTGCCTGGACCTTACAAGGGTTGAGACGAATCCCATCCTTGGAGACTACAAAGCCAAGTAAATGACCAGAACTGACGCAAAATACACATTTGTGCGGATTGAGTCGTATCTTGTACTATCGGCAACGTAGAAATATCGCTCTTAAATGCTGCGGATGATCAGTCCGCTTTCACGAATGAGCCGGAAGGTCATCGAGATAAGGTTGAACGATGTTTTTGATGTCATGGAAGGCATAATTCATTGCCCTCTGAAACGTCGCCCCTACGTTCTTTAAACCAAAGGGTAATTTTCGATATGCGAATGTGCCCCACGGACAAATGAATGCAGTCTTTGACTGGTCATTTGGGCAGATATTTATTTGATTATACTCGGAAAATCCATCCATGAATGAAAAGATTTCGCATCCGGCGCATTCATCAATTATCTGGTCAATGAAGGGTGTAGGGTAGTTGTCTTTTGGACAAGCTTGATTTACATCCCTATAATCGACGCACACTCTAATTGTCCCCTGTTTTTTCATAACTGGGACAATGTTTGATACCCAATTGGTTAGCGGAACCGGGTAGATGAAACCAGCATGCAGGAGTTTTTCAACTTCTGCCTTAATGGCAGCGACTTTCTTGGGGTGCACCTGCCTCAGCTGTTGCCGTACTGGTTTAACATCTGGATACATCTTGATTTCGTGTTCCACGATACTCGAGTCGATGCCTGGCATTTCACTGTATGACCAGGCAAAGACATCTTTGAATTCGTGAAAAAGAGCGTTATATATTTCCAGTTTTGAAGGAGAACAACATTTGCCGACATAAATATTCTCTACAATATCTGTTTTGGTTGAGATATTTATGGCTATAGTCTCTTCAATGTTGGACAAATTTCGCTCGGAATCCACCGTATTTACAGTATTTGATAGAAAATCAATTAGTGAAGGATGGTAGAGGTCATTTTGAGTATCTTTGTCGTAATTTGGAAGAATAGAACGATGGTGGGAATCATTCCATGGCGCTCCTTCAACTACCATAGCTTGGAGAATTCCTTCGTCGGTGTCATGCACTTGCGACCAAGGATCTGAAGGAGTACCATATTCTCTAGACCTATCCATCCAAATGCTTGATGAGCGTTGATTTGGGTTCGCCTCCCATGCCAGAAACATTGATTGCTATAATATTTCTATTGGGCTCGGGGCAAAAACCATTGCATGATCCATGTGGATATCGTTTTTTGAGATCTTTGCGGAAGATATCATATTGCATGTTCCTATCGACGCTACTTCCGCCAAATCAATTGGAGGTGGAAGAGCGAAAGTTCCCATTAGTGTAGGATCTTTTAGCAGGCCTACTCCGATATTCTGAAGCAAATGGGGGCTTCCATGGATCATGGGAATGCTTCCTGTAACTTGTGAACCATTGGGGAGGAAGTTTTGTTGGTCAAAGATTGGAATCCCTCCCTGAAAGGGAAATGCAATCTTCCTAAAATAGGTCGACACAACAACTGCCATGGCATATATCCACGGTCTTCCTAGTAGGATGTTGTAATCAAGATTCCCATCGATGACTTCAACATCTATTTCTACTGTTTTCCCTCCCAGTTCAACTTTCAAGTTATTTAGGATACCGTACGGGGTATACTTCCTTCCGTCGAATGCTTTTAATGTTGTCGCAGATCGTGACAAGGTTGGAGATCCTAAAGTTTTCCAACAGCTCATCGACATGATACATGTAGATGCCCCCTCATCAATAATCGTTTGGTGAACAGTTTTGTTGAGGGCTTTCACTTGAACAAGGAAAGCTAATTGAGCTAGTAACTGAGGATCGTATCCTTTGTGGTCAAAGGATACAAGATTGGAATCCTTTGGATCAATCCCACCAATGGCTGATAACAAAGCCTGCCTTTGGGATGGGCAGTTTTGTAGTACTTCAAGGGTCGACATAGCGGATGGCGATTGGGCCAAATCTTCCACTATGTTATAATGTTGCGCCGCTCTAGCGCGAGGATTAAATGTCGACTTGTGTACTACTCCCTTTGGCGGTTTTATTGTCAATTCAGGGATGGTGGGTGGTACAACTTTTGTCGAAGTTGTTGGCAAGCTACTTGGTTGATCTTTATCCTTGTTGTTCGACAGCTGAGGATTCCCATAATCTTTGTTCCTTGTCGAAATCAAAGCATCATTTTGCTGTTTCGAAATCGACAACATTAGCACTTGAGACGGGGAAGCATTTCCACTTTCAACCAGATTTGTTCCTGGATTCGGAAATGGATTGGTTAACACTGCTGAGGTTTTCGAACTTTTAAAGAATCTTTTAAGCTCAGCTTTGTATGGACATTCTTTCATCCAATGATCCTCATCGCATATCATGCACCCTGAAGGTGGTTTGCTATTTCCAGGAGGGTTTGAAGAAGATTTTTCGGGAGACTGCTCATCCTATTTCTTCTTCTTCCCTTTTCCTTTCTTCTTGCTTCCTGGTTGTTTGGTTTCTTTGCCTTTATCTGTCGATACGACATTTACTTCCGAAGCAAGAAGTTTGTCTTTTGCATTTTGACCTGAAACCTTACGAGCCTTTTTGGATGTGGCCCTTGTCGATTTCGTGTCTGTCATGCCAATCATGCCATCGCCGGCATGAGAGTCATTGTTCGATTTAGGAGGAGGAGGAAACGAGGATTCCGGTCTAGGGGCGTCAAGTATTTTGTCATAGAGCATGCCGAACTGAGTGTAAATCAAATCCAGATATTGTGCACGAGCGATCACTTGCTCTTCTGTTACGACCCCCCCCTTTGCCACATCTTCCGTGATGGAAGGCAGTAATGACTTGGTAAACCATTCAGCTAATAGCTGATCGGGAACGTACGTTTTTACCATCCTATGACGACGCCGCCACTCATGTATATGATCAGATATGTGAGTGGCTGTTGTCTGTTTAAATTTGGTAAGTAGTTTTGTTCCCATTTCATACCTTATCAGTAATTGAAAATGGGTTAAAAAGGTTGTGGCTAAGGTGCTGAAGTTGTCGAACGAAGCTCTAGGCAATTCAATGTAACATTTTTCCGCCGGACCTGTTAATGTCCTCTGAAAAAGGCGAAGCCTTATCGAATCATCATTTAAAGTGTTTGATGAACACCATAGATGAAATGTCATCACGTGATTCGATGGATCTTCACCCGAATTTCCATTAAATTTAGGAATATCTGATGGAAGTTTGTGCGGAATCGCTCGCCACCAAGGGGAGTAAGCAATTGGATCGTTTGTTAGCCGGTTTAAATCAGGTAACTCTAAAGTTGCCACGAATGGTAACTGTTGATTCAGGTTAGGTGAAGCATACCCAGGATATGATGGAATCGCCTAAGCAATTGGTCTTTGCATACCGGCATAATGCATTTGATGCTGGTATGTTTGGTAAGGTTGGTGGACTTGACCATTATAAAATGGTTGATTTTGACCGTTTTGAATGTACGGTTGTCCACTGTTTGCAAAGACCTGTTGCTTAGCACCTTGGTATACTTGTTGGAATTGTGGTTGTTGGTATTGCACCAGCCATGGTTGTGAAGCCATGTGATGTTGCCTGATACTAATCGTTTGACCAAGGTGAGGGGTAATTGTACCCGTCTGGGCCTGTGTCGCCCCACTAGTTGGCGACTGTGTTTGAGTCGCAGGGTCAATGGGCTGTTGCATTACAACCTGAGAAACTTGAGGTTGACACACAATAGGCAGCGCTTGAACTTGCAACACAGTCACAATAGATAGCGTAGTGGGTATGTTCGACACAGGTACGCATTGTTGCATCGAATATACAACCCTTGGTTGTTGAGGTAGTATAGGTACCCAACCACTTGAGGTAATTCTAGTATAACCTGAATGCTGTTGTGAACTCCCGTATGGATATCCTCCCGGAGGTGGTAATGAAAGGGCGTACTGCCCCCCATACGGTGGTAATCCAGAACTCAAGGGAATTATCTGCCCTTGGGGATCGGACTGCCCAAATTGACCTCCAAATGGATCAATTTGTTGAGACTCAACATAAGAGTTTCCAGGTATAATTCCAGATGAACAAATAGGAATGGACCAAATTGTCGAAATAGCCCCTGGATGGGCTCCTTCTAGCGGTTGTGAGCTAGTCAGGACAGATGGTATGCCGACGAACATTGTCGGAGTGACAGCAGGGAGTTCTGTCGTCGCTTTGTCAGAAGACACAGTCCTAGATGTTGACGATTGTTCAGAAATTTGTAGTCTATCCAAAAGATTACCTAGCAATTCTACAGGAACTTCTGTTGGTGGTAGACTAACTTCTGATGTCAAAGGAAATAGAGTGACCCTGACTCCAAAATGTGTTGGAGTACTTGCTTGCGGATCTTCTACAATTTCCTCTATCGCAATCAGACCAGGTGGAAGGGGAAGACCGTCAGGTCTGTAAAATATTTCTAGTGCTGAAGAGGCAGTGACAGATGTTTGAAAAGTAAGACTCTCTGAACCGGTTATGGATGAAACTGGTTCAGTAACACAAGTGCTTGTTCTCAAACTAGGATCAGTATCACTGTCCTTCTGTGGCTGTTGAACTTCTTCTATTGAGGTAGGGATTCCAGAAATGTTTGGAGTAACCAGAGTCTCTAATGTCGTTGGAACACTTGTTCTAACTTTGATAGGAGACTTGGATCTGGTTAAACGAGTTCGCTTTGTCTGTACTGGTTTCGTTTCCGGAGACAAAGACGGTTGACTCGTAAGCCTCTGCGAACGACGGGGTTTCAATTGACTTTCTTCCACGATTGCGGATTACTCGATCAACTAAAATAAAAGGGAAAGTATGTTTCCGTGTTAAACAAATTTTAGACGCTTTTGATACAACTTGCTTTTTCAGTTTTAAAGAGTCGAGAAAAAACAAAAGATGACTCTAGTCTCCTTCGATTTTTAATGAGCCTGAAGTGACAAGTGCTCAGATGGACCTTTTCCGTTAAGGAGTCTGAAAAGGAACGAAATTGACTGCTCTGGAGGTCTAGGTAGAGGGAGTGCCAAACCAATCACAAAACCACATAATACATTTTAGGGTACGGCGGTCAATCTTCCCGAATGCTGTGTTCAGTGCATTGCGATCAGTAGGGCGGCCGACACGGCTTCCTATGGATAAAGGTTTTATGCCTATAGGGGTCTCCCAATATATACTCGACGGTACGTGGGAGCACAAGTCTGTACTGGCACTTATCGTCTCAAAGTGGAGGAATCACCCAACCATCAGTGAGGACAACAGTTACCAGGCTTTACGACGCCGGAATACGTCTCTAGCCTAGACCTCTAGATGTTGTGCGTTAAGTTACAAACCGTTTTTAAGTTCATTGAGTTTATTTTAGGTTGATCTTTCTTATGAAGTTTGCCTTTTGGGTTCACCACGAGATGTAGATGTAATTCCTAAAATGCAATCTAAAGATGATAAGCAAGCTTTTATCTTTTTCAGCAATGAAAATCCTAGCTACAAGGGGAAAAGAAAGACACAATCTTTTCTCAAAGAGCAAAGAGCACACTGTAAATGCACTTTTCCTAAATCAAGCCATACAAACTGTCAATATGCAAATGCACTTGTGCATGTATTTGTTTTTCACTTTCTTAATATTGATGCCTAAAAGGAAAGTTGTTGTACAAATTTGAATTTGATTTCAAGTGAAAAACACAAAAAAGCTTCTTTTCGAAATCAAAAGGTAGAGACGATTACGACACTTTATGATTTTGAAGTAAACACTTGTTTCGACACTAGAAATTCACAAATTCAAGCCAAAGGCAAAAGTAAAAGCGTAATCAACTGTCAACAACAAATATACTCTCTCCTAAGATCAAAAAAACACTTACGACAGATCTAGATCTAAGGGTGACAGTATGACTAGTTTACTTTTGCAATGGGAAACTGTAAATGACGTAACAAACACACAAAAACAAATACAGTTTCTTTTATACAACTGAGGAGGAATTAAGGCAAAGAAAAGGGGCTTTTAAACAGACAAACACACTGATCACAGGCTACAAAAATCATAGGCAAAACTGGAAAAAGTGAGCAAAGAACCTCAGCTAGGCAGGACTAGGGTGATCAACGCATCTGCTACACAGAGAAACTGAATTGCAACGCAGGTAGCCCTCTCGGGAACTGCACTGAAATGCAGAGTCTCTTCACTGAGCCTGCGCTGAAGCAGAAACGAGAATTCTCTCTGGGTTCTGGGTCACGGTTTGCAGTTTAATCTATGGTTTTTGGCCGGGTAAAAGCAATCAATAGTGTACAGTCAGAGGGTTGATTTACAAGAGGTTTAAGAGCTATCACAAAGGGTAATCAGATCATTTGTGAATCAACTGTTCAGATCATAAACAGGCCCAGTGAATGGACTAGAGTAGCAGATGTCTACTTTGCATTTGTAAATGGAAAATGCAGTTCGATTCGCTACTCCTAAGTTTATGAGATGAACAACAATAGAAACACAAATAAACTAACTAGACACAATCCCCAGCGGAGTCACCATTTTGTTTTCAGGAAAAGTGTCTATTCAAAACGACCCTATCCCACTGGGTTGTGACAGAGACCTCAGAAACAAACAAGGAAAACTACTCTTGTATTCTCCTTTAAGAACTATAAACGAAGATGATTAAGATGAACTGACCTGTGTCTTGCGCTAGTTGTTCAATCCAATCTATCTTCTCTTTGCCAGCTTCCACCGATCTGCTCCCTCACTTGCCCAGTGTCACCAAGTTCCTGCAAGTTCACAGAAGAGAGAAACTACACAAAGACATGGATTTATGTCCATAAAAAGCTTAGGATCAGATTTAAGCTAAACATACAAATATAACACACATCAGATATACAAGCATGTAGGAGAAACTCAAGTAGTTTTATTGATAAAACAAGAAGATCCAGGAGGAGTTACAACCGATGATTCCTGATCCAGCATCAAACTCCTAGAATAGAATCCCTTCTTCACCTCCAAAAAAACATAAATCACCCAATACTCTGATATCTATCACAAAACCAACAACAATTCTCTGCAATGTACAAAATTCCAGCCTCTGGATCTCTTGGTGAGGGATCCATATATAGATGTATGCAAAGAGGACGATTCAGCTCATGAGTTGATTAGTGGCTTCTCTCTATCAGTTCTTGCTTCCACTTGGAGACTGAGAGCCTCTTACTCATCACTGGTCGAATTTAGTGAGGCAAGTGTCATTGGAGAAGATTCTGGAAGCTTCCATTGTCTCTCCACCTCGTTGAATGACTCTTCCACTTGTCATTTCCCGCTCAACGCACCCTAGTAGTGCATTCAAGTGTGTTGCAACGCACCTAGCCAGTGTATTTGGGTGCTTTGCAACGCAGCCAGCTAGTGGAGCACTTGAAATGATCCTGTTTTGACTAGTTTTGAGCAGTTTCTGGTGGAGAACTTCTGGGAGAAGCTGTAATTTGTTGACCTTGTTTCTTTAGGAGCTGGAACAACACCTTTAGGGACTTAGGATCCCTTGGTTTATGGACATTTCATGCTTATAGCTGTAAGGCACAAAAATGTCTATAACAACAAGGGTTATCCTTGCTGCTGCAAGGGTTGTTGGTAAGGCCTTGCTACATATAAGGTCCTTGTTGAATGAAAGGTTGTTGTTGTAAATAAGGCTGTTGCTGATAAGTTCCTTGTGGAATCTGCTAAGTTCCAAGTTGGTACTGATAAATTCCAGCTTGACTAGTTGCCCCAAATGAGGTATTAGAACCAGGATGCATATGGGGGCCTGCCTGTTGAGTAAAGGGTGGATTTTGAGGTTGTTGAGAGCCATATGGAGGGTACGGTTTCTGGTAGGGTATATAAGCTGAAAAAGGTTGTTGATATGGGATTTTTCCTGATCCAGGTTGAATTTATGATCCACTAGGGTAAGGTACACTACCAACATTTTGACTAGCTCTAATAGCGTGAGTTTGAGGTGCACTAACATAAGGTCCACCTGGAATAGGAGGTACATAAGATGAAGGTATTTGTTGCTCCCCAAATGGTGGAATAGGTGGTGGCACATATTTTCCACTTAATGGAGGACCTTGGGAACTTATAGGGACATTAATTTCCCCAACCATGATTGTCGGTTGTATAGGAACTGACGAAACTGTAGTTGGTACAGGAATTTGAGAGGCCATGTTTGAAAAAAATGGACCTGAAGTAGGCATGGTGCCCGATGAAAAAATGGGATTGTGATATAGTGAAGATGCACTTGGAGTACCTGAAACCAATTGAGCCAATGATGTATAACCAGGTGGAAATATAGGCCCACTGCTTTCAAGGGGTGGTGGAGGTGCAACACTTCCCACATATGGATAACCTTCAGGTGGAAAGTCATATTCAAAATCATTATCAACACCAGGAGTATGAGTAGCTGAGACTTCTGGAGGACCTTGAGAAGAGGCTAGAAACTCACCTTCTGAAGCCATGGGTGGAAACATTTGGCAAGGAGGAATCTGAGATGGTCGTGAAGATAACTCCAAAGGAACACCAAGATTGTCGTATGGACTATAAGGTTGTTGAGGAGATATAACCAATGGATCAAAAAGCGGATTTGGAGGAAATAAAACAAACCTTTGTGGACAATCAAGAGTTTCTAGATCGGATTCCTAAGATGATGATGAGTGGTAAGGTGGAGGACGAGAAGCAAGGGGTTGGATGCTTGGGATAATTCCAATTTCAACACCTTGGGCTTTAAGTGACTGTGAAAAGTCAGGACGATCTCCTTGTGATTACCCTTCAGTATGAGGAAATGAAGTGGAAATGTAAGGTGAACTCGGTGGTTCAGCCACGATGAAATTTCCTCGTTCAGCCTACAATTTAAAATTTAATATTAATTAGGAAATATGAGGCCAAGGATAACTGCATGAGTAAGTCATGCTATCATGGGTAATTAAATTTTAGAACTTAAAACAAGAAATAAATAAAAAAGGGTTTACTAGGAAAGATGGTTTACCAAGTATCCGTGAGCCATTGTATACACCTTAGCTAAAACCAAGGACTTAATGTACGACGACCGATCTCCCCGAATTCCATGTTCGGTGTATCGCGTTTACAAGGTGACTGAATCGGTTACCTGTGGCTAAAGGATAGAAACCTAATGGAGTCTTCCAATATATACTCAACGGTACATGCAACACAAGTCCATGCTAGCATTTTATAATGCATAACCATTCGGTGAGAGTGTCCCCATATACTTGTCATACTAGAGTGCCTCCGATATACCCTAGAGTACTGGAGAACCTCCGATATAATTATGTACTAGAACGAGATTTCACCCCCAGGATAAAATGTAGTCATTTAATGACAAGTGCTAGGTTTATAGAGGTTGGAACATGTCTCTAGACTAGACCTCTAATTGTTTGCGTTAATTTTCAAATGCTCCTTAGATTAATTCAGTAAATTTCATTTTTTTCTTGAATTGGGTTTCAATTTTTGGCTCAAACGATGTCACCTGAATCCTAGTATGCAACTATAAGAGAAAAACGAAATATTTCATTTCAATGAATTCTATACTAACGAGGGAAGAGAGTAAAAGAAATTTATGCATCAAACAATATGCCTCCACTAACTTTTCCAAATGCAAATTGCAAGAGAAAAACTAAACTTCACTTTCACTAATGAAATCTATTGAAAGCAAAAATTGATATTCATTTCACTAAGATGCACTTTTACTTATATGATGCTCTTTGATTTTTAGATGTCTATATGCAATTAAGCTTCAACTCAAGCAAAAAATGAATATTTTACTCCAAAATGCTCCTAAATGCAACAAGGCATCAATCAAAATAACACCAAATTCAAAGCAATTCATCAAAAATGTCTTTCACTTTCTTTTTAGATAATAAAATATGTTCATTCCAGTTCGCAAACCAAACAACGTAATCTATGATTGATAATCGACAAAGATGGATTTCAAATGCAAGTTGACCTAATACATATGAAAAACAACTTTGCACAAGGCAAACCGAAATACATATAAGTCAATGTTTCAAAGGATTTTATTGAATGAACAGACCTAATCATCAACAAAACAGAGACTTAAAGACACTCACAAGAAACAAGAGGCAACCAATCGACCTACAAACCCTAAAATCAATCAAATTTCACTCATATACTTGAAGTTCCAAAGAAGTAAGGATTTTCTAATAAAACAAGGTAATAAACTGAAACATCAACCAAAAGAAGTCATAAAGCACTAAACAAGATCTCAGTGACTCAGAAACACTGGGGTTTGATAAAGAAACCCTACATTTTTCCTTTCTCAGAGATTAGAATGGTTGTCAAGGCCAAACATGTGCTAAAAAGGGGATAAGCATGGTTGTTTTGAGAAAACGCGATTTGGAAGTGTGAATGTCATATCAAAAAACGCGTTGGTCAAGGAAACAAGAAAAGAATAAAAATAATTTCACAAAATTTCCAGACTGAGCAATCCAAGACAATAACCAATGATTTTGCAGACCTATATCGATCCAAACTAACTTCGAACGTGATGGTCGGTCAATCTGATCAAGACATCAATTGAGAAAGGAGGATGAACAGGCTATAGCTTCCCTGGTGGAGTCACCATTTTGTTGTGAAGGAAAATTCCCTCTATGGAAAAAGACAATCCCTCTAGCTCAATGAGTGGGTCTAGCGACAAACCAAACAACCTAATAATCCCCTTCCTAGATTAAGCTTGATAAATGCAATGATAAAGATGAACCCACCTCATTCTGATGCTAATCACTTGTTCTTCAGAGATGGATTTGAATCTTTCACTCCAGGCCTCGCTCCTAAGTCGTTCTTCATGTCCGAAAACCTACACGGAAGATCGAAGTACTATATAAGAGATGAGAGCATATATAACATATATCAAGCATTAACTACTTAATAGATCAAGGGACATTAAGCTAATTTCATAAATATCTACACAATTATGGAAAGTGAACATTAGATGTATATATTAAGAAACTAAAATGGGAAGAATAAAACCTATGCCTTGATGTTGAAGCCTTCCTTTGGGTGGATGCCCAAGTCCAAGCAAAGACTCTTCAAGCACTCCTTATCCAAGCTAGAAATGGGAAGCATGTAAGTATAATCTCAACATAGGGATGAAACAATCAATGACCAACCATTTGGGAATGGAAGGGGGTGAATTTATAGGAAGGGAGAGGGAGATAGGGATCCAAAAAAGAGGGAGGAAGGTCCACATATTAAGGGGAAATCCCATGATGATAATATCAAGAGGCCCAAATGAGAGATCTTGACCATATCAACAACAACCAATATCCAGCTCATTGTTCCCGAAGGTTCCAGTGAGCAAAGCTTCTCCTCCAGTTTGGGAAAGTCTGGCAGAAGGAGTTCAACACGAGTTTTCCTATGAAAACTTGCGCTGGCAGAGCGAGTGTATAATTGACCAACCTGCCACCAGCACGGGTAGGTAGTGGAGTAGAACACGCTGATGCCAAAAATTAGGTTTTAAGGCAAATTTGTCCAAAACGATTTCAAGGCAGCTTTCCTTTGATTCTTCAGGGAGCTTTTGGTTTGTATATCATGATGGATATTCTACACAGTAGTCAATATTTTGGCACTTCGGGATATGACATGAGAAGTGAACATGAGACATGACAAAATACTGTGTGAAACATGGTAGCAGTGGGTTGGCAGGAAGGTGTATCCCACTCGACATTGGAATCCCAGAACCCCGAAATCCAGAAATCTCGAATGTAACAAAGTAGGTGGAGCCAGGACACATGGAGGAATTCCAACAACACTTGGATATGAGCCTTTGGAGAGAAGTAGTGGTCCCAAGGAGTAGTTTCCCGCTTTGCCGCTTGTGTAGATCAACAATGGAGTTCTACCCCGATGACACCCCTCCAAAAACAAAAAAACCGCTCAGGAGTGGTGTTGAGGAGGAAAGGGATTGAACCTATTGTTTTTTGAAATAACAAAGGAAAGGGTTGCAAAATAAGACCCCGAAGGATATTTTCTCTCTCCAGAAGGAGGACAAGTCCCAGCTTGTGATTGTCTCTGTAGACAATAAATGACGATGTCATTACCAACCAATAAGGAAATGTTTAAAATATGTGGACACATGGCATGGAGATTTGGTATTTTTTGTAACCTAAGTGGGTTGTTTCCAAGTGACATGTGTCATCACTTCGGAGATGCAAGGTGTCCCTGATGATATCAACATGATGTCGTCTCGGAGGGGACATCCCTGAGGGATCGACCTAAACTATGGGCATCAGAAGCCAGACACGTCGACACTGATAACATGATAGAGCGGTAACCAATGAAGATAGAGTCAGCAAGACCCCACCAACCAGCTAACCCTGTATCCCGGAATACTGTAACTCTTAAGAATTTCAATTAATAATAAAAGCCGGGAGTTAGGAGTTTTTAACAAAGGAAAAAGGCCCTTGAAAATATTTAAAAGAGCCTAGCACCCGAGTTTTAAGCTGGTGGTTGTAGACCTAATCTTATGGAATAAAGACAAGAAAATGAGCTAGCAAAGGGGGCTTAAGACAAAATTCGGTGGAACTAATAGTTTAGCAGTAAATTTGGAATTTAAGCCAAACTTAACTGTAGCTAAAAATAGAAAAAGCAATACCAAAACTTGTAAAATTATATATTAGCTAAAAACTGCAAATAAACTCAGTTTTACTAGCAGAAAAGGTTGGTTGAGGTCAAAAAACTTGGAGAACAAGTCCAAAGGACTAATCTAAATAGGACAAAGGAAAAAATAAAGGCTTCATGCATCAATTCAAATCCAAAGTTAGAAAAAAAAGAAAAAATTGTAAAAGCAAGCCTAAGAAAACAAAATAGCACAAGTTTTTGGAGACAGAGTTTTTGGTGCATCGAGGTGTTGACATGGTGAAGTGATGGTTTTCACAGTAATCAGAGATTTTTGTAGGTGTTTTTGAGTGGTGACTAAGATAAAATACTTTTTTGAAAGAAGAGAAGGCAATCATTGGTCCAAGTATATAAATGGATGAAATATGGAACGGTGAGTGTCTAAAGTGAGTTGTAGCTTGTTGATAAGAGGTTGGTTCTCCTTCCAGTGGGTGTTAGACAATAGTTGGGATTGTAGCTCCATTCAATTGTATATGGTAAATCAGGGAGTTGTAGCTTCGTTTTAGTTGTAGCCAGAACATTGTATTTGCAAGCTGTAACTTTCCCTATTAATAAGATGAAGAAGCAGTTCATGAATTTATTTGTTCCTTGAATATTCCATTAATTGTTGAAATAGTTGCTTGTTATATATATGTTGAAGGTGATATTTATTGTCTTATTGTTCTCACACAAAGTACAAAGAAATTTAAATTGGTAAAATTCCTACAATATCGATTCACTCCCCCTCTCAATATTGTCCTTGTTTGCAACAATTGGTACCAAAGCCAGATACTTCTAATCAGTCCGACACCTGGAAGAAAGATCAAGGACCACGAAAAAATAGAAAGGAGGATTTATCAATAAGTGTTATAGACATATTTGGGCACTTCAACCCCAATCTTATATGTCGATAAACTAGGGCTCTTTAACCCCTAAAAGTGTTGTTTCATACCCTAAAGGATCATGGTCAACTGATTACATCATTCCCCAAAAGTTCCACCTGAAAAACCATCTAGAACTGGCCAAAACTAGACCATACTGACTACTCCATTGTCAGGGTGCGATGCATACTGACTTCTACACTAGCCAGGTGCAATGCATACTGATGAGGCCTTCTGTAGGGTGCGATGAGTGAGGATGGACAAATGTCCGAGACAGTTTGCTAAGTGGATGCTCATGGAATCTTCTAGAAACTTCTCCTATGACACTTGCCTCTCTGAATTCACCCAAGGATGAGTAAGAGATCCAAGAAATCTCCAAGTGGAACCAAATGCAACAAGTGGAATGACACTAATCAAAAACCCAGAGATGACTCACACCCTTGCACACATCTATAAATGGATCCCTCATCTGAGAGATCTGGGGGCTGGAATATTGTAATTTGCAAGGAAGTGCTGATAGTTTGTACTTCAGAAAGAGCATTGTATTTTTGGTGTGATCTTCCTTTTCATGAGGTAAAGAGGGCTTTGATGCTAGGAGGATGATGCTGGATCAGACAACTTGGTTGTAATTCTCCCTTCTATTTAATAAAGTTCTTTGAGTTTTCTTCCATACAACTGTGCAATTGTGAATGTTATTATTTGTGAATGCCATTGTATGTTCATTATATTTTTGATTCTGCAATGCTTATGATATAATAGATCAAGATGCTTTGACGATGTTTTGTTGCTATGTTTCTATAGGTATTCTCTAAGCAGGATAAGTAGGAGAGGAGTTGCAAGCTCTGTCAAGGGGGAGAGAGATCACGCAAGGAGTTAAGCAGAAGACCCACGTTGGTTCCTTTGCCTCTCTCTTATCTATTATACATAGAAGAAATCACGAATTGCTTTAAACTGTTTGTTTCTAGGATAGCTGCCAATCCTAGAGGGCTAGTCGATCGAAAAGACACTAGTTTTCCCAGAAAAAATAAGGCACCTATGTTCAATGGAACAAACTATGTGTTTTGGAAAGTGACGATGAATACCTACATTCAATCACGTGGAGGTGATGTGTGGGATGTTGTGGAAGAAGAATATCAAAGAACTCTGTCACTAGTTACCAAATATCATAAGTTGGAGTTCACATGCAATGTTAAAGTAATGCATGCCCTGCTTACTGGCCTTCCTGAATCATAACTTGTCAAGGTGATGGATTGCAAATTTGCCAAAGAAATATGGGAAACGATGAGCAACTACTATGAAGGAGATAGCAAGGTAAAGAAAACTAAACTCCAAGGTTTTACGATGCAATTTGAAAAGTGTTTCTTATCAAAGATAGATGAAAGTTGGTTGTGGCACAAAAGGCTTGGACATATGAACTTTGACCATACTGTCAAGCTTAGAAAAAAAACCTATTCAAGGACATTCCCAAGCTTTCAAAACTACAAAAGATTATTTACAAATCTTGTCAACTAGGAAATCAAGCTCAAGTTCCTTTCAAGTCAAAGTAAAACTCTTCAGCACAACCATTGCAACTGGTTCACATGGATTTGTGTGGACCATCCATAATGCATTCAACCATAGGTAAGCTATATTTTATGCTAATAATTGACAATTTTAGCAGGATGATGTGCGTTTCCTTTCTTAGAGAGAAATCTGAGGATTTTGATAAGTTTAAAGAATTCAAAGCTATGGCTGAGAATGAGACCAATTTCAAAATCAAAAACATCAGGTTAGACAAAGGAGGTGAGTTCAGTTCAAAGGAGTTTGATGAATTTATAAGACAAATGGCATCAAAAGGTATTTTACCATAGAAGAGACTCCCCAACAAAATGGTGTTGCAGAGAGAGAAAACAAGTCAGTGTAGCAGTTTGCCAGAGCAATGATGACTGAAAAGAATGTTCAACGCAGTTTTTGGGTAGAGGTTATTCACACAACAGTTTTCATTTTCAACAAGGCTCATTTCAGACCGAATAGTGACAAAAAATCATATGAACTGTGGATTGGAAAACCAACTATTGTTAAACACTTCAAAACCTTTGGCAGCAAATGCTACATGAAGAAAAATGATGAGAAACTTTGGAAATTCGATGCAAGAGAGGAAGAAGGTATTTTTCTAGGTTATTCAAAAAATAACAAAGGTTAAAGATGTTACAATAAATTCAACAAGAGTATCATTGATTATATAGATGTGAAAGTAGATGAGCATGATGATGTTTCTCAAAAAAGCCAGCGTTGATGACTAAGTAAGTATTGGTGATGGAAATGATGAGGCAACTACAGAAAAAACATGAGGAAGATCCCTCTATTTCTTGATGTAGGAATCCCCTAGGTATGTACAAAAACACCATCCAGTTGATCTGATTGTTGGTGAATTAAATATTGGAGTGAAAGAAAAAGGAATTTGCTCAATGCCTCTATGCAAGCACATGTTGCATTGTTGTCCATGGAGGTACCAAAGGATATTTTTCAAGCCAAACAAGATCAACATTGGTTAAAGGTCATGAATGAAGAATTGGATAAGATAGAAAAAAATCAGACTTGGGAACTTGTTCCAAGACTTGTAAATAAGAATGTCATTAGCACAAAGTGAGTTTTCATGAATATGTTAAATGACTGTGGAAAAGTGGTAAGAAACAAGGCTATATTAGCATGCAAAGGCTATGCTCAAGTAGAAGGATTGGATTTTGATAAAAATTTTGATCTTGATGCTAGAATGGAAGCAATCATAATGTTTTTGGCATTTTCTTGTTTTAAAAAATTTAAAATTTATCAAATGGATGTCAACTCTGCTTCCCTCAATGGAGAGCTACAACAGGAAGCTTACAAAGATCATCCATAAGGATTTCAATTGGCAGACAACCTAGATTATGTTTGCATACTTAATAAGGATTTGTATGGTCTCAAGCATACCCCTAGAGCTTGGTATTCCAAGCTAGAAAACTATTTGATCAAGTCTGGATTCAAAAGAGGTGCAATTGATAGCAACCTATATGTCAAAGAAAAGAATGAAAACTCATTGTGATGATAGTATAGGCTGATGATATCATCTTTGCAATTAATTCATATTCGTTGAAAAATAAATTTGCAGTTGATATGAAGGTAGAATTCGAGATGTCCATGCTTGGAGAGCTATCATATTTCCTTGGATTGCAGATAGCACAGACCCCTAAAGGCATTTTTATTTCTCAAGGCAAGTATCTCAAGGAAGTGCTAAAGAAATTTGGCATGGAAGAATTCTCTTTAGTGAGCACTCAAATGGTGATAGGTTGCAATCTCATTAAGAATGATGAATCTCTAGAAGTGGACCAAACCTTATATAGATCTTTCGTTGGAAACCTTCTATTTGACCACTTCAAGGCCAGACATCATGCAAGTTGTTACAATAGTTGGCATATTTCAAGAAACTCCCAAACAAGGTCATCTCCTTGTAGCCAAAACAATTCTTAGATATCTATAAGCAACAATGGACTATGTACCGTGGTACCCAAGAGCTTCTTGATGTACTCAACTTTTGTGGATGAAGAAAACTTTTCAATATGTACAAAATTTTTATGATTAGTTGATCCCCATTATTTCTGACAACACAAGTGGAATCGACATGTCAAATAATCCAATCTTTCACTCCAAGATAAAGCATATTCCCATCAAGTATCATTTCTTGGGAGAGCAGGTTGCAACATAGATTGTGAAGCTAGAGTATGCACATACCAAAGAGAAAGTTCTTGATATCTTCACCAAGAAGCTTCCTAGAGAACAATTTGAATATTTGAGGCAAATATTAGGGGTTGTGCCTCTTGACTCCCTCCACTATATTTTTCTTCAAGAGGAAGAAAGGTAGTTGTTGAATTATAATCATACTCAAGTGAAGCTTCCAGGTCCACAAGATAAACATGAAAGAGAAAGAATGTTGAAAGATGGAGTATGGTGACAAGGGGGAACATAGTGGTGTATTTTCGATTGATGTCAAAGGGGGGGAGATACAATGAAATCAAACAAAATTAAAATTGAGGGAGAGATCTATGGAACGATAAATCTAAAGGGGGAGAAATCTATCAAACACAAAAACAATACATAGCAGTATAATTTTATCTTAGGGGGAGTAACACTCATGTTTTGCTAACGATGTTCCTAGAAGAGAAAGAGGTGTTTTGTTTGATATTGGTATTTTCATACATATATACGGGGCAGAATGTTGGAAATATGTTTTCATTGATGTCAACAGGTGTCAGAAGGTGGTAGAAAAAGGCATAGGTGTCAAAGAAATATCTTAGAAGAAAGGTTCTAGGCACAAGAATAAAGGTTCAGTTCCAAATAATAGAAGAGAGTTTGACGCCATTTTTTTATGCAGTATATGAGCTCAAAGGCCACATAAAACCCACTCAACTAGAAATTAATTTGGAATAGCTTTCCAACAGTATAAGAAAGTCTGAAAATGGTCTCCTGGATCAAAAGTTAGAGGCAACCAAATTTTGGTGACCTCAAGTCCAAAATAATAGAGTTAACAAAGGTTTTGGAGGACCTTTGGCACACAACCAAAGCTAGCACAACATCCAAGACTAGTGGATCCTCTAAGAGAGAGCTCTGGGAAAACATGGTAGAAATAGGTTGGTGGGAAGCTAGAGGCCACCCAACATCAGAACCATGGAATACCAGAATTCCAGAATCTCAAAAATCCTGGGTATAACATAGCAGGTGGAGCTGGGACACATGGCGCCATTTTAACGACACTTGGAAACCAGAATTTGGAGAGAAGTAGTGGTCCCAAGGAGTTGTTTCCTTCTCTATCAATCATGTATATCAATAGAAAAGAACTACCCCGACATCACCCCTCATAAAATCACAAACTGCTCATGGGTGGTGTCGAGGAGGAAAGGGCTTGAACTGGATGGTTTTCGAAATAAAAAATGAAAAGGTTGCAAAACAAGACCCCGAAGGATATATTCTCTCTCCTCCAGGAGGATAGGTGGTAGCTCATGATTGGCTTGAAAGACAGCAGAGGATGATGTCAAAACCATCCATTAAGGAAATTTTGGAAATATGTGGACATGTGGCATGCAAATTTGGAATTTTGGGGAACCCAAGAGGGTTCTTGCTAAGTGATGTGTCATCAATCAGGAGGCACCAAGTGTTTTTGATGATGTCATAATGACGTCATCCCAGATGGGTCATCCTAGAGGGGACATCCCGGAGGGATCAACCTAGAAGATGGACAGTAGGAGCCAGACACATCGAAACTGAAAACATGGAAGAGAGACAACCAATGAACAGAGGTTCGAGTAGACCCCACTGGCCATATCATCCCAAATCTCGAAATTTGACAAAAATTTAAGGATTGAAATTAATAAGAACCGTCGAGAGTCAGGAGTCGGGAGCCATTAACAAAGGAAAAAGGCCCTTGACAAGATTTAAAAGGGCTTAGCACCCAAGGCCTAAGCTAGTGGTCACGGACCTGGTCTTATGGTAGAAAGGCATGAAAAGGAGACAGTTAATGGAGTTTAAGCCTAAATTTGGTGGAACTGATACTTTAGCAGTAAATTTGGCGGTTAAGCCAAACTTAACTGCAACTAAAAATAGAAAAAGCACTCCTAAAACTTGTAAAAGTCCATATTATCCAAAAACTACAAATAAACTCAGTTTAACTGGAAGAAAAGGTTTGTTGAGGTCAACTAACTTGGAGAAAAAGTCCAGAGGACTAATCGAAACATGACAAATTCAAAAATAAAGGATTCATGCACAAATTCAAAACCAAAGTTATAGCAAAACAAAACATTTATAAAAGAAGACTTAAGCAAGCAAAATAGGACAAGTTTTTGGAGACGGAGCTTCTGGTATAGCGAGGTGTGTAGGTTTTAACCCCGTACAGAAATTACACGCATACGAATTCTAAAACACAGAAAATAAACAATGCGAGAGAATAACACATAAAACACATATACACAAAGATTTTCCCCTGGATCCCAAAACCGGGACTACCAGCTTGATTTTTCATTATATTCCTTTCAATGTTACAATACATATTTATATATGCCGAAGCATCCAATACCATGGACCGAAAACCATCGCGTCCAAAACCATGGATTGAAAACCATCGCGTCCAAAACCATGTGTAAAAATCATGCACAAAACCATAGGTAAGCTTGCCTAACCTAACATAGGGTCCAAAACCAAAATTTTCTAGGGCGCTACCCCGGACACCGTAGAGTGGGGTTACCTGCACCCCTCAAATCCCCTATGACTCCCCCTGCTACACAATCGGCACAACGAAGGGGGGGCTCTGCCCCCTTCCTAACCCCTCGGTTAACTACGTGGGCTAGTCATGGAAAGAATATAACACAACCCAACATTCTCCCACTTGTTGTTTTCTTTCCAAGGGGAGCCACAAGAGAGCTTAGTCATTTATCTAGTCTTGCAATGCCCATTATTTCTCTACACCAAGAGAACTTATCATAGCTCACAAATTTTGTCAATGCATCTGCAATATTCTTCAAAGTGTCCACCTTTACCAGCAACACCTTTTTGTCTTCTATCATATCCCTCACAAAGTGATACTGAACATCAATGTGCTTTGTCTTTGAATGATATGCAGGGTTCTTTGCCAAGAAAATTGCACTTTGGATTTCACAGTCTATCCTTATAGCTCACTATACTAACGCCATATTTGAACACAAACTCTCCAACCAAACTTCTTCCTTGCTTGCATGAGTGGCTACCATGTATTCTGCGTCTGTAGTTGATAGTGCCACTACAGATTGTTTCTTACTCATCCAACTGAATGCACCTCCAAATAGGTTAAACACATACCCACTTGTAGATCTTCTCTGATCCAGATCTCCAGCCCAGTCTACATCAACAAAGCCATGAATATCCAACACTCTGTCCAATCCTGGTCTTCCTTGGTAGTACATACCATAATCACTAGTGCCACATAAATACTTGAAAACCCGCTTCACTGTTGTCCAGTGCTCCTTCCCTGGTTTTGACATAAACCTGCTCAATACTCCCACTGCATGTGTAATGTTTGGTCTAGTACAGACCATCGCATACATTAGGCTATCGACTGTACTTGCATATGGAACACGAGACATGTCCTCTTCCTCTTCTTTTGTCTTGGACATTGTTTAGCAGATAACTTTACACTTACATGAATAGGAACCTTCATCAGTTTACTATCCTTCATATTAAACCTCTACAATATTGTCTCAACATACTTCCTCTGGTTTAACCAGAGCTTCCTCATTGCCCGATCTCTTTTAATTTCCATGCCCAAAATATAGTTTGGAGCACCAAGATCTTTCATGTCGAATTTGGAGGACAATTGGGTCTTCAAATCCTGGATAATTCCTTTGTCATTTCCTACCAGCAACAGATCATCTACATACAAGACCAGATAAATAACACGGTCACCAATTAATTTAAAATATACACAATTATCTTCTTTGCTTCTAGTGAAGCCAATTCCCCGTATGAATGTATCAAATTTCTGATACCACATCCTTGGTGACTGTTTTAACCCATACAAAGACTTCTTTAACCTGCATACCAGTTCTTTCTTACCCTTCACCGCAAATCCTTCGGGTTGCTTCATGTAGATCTCCTCTTCCAGATCCCCGTGAAGAAATGTTGTCTTCACATCCATCTATTCTACCTCAAAATAGAAAGCAATAGCAACAAATAAAAGTAATCTAATAGAAGTTACATTTGCAACAGGAGAAAAAATATTGCCAAAATAAATTCCTGGCACTTGGTAATAACCTTTTGCTACCAACCAAGCTTTGTATTTCTCCAACTTTCCTTCTACATTTGTCTTCTTCTTGAACACCCATTTGCTGCCAATGGGTTTCCTTCCAGCCGGAAACTCCACCATATCCCAAGCCTCATTTTTGTGCAAAGATGCCATTTCATCAACCATGGCCTCTTTCCAGAGGTTTTCCATCCTTTGAATCTACTGCTTCCTTCATAGTTCTGGGATCATCATCAATATTAGATAAAGAAAAATTTAAACAGAAATCATATGGAATATGCCTTTCTAGATGCCTTCTTTCTCGAATTGATCTTCTCACACCCGGAGTTTGTGGCTCTTCGTCTTCTAATTCCTCCTCTAATGTAGAGTCTGATTCTTCCTCCTTTAGCTCTAACTCTATCTTTTTAGGTTCCTTTGGTTGGACTTCATGTTTAATAACATCTTTCACCTCTCTGAACACCACATCTTGGTTGTACACAACCTTCCTTGTTAGTGGGTTCCAAAGCTTATAACCCTTTAAACCATCCTTATACCCAATAAAGATGCACTTTTCAGATTTACTATCCAACTTGGTGATGAGCCTCATAAATGGGTAATTATATGGGATTGTTTTACCTCCTAACCTAGTAAAATCAACGATTCTCTTAGCTTATTATATGATTTTCTAATTATATTTATGCTTATAGGGTGAGTTGAGTTAGTTATTATGCCATGTGATCTAACATGTATTTAATGCAAATTATTGATGGATTACGAGGTTAAAGTCAAGGATCTGGTGGCCAAACTGAAGCAATAACTTGAAGTAGATAGAGAAGAGGACTTATAGGAGGGAATCCCCCTCATTTATTACTCCTCACTTCGAATTCCCCTTCATTCAGCTCGGAGTACAAGCAGCCAAATCATGCACTAGAAGGCAGTCGAGCAAGTGAAGGATGATTGGTAGTTATCTCGAGTTTTGGGAGCCAAGCCTCCCTGATTTTAAGGAAGTTGTTGGTAGCTTCATATGTATAAGTAGAGAGGCCTAGGGCCTTGCTAGGGTCAGATTTTTTTTGCTTATGTAAACTCTGCTCAAATTTCAAGCTTACTATTTTATGACAATTTTATGTAATCTTGCTATTTTTTGATAATGAAGCTGGAATCCTTTTTGAGCTAGCACTGAGTTACCTGAGAGGGCTGAAGCTCTTGGGTTAGGGCCCAATCCAAGCAGCCAAGCTCCTCTTTACTTGTATTTGTATGCTTTACTTCAATTTGTAGATTAAGTTTGCTATTAGATGTATTTCTCTTATGATTAAGAATAGGTTGCTTTTGATGATTTAGTAGTTTGCTTCCATTTGTGCTTTCTAAAGTAGCTTAAGAAGTGATAAAAAAAAGATTCAAAAGTCTAGCAATAGTGCCTTGGCTTCTCTTCCTCCCTCTGGGACCATAATTTGAGGCAAAGACTCTCTTGCTGCCCCAAAAACACAGATTTTCCTCATTCCTAGGACTTCTAGTGTTTGCAGCTCTTTCTTACGTTGATAGTCTAGTTTTGCTTTGCTTTAGATATCCTTTATCATGTTCACTTCCTAATTTGAAATATTCCTCTTTCATGCTTTCCTTTTTTGCAACATTTCTCAGCATTTCCTTTCATACATCATAGTTTAGTCCATTTTTATGCAAAACTCTGTTTTTCCTAGAATACACTCATCTCATTTGTTGCTTGATTTTCTTGGTTGATTGTCAGTTTCTATGCAACATATCTCTTCCAGCAGTAGGCCAGCTTACCAGAAATCACACCCTCCATCTGATCTATGCCCTATAGGTCTCCCAAACCTCACCTCAATTATGCCCTAGTTTCCTTCATTTTTCATAGAACTTCTTCCTCCCTCCTTGAGAAAACCCAATCATCTTTCTCTCTCCTGGTGATTCATGGTAGACCTTAGACACCCTAACACCTCATTCCAACCTTCATCCACATTTTCCACCCACTCTCACACCCTCAAAATAGCGAAAATTGCTCTCGGCCTCCTCTTGTAGGCCTCCTGTAGTTTCCCTGTTTTCCTCCTGTAGTTTTCCTGTTTTCCTCCTGTAGTTTTCCTATCTCCTCATGTAGTTTTTTCTGTAGGCTTTCTTTTGAAGGTCGAGTGTGGGAAAAGATTCCAGAAGGCCACCTAAGACCTCCTAGGACCCATCCGCACCATCCGACATCCTCCCAAGCTCCAAAACCACCCTTTAACGCCACCTGTTTGCTGCCACACTCACACACAATAAATTAGATGCATGTTAAATTCACATAAAAACACATATAAATCCAAAAATACATTTTTTTCTCATTTACTTCTAGAAATAGCATGGTTAGATGTTGTTTACTTCCTTGATTAGGTAATGGCATTTCTTTCATGGTTTTAATAGCGTTTTTGGCAAAAGTAGAATTAGCTTGTTAATTAGGGTTTACTAGGTTTTGCTTTACATTCCAGTCTTTCTCCTTTCTGCAGTTAGAATAGCGTCTGTAGAGTAATCTTTCTTTCCTTTCATCACACATAGAGCTTCTTCTGAAATCTATAGAAGTTTGCTTGAGCTCCTAGTGATCTTGCGCCGACTGACCAAGTGACAACCTACAGTGAGAACTAGTACTTATGCATATAGCACCGACACTTCCAAGTTTGTTACGAACTACCGTGTTGATAAGAGTAAAGTAGGCAGCCCAGGAGTTGCAACATTCTTGCTGCAATATTGGTGCTCACCACTTTTTGGCACCGTTGATGGGGAAGTGTCAGAGTATCCTGTGACTATTGCTTTCTTCTATTCCTATTGCAACATTCTGCTAATAGTTTATTTCGACAAAAGTAGACTAGTCATTTCTTTTCTTTCAGGTTATGTGTTTACTTTCTTTCCTTTTAAATTTTGCAAATTTCATTTCAGCAAAAGTAGACTAGTCATTTCTTTTCTTTCAGTTCTGCACCTCCTTGCTTCCCTTTCAATTCTGCAAATTTCTATTCAGCAAGTTTATTTCAGCTAGTTGCAATTTGTTTTGCCCAATCAATTTCAGTTTCTGCAGGTACTATCAGTGTGGGGAAAAAGAAACAAAAACCAACCAAAAATATTTTCTTTCATGCCTCGTAGGAATAGAGATAAATTAGGAAAATTTTTGTCCAACACCCCCACTGCTTCACACAGCCAACCTTCTCTCTTCTTCAGTCGCTGCGATCAAGAAGAACCCTTAGGTGAACAACCAGACATATTTGAAGAACCTATAGGGGAAGAATAAGAAGAAAACATTCCTCTGGAACCCATGGCTGAAATGAGTAATGCTAGGGGAAATGGAGAGAGAATAGAGGGTACCTTCCCCATTCGGGATACCAATGGGGACACCAAAATGAAGAATATAAGTCCTTCAGCCCTACCTCATTTCCATGGTCTGACTACAGAAGATCTTGACACCTTCTTGTTCGAGTTTGTTGTCATCTGTCGAACTTATGACAACGCAGAAGATGAGAAAAAGTTGAAACTGTTCCCTTCTACTCTCAAGGATGCAGAATTGCGCTGGTTCATGGGATTACCTGGAAATAGCATCACAACTTGGGTTCAGATGCAACAAGCCTTTAACAAAAAGTATCGAGACTATTGTAAGACAAAAGATACTGAAGTGATGAGTCCCTGGAGGACTATGAAGAGAGGTTCTAGCTTAATTATAAAAGAGCCGGGTGTGCACTTGACCCTGAGTCTCTGAAGTTGGTCCTGTTAAGGGGAATTTGGGGGACCTTTTAGACACCTTCCATCTACTGGCTGGGGGAGACATCTTCCAACTATCCTATGAGGACATAAAGACTATTTTTAGAAACCATTCTAGTGCAGCCAGAAAGAAAGGTAGGGGGAGCCGACCCATAGCTAGTACCTATTACTCCAATTCATCCATTAAAGGAGAAATTGGAAACATGTTGGAAGACTTCAAGAGTGAGATGCTGCAGACTCTTGCCATGCAAATGGATACCTTACATATCAAAAGAAAACAAGAGGAAGCAGAGAGGGCTTTGGCCATCTTTTGTCCTAGATGCACCAGGAGGCATCCTAGGAATGAATTCCCATTGAACTCTATAGAGGTTTGTTCAGTCTGTGAAGAAAATCATTCTACAGATAAGTGCCCTTCCTTGCCTGGACTTAAATTTGTATACCAAGGGGCCGAAGGAGTCACTGAATAGATCTATTACATAAACCAAAGGAGGCCGCATGGACCTAGACCATACCAGTAAGGGATGCAAGGGACATCTCAGGCATACTAAAACCCCAACCAAGTCACCTCCATACCTTCTTGGGGCCCCCCTACTCATCCTTCCTAGTCCACACCTCCTCCTTGGTCCTTCACATCTTAATATCATGCCCAAGCAGCCACCCATTCTTTCCAATCCTACGCTCAGCGTCAACCTCAATGGAATGCATCTCATCAGGGGTGGAGGCCCCAATACAACTCTCTTCCCGCTCTTTTGCCTCAACCACCTACCCAACCACAACTGTTACCTCCTGCTCCACCAAGGCAACCCCAAATGCTTACCTAGCCAAATCTGAACCCGAACAACAGACAGGCTCAACAAGTGTATAGTGGGGAACCATCATGCCCAACTTATGTTGTGGAGATTCAAGAAATCAACTTGCGAGCTGGGAAAGTTCTCCCAGATAGCCAACCTCCACCCAGGAAGGTTGAGGAAGATAAAGAGGAAAGCGAACTGAAAGCAAATCCACCCTTTCCTGAGAGACCATCCATCACAATACAACCTACCCCAGAAGAGACTGAACTCCTGGGAGAATTGAAACATTTATGTGTAAAGATACCACTTCTCCAAGCCATAAAAGATGTTCCTATCTACAATAGGTTGATCAAAGAGAAGTGCTTTAGGCATCCAGGAAGGCACAAGAGAGATGCACTAACTATCAATTTCATAGAATAAATGTCCGACTTGATGTTGGGGTAGGTAATCCGTCCAAAATATCTGGACCTTGGAAGCCCAGTAGTTGATGTCCACATCAATGGCACAATGATCCCACATACCTTGATTGATCTGGGAGCTTCCATTAATGTGATGAGAAAGGACACAATGCTCAAACTTAGCCTCCAGGGCTCCTTGAGGAAGACCACGACAGTGCTACAGCTAACAGACCACTCCACAGTGAGCCCTGAGGGGATTGTGGAAGATGTGATGGTCTCCATTGATTCTTGGGAGTATCCTACAGATTTCTTAGTTCTCCAGCCAAAGGCAAAGCTCACTGGATATCCTCTCATTCTGAGAAGACCCTGGTTGGCTACAACTGATGCCTACATCAGTTGCCGAGCTAGGAACATGACCATAAAGAATGGGCACCTGTCCAAGCAGTTAATCCTATATCCTCCTGCCTAACCCTTGCTAGAACATGACCAACCTCTCTGGTTGGAGGAGGAAGATGAGGATGAAGTTTATTCTACACCACTTTGTGCATTAGAAATCCCCATGGGGGGGGAACTGCAAGATGAGGATGATGTGATTGAAAATTTGATTCAGAATCCACCTCCTAGTGTATCACAATTAGAGGACATAGTAAGAAAAACCCAAAGAAACCCCTCAACTGATCTCTATTCGATCGACTCCACTTCTCTCCATGTTAAAAGTATAGAGTTCAGCCCAGAAAGAACATTGAAAATCAATCCATCCCTATCTACTTCCCAGGAGAAGGAGCTATGCAGCATAATGAGAAAACATCTAGATGCCTTCGTCTGGAGTTATAAGGAGATGAAGGGAGTGCACCCTTCAGTATGTACTCATCATATATACATCAAGGAAGGTTGCAAGCCAGTCAGGTAGCCTCAAAGGAGGATGAACCCAACACTTAAAGATATTGTTAAGGAAGAACTGCAGAAATTGCTTGATGCAGGATTCATCTATCCCATCTCTGACAATGAATGGGTCTCTCCTTTGGTGCTAGTGCCAAAGAAAAGTGGTAAGTGGAGAATTTGTGTTGACTATCAGGAATTGAGCAAAGCCACTAAAAGGGACCATTTTCCTTTACCTTTCATAGATCAAGTGTTAGATGGTCTGGCAGGGAAAAAGTTTTTCTCCTTCCTAGATGGGTTTAGCGGGTACAATCATATTCAAATCAGCTCGGAAGACCAAGATAAGACCACTTTCACTTGTCCTTGGGGTACCTTTGCATACCAGGTCCTTCATTTTGGTTTTTGCAACGCTCCAACCACTTTCCAAAGAGCGATATTGAGTATATTTTCTAAACTAGTTCATGATGCAGTATAAATATACATGGATGATTTTACTCCTTATGGTTCTGAATTTCAGGAAGCTTTATCTAACCTAGGAAAAGTTCTACATAAGTGTATTGAGATGAACCTGTCCCTCAATCCAGAAAAATGTGAATTTTTGATGACTGAAGCGACCGTGCTAGGTCATGCAATATATCAACAAGGACTGCAGGTGGACCCCAACAAAATTGCCATCATCCAAATGGTCTCGCCTCCCCAAAAGGCGAGAGATGTCAGGAGTTTCCTAGGCTTAGCTGGATATTGCAGAAGATTCATTGAAGACTTTAGCAAGATAGCCTCTCCTTTGTTTGGCCTCCTAGGCAAAGATGTTGAGCTCATATGGTCGGAAAACTGTCAAAAAGCCTTAGATACCTTGAAGAGCAAGCTAGTGACTGCCCTAATTCTGAAAGGTCCAAACTGGGCCCTACCCTTTCACATTCACATAGATGCCTCGAAAAAAGAAATAGGAGCAGCATTAGGACAAATTGATGAAAAGTTACCTTATGCCATATACTTTATAAGTAAAAACTTTTCAAAGGCAGAGTTAAAATATACAGTGACCGAGAAGGAACTCCTAGCTGTCTGCATTCCTTAAACAAATTCAAACATTATATCACAGGCTATGAAACCTTTGTGCACACTGATCATGCTACAATTATATATTTAATGAACAAACCAGATGTAAATGCTCGCATTATTAGATGGTTACTTTTTCTGCAGCATTTTGATCTGACCATTGTTGATAAGCCTGGTAAAGAGAATGTTATTGCTAAGTTTTTGTCTAGAGTAAATTTGCTTGCAGGTGAAGAAGGAATTGTGGATGACCAAATGCCAGATGAACACCTATTTTCTATATCAGTACTCTCCCCATGGTTTGCTGATATATCAAACTACTTGGTTTCAACACAGTTCCCACCACACCTATCCTCAAAAGAGAAGAGCAAGATAGTAAGGAAAAGCGCCCCTTTCACCTAGATTAGAGGCAATATCTTCAAACTTGGCCCAGATCAGATCTTGAGAAGATATGTCATGGAGGAGGAAGTCTTTGACATCCTCCTAGCCTATCACAACAGGCCTTGTGGAGGTCATTTTGCAGTAAAAAGAACTGCCTTCAAGATATTGCAAGTAGGCTATTACTGGCCCACTCTTCATCAAGATGTGAGGAGATATATGAGCCAGTGTGATCGGTGTTAGAGGATGGCGAAACCTACTCCAAAGGATGAGATGCCTATGCAACCTCAAGTGACCTTTGAGCCATTTTAGAAGTGGGTAATGGACTTTGTGGGGCCTATTAGCCCTCCTTCAAAGCAGAAACAGTACATCATTGTGTGCACCGACTACCTGACAAAGTGGGTGGAGACAAAAGCAATCAAAGCAGCGACAGAGGAAAAAATAGTTGAGCTTTTGAGGGAAAACATATTCTATAAGTTCGGGTATCCGAGAGAGTTGGTCACAGACCAAGGCAGTCAGTTCAATTCCAACTTGATTGAAGACCTGCTCACACATCATAAGATCAAGCACAAGACTTCCAACCCTTACCATCCACAAGCCAATGGGCAAGTGGAGGTCACTAACAGAGCATTGGAAGGGATCCTAACCAAGGTAGTGAGTAGCAACAGCAAATACTGGGCAAACAGATTAGTTGAGGCCACTTGGGCCTACAACACCACATGGAAGACCACCACCAGGTTCACACCCTATGAACTGGTCTATGGGAAGAAGGGTTTGCTGTCAATAGAATTTGAATTCAATACCCTGAGAATGGCAGCTCAACTGGACCTAGACCTTAACCATGCACAGAAGGAGAGTTTACTTTAGCTCAATGGATTGGATGAATACAGATTGCAATCCCTTCTCCATACAAAGGTAGTTCATCTTCATAGGAAGGTATGGCATGATAGAAATATCAGGGAGAAGCAATTCCAAGAGGGAGATTGGGCACTACTCTATGATTCAATATACAAGGATTTCAAAGGCAAGCTGAGGACAAGATGGCTGGGACCCTACACTGTGGAGAAATGCAATGACAATGGTTCAGTTTTGATGAGAACCATTGATGATGAAGCCATCCCCATGCTTGTCAATGGACATCGGTTGAAAGTCTACAAGAGACCCCTGTCCAAGCAGGAGTTTATTGAAGATTTGAATAAAATAGTGATGGTAGTGGAGCATGTCTTAGCCTCCACTTCACCCACTCACTGAAGAAAAAGAAAAAGAGAAAGAAATAAAAAGAAAATAAGGACTCAAGTGAAAACTTCCATGAGGTGCTTGAATCCCATCATTGGGTTGAAAACCTCTTCTGAGGTGGCCCAGTGATGTCAAGAAAAAGGGGAAAAAGAATAAGATCCCTGGGTGAAAACTTCCCTTGGGGGTGCCCAGGGTATGCAATTAGGGTGAAAACCTCTCTAAGGCGCCCTAGTTGTTTAAAAAAAAAAGGAGAAAGAAAAATGAATTTTTGTTGCATTGTAGGTTAGAAGGAGGACTACAGGGAGCAGAAGAAGATGCCAAGGGGACCCTAAAATTCACACCAGCATCCATCTCAACTTCTCCACAGCTTCCTCCATCATTTTTGGCAACTCTTTCACCCCATTGTACATCTTCTTCCAAAACTGTGTTTTCTACAGGAGGCTCTGTGTTTTCTACAAGAGGCTCCTGTAGGAATTACAAAGAGCCAAAAGTGTCTACAGAAGGCAGTTTGAGGGACCAGGACAGCTTCATGAGGAACCTATAATCCCTCTTAACATCTCCAAACCTCCTTGCCATCATTTCCAAGCCTGCATCACACTCCAAGCATCATTATTTTTTTCCCTGTCCAAGAAAAAACACACAAAAACAGTTTTTCAGTTTTGAAAAAAAAACAGAAAAAAGGATAATAAAAGAAGAAAAGGAACCCTCAACTTCACCTGATGCTTACATACTATCCCTCCATCTTTATCTCCACATTTGGCATCATTCTCGAGCTCCAAACGCAAGAAAAAACTGAAGTTTCAAGGGGACAAGCAACTACAGGAGCTCCTGTAGGAATTCCTGTAGCAGTTGATCCCGTAGAAGTCCAACACCAACAAAAAAAGAGTGCACATATGAAGGTTAGAAAGGCACATGCAGCTCAGCTCCAACAAAAGAAGAACCTACAAAACCACACAACCATACATCAACAAGCAGGGATAGCATGCATGAAGGAAAAGGAAGGCATGCAGTAGAGAAAGCTACAACACCTCACAACAAATACACTCAGATCACAGGTAAGTAACTAAATCACTCCTCTATTTGAATTCGTGTAATTAGGAGTCATACAAAGGAAACGATATGGTTGGGATCAAACGAGGGAAAGGTAGCTAGTTAACTTGGCCACCTTCAGTTAGTTGACTCCATTTATTCAAGATGTCACCCACATGTGCACACAGTCAACTCAAGCACAAGATGCCAAGGACAGGTAGTGGGACGAAGTGTGAACTCCGATGCAATAATGACGGTTGATTACGAGGAGGGGTCATGATAACCAAGAAGGTGGGGATCAATGGTCCGAATATGGGCAATGTACACCTTGCCAGCTCAGCACTCATAACCGAAAATATCCATAAAGGGTAACGAGCACTCCTCCCCGTGCATTCTCACCACCTTTTCTTCATTCTCTCCTCGTAACTCAGCCATAGCAGTCTTCTTGTGCCCTCACAGCCTTGTAACCATCATCCTCCATCGATTTCCTCCATATTATTGCTCTCGGCATTTTCTACAGGAGCACCTACAGGAAATCTACAGGAGCACCTACAGGAAATCTACAGGAGGAACAACGAGCTTCTACAAGAGGGGCAGTGAGTCATTTTGAAGGGAGAAAACATGATTTTTGGCACAAATATCAGTCTGAAGAGGTAGGGTTCATGAATTCCCTCTGTTGAATATTGAAATAAGAAATAATTGGTCTCGATTTGAGGATGAAATAAGTCTTTAGGAGAGTAGAAAATACATAAAAAAATTTATGTTTGTTAAAAAAAAAAACACAGTCTCCTTTGTTTCTTTGTTTTTCCCAAAATTCTCTGTCTCCACCTCCATATTTGGGTTTCAAAAGAAGTACAGGTAGTATTACAGGAGCGTTTATGAGAAAGGAGCCCACTAACTCCACTACGCTCCATGGACATCCTCAAATGGTGGACATATTCACAAGGGAAAACTAGATGAATATCTTTGAGAAATTTCAAGGGTTTGATGATGAAATTGCCCAAGAATTTGATCTCTCTTTGGTCCCTCACACAAGAACTCATTCTACTATAACCATCAGAGGCCTCTCCATGGAAATAACCCTTGAATTCATCAATAGGGTCACTACCCTTCCTCTTGGGCTGCCTTGGAGTAAAGATGAGAAACCAATTGGCCAGGATGCCAAGAAGAAATTTTTCCAAAATAATGAAACCCTTATTGAAGATAAAAATAGAATTAGAAGGGCTAGTATACCATTTCGATGGGATGAGGTTAGCTACCAAGTAATAAAATACATTTCTTGTGAGGGGAGGCACAACATTGTCTATGGATATCATTTCAGAATCCTCCATGACTTGAGATATGGCATGGATACCCCAGCACCTCAAAAGCTCAGTATCCCTTACTTTCTCCTTCAGTCCCTCATTGACTCCAACACCAAGGTACAAGTAGGAAATTCAGGGCAGTTAGCTCACCATGGCTTAATCAAAATCCTAGTAGAGGAAGCCCTCCATACCTTTACACTCCCTATAGCATGGGAAGTTTTCTGAAATATGACAGTTGAGGATGACATAAAGGCATTAACCTATGATGTCAGTCCTACTAGAAATGAGGAGGAAGAACAGCAAGGAGGAGAAGATGAAGCTAGTGGTGACATAGCAGAGCAAGAAAGGAAGGAGGAAGGAAAAGAAACAGAGGAGGGAAAAGTTGAAGAGATAGAAAAAGAGACAGAAGAAGGAGAAAAAGAGGCAGAGAAGGCAGAGCAAGGAGAAGAGTCCCTTGAGACTTTGGAAAGAGAAGCAAAAGCTTCCCTCACTGCCCTCAGTACACAAGTCAAGCCAAAGCAGAAGAGGAAAAGACAGATCTCCATGTATTTCAGGGTAAGGAAGAGCACAAGAAATTAAACCAGGAAAACCTCAGCCCTCTTCAAAAGTTCTCATTACCATTGAAGATTCACCATCTGCCAAGGTGAAAGAATCTCCTTCCAAGACACCTATAACCTATGAAAGGGGGACTCCAAGATATTCTACATGGAAGGGAAAGGCAGTACTACAGAACCCAAAACCAGACCTACAGGAGGCTTAGACAGTCCTACGGGAGACACTGTCCAAACTATAGGAGACACAAAAGCTAGAGAAAATGATAGGAGGACAGCCAGAGGTGAAGGAGGAAGCACAAGAGTTATAGGAACCTGACCCCTAGCCTAGTCTTGCCTCCTATTACAATCTACTTGAGGGAGGCAAGATAATCCCACATAAATTTGCAATTCCATTGTTTTTTGAATTTGAGAAAGAAAGAGTGAGAACACGTAGGTGGATGCAGATAGCCAAATCCAAAGGAGTTGAGGATGTCGGCCATATGGAAAAAAAAACTCATGGAAATGGCCAGAGAATTGAGTGCTCTCAGAGACAGAAAAGCCATCACAAGAAGCCACCTTGAGAAGGAGAATGAAATACTAAGGAGGCAACTGCAGGAGAAAGAGACTCATTTGGCATTCATGGCCAACTTATCCATGGAAGCATTACAATGTAGAACACCAGCCAAATTGTATGGCCTCTATCTGAAGGATCAATGGCTTCAATACCAAATAAAAACTTTGGCACAAAGAGGCACAATGCCTTTCCAAGACTACAGGCAGTTCATGGATTTGTGTAACTAAAGCACCTTAGAGGATAAAGCAAAGTTGGCAGAGTTCTACCTACACAACATGGCCCTCACAGAAATGAATGTGTGGGACCCCAATGCCAAGCTAGGGGATCTGCAATTAATGGCCATGGCCTCATGGATGAACCATGAAGAATTGAGGGCAGCAGAAATGAAAAGATTGCTAATAAAAGAGTAGAATGAACCATTGATGATAAGAGCTGAGCCATCAGATCCTATGGCACTCATCAGCACACACAACCTGCTTGCCAATGACCCTCAAATTGCCCCTAAATATCTAGCCAATCAAGAACAAGCCATTGCACACTTTGAAGATATGTTTAGGCTACTTGGAGAGGACTGTGTGCATGCATGCATGAGAAGATGGAACACCCTACCTCACAGTTTGTAGATCAGGGAATACCATTCCCCCATGAGGCTGAAGGAGGCATTAAAAAGAGTGCCAATGTACAAGCGCTCCATGCAAAGGCTGAAGGTCAATTGGATTAGCCTCAAATAGAGTCTTCCACTCATATTAGGCATGTTGGAAGGCAGAAAAGAAGAAGAAGAGGAGGAGCAGTGGAAAGATATAGACAGAAAGGAAAGATTTTATGGGGAACATGAGCAGACCACATCAGAGGCCTGGGATGCTAGGGAGGCCACCAGGGCCATAAAAGATGAAGAGCTTGACTAGGTTGCTCAGAGGATGAGCAACACCTTCAGTAGGGGGTCTTGTGTGTGGAGCATGATTGTTCAAAGGTCTTTGTTTCAGCTGGATGTATACCCCAAGAAGTTTGTACACCCCTCCACGCGGGGGGGGGGGGGGGGGGGGGGGGGTGCGGGGGGATTTGTCCCCCCTGCGGGGGTCCGGGGGGCCGATCCCCCCCAGTTGGGGGGTCTGGGGACCAGCGGTCCCCCGATGAGGGCTTGGGGGTAGCGCCCCTGAAGCTAAAAACAGATGTAAAATTGCCTTGTAAAAGTATAGTAATTTCTAGTCAATCTGGGCCTTCATTAGGCGAATGATCTGACGGTAGAACTTATGTTTAGTTTAGGGTTTTTTGCCCTAGAAGGAAACCCCTCTCTTGGTATGAGGGCATTGTATTTGAGGCTATGATATAGGTGTGTATTCTCTGAGCGAGAAACAGAGAGGTGAGACTATGAGAGAAAACAGAGGATATTACAACGGATATGTTGTAGGTTGTGTCTCTTCATTTTGCTGGATAATAGAAAGGAAGGACTGGCTATTCGGGGTGGATGTAGCCCAAACTAGGTGAACCACGTATATATGTGTCTCTTTTGTTTTATGCGTTTTCTGTGTTTATATTTCAGTAATATTTTATGTGTTCCATTGCTCCGTAATATATAATTTTCTAACAACTGGTATCGGAGCCGAAGGTCTATTTGGCTAATAAACTCGCAGGAAAGAAGGGTTCCTCGTTCGAGTGGGAGCAATGGAAAAAGATGGTAAGTTTAGGGTCAAGAAATTTAACGACCAAAACTTCTCACTGTGGAAGATGCAGATGGAAGATTAGCTGTATCAGAAAAATCTATACTTACCATTAGGTGGAAAAGAAAAGATGCCGACGGGTATGAAAGATGAAGAATGGAACCTTCTTGATAGAAAGGCACTCGGAACAATACGGTTGTGCCTTGCAGCATTGGTCGCCTTCAACATTTCAAAGGAAACAACGACAGAGGATTTGATTAAGGCATTGGAGAAACTTTATGAAAAACCCTTGGCCTCAAACAAGGTATTTCTTATGAAACTGTTATTTAATATGAAGATGTCGGAAGGTGGATTTATTGCAGATCATTTAAATGATTTTAATACTGTTACAAGTCAGTTATGTTCTGCAGGGGTAAACTTTGATGATGAAGTTAGAGCTTTGTTATTCTTGTGCTCATTGCCAGAAAGTTGGAATGGTTTAGTAATGGCCATTAGTAACTCTGTGTTTGGATCTAGTACTTTAAAGTTTGATGATGTTGTCGGTGCTATCCTTAGCGAGGAAATGTGACGGAAAAGCTCTGGTGGGACATCGGGAAATGCTTTGAGTACAGAGTCTAGGGGAAGAAAAATGGAAAGAGGAAAGAGCTCAGGATATCGCAGTAAATCAAGGAAAGGCAGATCCAAGTCCAGAGCGGGGATAGTGTGCTGGAAATGCGGAAAGAAAGGACACCTAAAGAAAGACTGTAGATCTCGGAAGGGAAAATAAGGAGATTCACAACAAGAAAACAATCATGAAGCAAATGTGACAGGTGAGGTGTTACAAGATGCTTTGATTCTTTCTTTCGAAAATATTACTGATTTGTGGGTAGTAGATTCAAGGGCCTCATTCCATGCCACACCTGATAAGAAATACTTTCATGACTATGTTCAGGGAGATTTTGGACAAGTTCATTTGGGTGATGATAAACTCTATAAAATTGTTGGAATGGGTAAGGTTCTTGTAAAACAACAGAATGGAAACCAATGACTATTAAAGGAGGTAAGGCATGTTCCAGATCTAAAGAAAAATCTGATTTCAACAGGGCAGTTAGGTGGTGAAGGTTGTGTGACAACTTTCACAGATAAATCTTGGAAGGTCACCAAAGGAGCCTTGGTAATAGCTAAAGGAGAAAAGGTTGGTACATTGTATTTATGCAATGGTATTTATAACTCTGTTAATGCTTTAACTTCCAAAGGAGCAGATGCGGGATTATGGCATCATAGGCTCGGACACATGAGTGAAAAGGGGATGAAGATTCTTCACTCAAGGAATTTGTTGCCGGGTTTGAAGAATGTTGATTTGGACTTCTGTGAGAATTGCATTTATGGAAAATAGAAGGGAGTCAGATTTCTCAGAGTTGGGAATGAAAAGAAGAATGAAAAATTAGAGCTTGTGCATACAGATGTATGGGGACCTGCTCAGGTATCATCTCTCGGTGGCTCTCGTTATTATGTTACTTTTATTGATGATGCAACTAGAAAAACTTGGATTTATTGTATTAAGAATAAATCTGATGTATTTGATACTTTCAAGAAATGGAAATCTTTGGTTGAGATTGAGACAGGAAAGAAATTGAAGTGTCTTAGATCAGATAATGGAGGTGAATATTGCAGAAAAGAGTTTGATAGGTACTATTTAGAGCATGGAATTCGTAGAGAGAAGACAGTTCCAAGAACACCACAAGAAAATGGTGTGTCAGAAAGGATGAACAGAACAATCATGGAGCATGCAAGGTGCATGAGATTGCGTGCAGGATTGCCTTTACAGTTTTGGGCAGATGCTGTAGATACTGTTGTTTATCTAACAAACAGAGGGCCTTCAAGTTCCTTGGATGGTGGTGTTCCGGAAGAAGAATGGATAGGTAAAAAGGTAAACTACTCTTTTTTAAAGCCTTTTGGTTGTGAGGCCTTTCTCCATATTGATAAAGAAAATAGAACAAAGCTTGAGGCAAAGTCAAAGAAATTTACCTTTATTGGGTATGGTGTTAAAGATTTTGGTTATCGCTTATATGATTATGAAAATCACAAAATCATTAAGAGCAGAGATGTAATATTCAATGAAAAGGTCTTGTATAAGAATCAGTTGCAGGAAAAGAAACAGGAAAAAGAAAACAAGGAATATGTAGTTCTTGATGAAATCACTAAAAAAGTAAAGGTGCCTGAAAATAATAATAATCAACAACCACAACAGCAGCAACCACCACAATAGCAACAGGCACCCCAAACACATAAACGTGGTGTTAGAAGATCTACTAGGATAAGTAGACCCCCTGAAAGATACTCTCCTTCATTATATTATTTATTATTGACTGATTCCGGTGAACTCGATTGTTATGAAGAAGCAATGCAGGTTGAAAGCAGGAAGAAGTGGGAGGTAGCCATGGAAGAAGAGATGGAATCCTTAATGCATAACCAGACTTGGGACTTAGTCGGGTTTCCTTCAGGTAAAACTACATTGCAGAATAAATGGGTTTACAAGCTGAAGGAAGAAGATGGAGGAAAACAGAGGTACAAAGCTAAACTTGTGGTGAAGGGGTTTGCATAGAAGAAAGGTATTGATTTTGATGAAATATTTTCTCCTATTGTTAAAATGACTTCAATCAGAACTATTTTAAGTTTAGTGGCAATTGAAGATTTGCATATTGAGCAGTTAGATGTAAAGACATCCTTTCTCCATGGGGATTTGGAGGAAGAGATATATATGCAGTAGCCACAAGGATATGAAGTGAAAGGGAAGGAGAAACTAGTGTGCAGGTTGAAGAAGAGCTTGTATGGCTTAAAACAGGCTCCAAGGCAGTGGTATCTAAAATTTGACAAGTTTATGTCTGAATAAGGTTATACTAGATGTCACTCTGATCATTGTGTTTATCTGAAAAAGCAAAATGATGGCAGCTATATTATATTGTTATTGTATGTAGATGACATGCTTGTTGCAGGATCTAACATGCAAGAAATAAATGTGCTCAAAAGAAAATTGGCAAATTCATTTGCAAAGAACAATTTGGGAGCTATAAAAAAATCCTTGGTATGAGAATAACTAAAGACAGGAAAAATCGCAAATTAACATTGTCTCAGAATGAGTACATACAAAAGGTGTTGAAAAGATTTAACATGCACAATGCAAAACCAGTTAGTACATGTTGGGTCCCTATAATACTAGTGATTACCCCATTACTATTGTAGTTGTACCCATTATTAATATTTTTGTGCCCCTATTATCCCCATATTGTTATTACTGTGCCCCATAGAATCCCTCTATTGTTATTTTTGTGGCTTTATATTATTATTGTTAGGTCGGCTGGGTTATATTGTGACTCCTTAGACTCCTATATATAGAAAGGAAGTTTTGTCATTTGAATCATCCAAGAATTGTTCATTTATGTAATGTAAAGGAGGTTGCCCCCTCGAAGAGGCTAAATTCTAAGGCGTTGATCTATCTTTTCTATCTTTTTCTTGAGCTGGTTTCATAACATTTGGTATCAGAGCTTTGGATTCTAGGGTTTCGCTGCTCCAAACAGGTCATCGTGGCATTTTCTCTATAACTTTTTTTTCTGTAATGTTTAAGAAGTTGCAAAAAAAACCCATTTGAGAAGAAATCAAGCTGAACCTTAGATCCGAATTTCAGAGCTGTTCGCGCTATATTTGCAGAGATATGATCTTAGGAAGTTGGTCTTTTTGCAGACTGCTGAATTACATTCCAAACAGGTGACCTGGAGAAAAGTGTCATAACTTTCTCTCTAGGGATCAAATTGAAATTTCCTAAGAAGGTACAGAAAGAGGATGGATTGTAGTTTCTTTTATGCATTTTTCCGATCCAAAGGTCGAAACAATGACTCGTGGCACATCGTACAAGTTTCCTCTACTGAATTAGTCTATAATCAAGTCACTGGGGGAGATTCTGTATAACGCTTCCTTGGAGAATCCAATTTGGGTCAAACTTGTGGCATTGGAAAGAGGACACAGAGGGCTGCTGCAGGTCAAAAATTCAGATCTAGATGATTGGAAAGTACAGAGATACATCAGAGGCAATATCGAGCTCCTACAAAGTGAAAAAAGGTGTGTAGATTTTCTTAAATTTTTGCTTAAGCTTGGTTTGAAAATTTATTTTGAAGGAATTCAAAGGGCATAGTAGAGAATTATTATCAGTAACTGATGTGCCGAGGAAAGAAAATGCAAACACCTAGTAAGGAACCTGAAAGCTCTAGCATGACTCATGAAGAAGAGGAAGAAATGCAACATGATATATCAAAATTACAAGACCAAGTGCAACAACTGTCCCTTGCACAAAAAGGAACAGAATCTAAGATGGATGGTTTAAAGAAAGGCGTAGAAGCTAAGATGGATTGTTTAAATAAAGGTGTATAAGCTAAGATGAATGACGTGGAAGCTAAGATGGATGATTTGAAGATAGATTTGAAGACAGACATGGAAGAATTGAAGATAAATATGAATAAGTTGCTACAAGAAAGGGTCACTAACGGTGAAAGGGTAGTAAAGGAAACTCATGATGAGAACAAAAGAAATGTTAATCATGATTCCATAGACTCTAATGTTGGATCAAAGACCCACCATATTCCAAAAATTGATATGAGGAAGTTTGATGGCAAGGATCCCGCAATATGGATATTACAGATTGAGCAATTTTTCGATCTCAATAATGTGAAAAACACACAAAAGGTACGTATTGCAAATTTATATTTGGAACCCAATCAGTTTGTATGGTATCAATGGCTTTGTTCTCGTAAACAATTTATCACTTGGGCAATTTTTACGGAAGAATTGATAGCACATTATGAGGATACAAAAAGCAACACTTTTTTTAGCCAATTGATAAGTCTCAAACAAAAGGGTTCAATAATGGAGCACATTGAGGAGTTCCAAAAATTGAACATAAGGGTAAAAGATATTCCAGAGGAGCATAGGATTGATGTGTTCATAAGGTATTTAAAGGATAATATCCAACATGATGTTCGCCTTTGGGAACCTGATTCATTAGAGAAGGCATTCAGGTTAGCAAGAAAAATGGAAAGCAAAATTATGGCAACCAGGAAGCATACCACTCACAACTATAAAGACGGAAGTGTTGTTGCCACTAGTCTTCCACAACCTATAAGGTTGACACCACAACAATTGGAAGAAAAAAGAGCAAAAGGGCTTTGTTACAGTTGTGATAGCAAATACACTAAAGGTCATAAGTGTGCTGAGAAGAAATTATTCTACATAGATTGTGAAGAGGAAGAAGAAAAGGAGCAAGAAAGGTCAAAAGAAGAGGATATACTCCAGGAACAAAGCCTAGATAAAGAAGAAATAAATCCGACCATATCTTGTAATGCATTGGTGGGAATTACCACTCCTCAAACCATCAAGATAGAAGGACAAATCAAGAAGAAAAAGGTAATAGTGTTGATTGATTCAGGAAGTACCCACAATTTTATTCATTGTAAGGTAGCAAAAGAATTGAATTGCTTCTTATATCCAGCACCAGAGTGTCAAGTGATGGTTGCAAATGGAGGAACAATAAATTTCTTGGGAAAGTGCCATAATATCAAGCTATCCATGGGAGAATATGTATTGACTAGCCCAATGCTTTCCATTCCAATGGGGGGTGTTGATGTTGTACTAGGAGTCCAATGGCTACAATCCTTGGGTACAATAGCTTTTAATTTTCAAGAACTTTTCATAAAAATTTCTATGGAAGGAAAGGAAGTTGAATTAAGGGGTATTGCAGGGAAACCAGGAAAGATAATCAGCTCTAATGGTATGACAAAGCTTCTAAAAAAGGAACAAAGAGGTGTAATTGCACAATTATGTTCGCTAGATGTTTCCACATTGGAATCATCTATTTCTCCAGATCTCCAAAAAGTCTTGGACAATCATTCCAAGGTATTTGAGACTCCCAAAGGTCTCCCACCTATTCGTGATCATGATCATGCTATTCATCTGATTCCAGGAAGTGTTCCTCCAAACATCAGGCCGTACAGATATCCCTATGCCCAAAAGAGTGAAATTGAACGTATGGTTGCAGAAATGCTAGAGGCTGGTATAATTCAACCAAGTCAAAGTTCTTTCTCTGCTCCAGTAGTATTGGTGCACAAGAAGGATGGATCATGGCGCATGTGTCTGGATTATAGGGAGCTCAACAAGCTCACTATTAAAGATAAGTTTCCCATTCCTGTCATTGATGAATTACTGGATGAATTGCATGGATCAATTTACTTCACCAAGTTGGATCTTCGTTCAGGATATCATCAAATCAGAATGAAGATTGAAGACATTCTGAAAACAACATTTAGAACTCATGAGGGTCATTATGAATTTTTGGTCATGCCTTTTGGCCTTACCAATGCACCTTCAACATTTCAAGGTTTGATGAATTCAATTTTCAAACCATTCCTTAGAAAATTTGTGTTAGTATTTTTTGATGATATACTAATCTACAAAAAGTCTTGGAAGGATCATGTTGAACATGTTGACAGGGTGCTACAACTATTGGAGGAGAAACAATTATATGCAAAAAGATCCAAATGTTTCTTTGGAGTACAAGAGGTGGAATATCTGGGTCATATTGTATCTCATGAAGGAGTTAAGGTAGACCCTAGCAAAATTAAAGCCATTAAGGAATGGAAAATTCCCACATCCATAAAGCATCTGCGAGGATTTCTTAGGTTGACAGGGTATTATCGCAAGTTTGTTAAGAATTATGGGAGAATAGCAGCACCTCTAACAACATTATTGAAGAAAGATGCATTTTCATGGACTCCAGAAGCAACAAAGGCCTTCGAACATCTTAAAGAGGCAATGTGCCAAGCACCGGTCTTAGCTACACTGGACTTCACAAAAACCTTTATTGTGGAATGTGATGCTTCAGGAAATGGAATTGGTGCTGTTTTAATGCAAGATGAAAGACCCATTGCTTTTGAAAGTCGTCCAATCAAGGGAAAGTTTTTACACAAAGCTATTTATGAGAAGGAAATGTTGGCAATACTCCATGCACTTAAGAAATGGCGACCCTACCTAATGGGAAGACACTTCAAGGTAAAAATGGATCATGATAGCCTTAAATACTTTTTAGAACAAAGATTATCCTCTGAAGAGAAACAAAAGTGGGTCACAAAGATGTTGGGTTATGACTTTGAAATCATCTACAAAAAAGGGAAGCAAAATGTGGTGGCAGATGCACTCTCAAGAAAGGATGAGGATGTGGAAGCATTGTTGTGCGCCATTTCTATTATCCAACCAAATTGGATAAACAAAGCAAGGGAAGAATGGAAGAATGACGAAGAAGTGTGGGCACTTATTCGAAAGTTACAACAAGATTCCAGTATGTCTGATACATTTAGCTAGCAAAATGATTCGTTATGGTACAAAGATCGCTTATACCTCTGTAAGAATTCCCAGCTAAAACAAAAGATTCTTATGGAATTGCACACTTCTCCCTTAGGAGGCACTCAGGATTTTTAAAAACTTACCATAGGGTTAAGAAGGAATTTTTTTGGGATGGCCTTAAATCAGATATTCAAAAGTTTGTGGTGGAATGTTTGGTTTTCCAACAAAATAAAGTTGAAACAATTAAGACACCGGGTCTATTACAACCTTTATCCATTCCAAGCCAACGTTGGGAGGAGGTTTCAATGGATTTTATCACAGGTTTACCCAAGTCTGAAGGAAAGAGTGTCATCATGGTGGTAGTTGACAGACTTACCAAGTATGCACACTTTTGTGCATTATCACATCCATTTAAAGCCAGTACAGTTTCTACTGCATTTATGGAAACAATTCAAAAGCTACATGGAAACCCAAAGATTATTGTAAGTGACAGAGATCCCATTTTCACTGGAAATTTTTGGACAAAATTATTTTCTTGTCTTGGTACTCAGTTAGCTCATAGCTCATCTTATCATCCTCAATCTGATGGGAAAATTGAGATAGTAAACAAATGTTTGGAAGGATATCTTCGTTGCTTTGTATCTGATAAACAGACACAATGGGTCAAATGGTTGCCTCTGGCTGAATGGTGGTATAACACTTCCTTCCATACAACAACAAAAATGACCCCATTTATGGCACTTTATGGGTATCAACCACCATCCATCACATCATATTTAAGAGAAAATTCTAAGGTTCAAGCAGTGGAACATCACATTGAACATCAACAACAAATCCTCCAACTCTTAAAGGATAACCTCATGTTGGCACAGAATAGAATGAAACAACAGGCATATCAACATCGTAGCAAAAGAAGTTTTGATGTAGGTGATTGGGTATTCCTACGGCTACAACCATATAAGAAAATGTCCCTCAAGCAAGCTAAGAAGGATAATAAATTATCACCAAAGTATTATGGTCCATACAAGGTGTTGCAAAAGATTGGTACTATGGCATACAAATTGGAGCTTCCTGCAGCTTCTCGATTGCACCCAGTTTTCCATGTTTCATGTTTAAAGAAGGTTATAGGCGACAAGCTCTCAGTTCAAACAATATTGCCAGAACTTGACGAGGAAGGAAAAATTATATTGGAACCGGAAGCACTCACAGAAACAAGAACTCAACAGCTACGCAATTGATCAATTTCAGAGTATCTTAGCAAGTGGAAGAACTTATCCGCTGAAGATTCCACATGGGAGGATGAGAATTTTATACAGAAGCATCCAGAACTTCTCAAGCGTTGAGGACAACACTTTTTTGAAGGAGAGGGGCATGTTGGGTCCGTATAATACTAGTGATTACCCCATTAATATTGTAGTTGTACCCCTTATTAATATTGTTGTGCCCCTATTATCCCCATATTGTTATTACTGTGCCCCATAGAATCCCTCTATTGTTATTTTTGTGTCTTTATATTATTATTGTTAGGTCGACTGGGTTATATTGTGACTCCTTAGACTCCTATATATAGAAAGGACGTTTTGTCATTTGAATCATCCAAGAATTGTTCATTTATGTAATGTAAAGGAGGTTTCCCCTCGAAGAGGCTGAATTCTAAGGCGTTGATCTATATTTTCTATCTTTTTCTTGAGCTGGTTTCATAACAGTACACCTTTTGCTAGCCATTTCAACTTAGCAAGGAAATGTGCCCAAAGACCCAAGAAGACATGTATTATATGTCTAAAGTTCCATATGCATCGGCAGTTGGAAGCTTAATGTATGCAATGGTCTACACAAGGCCTGATATTGCACATGCAGTGGGAGTTGTAAGCAGGTACATGAACAATCCAGGAAAGGAACATTGGATGGCAGTGAAATGGATTTTCAGATATTTGAAAGGTACCAAAAATCAAGCATTATGCTTTGGTGGTTCAAACATTTCCCTACAGGGATATGTTGATGCAGATATGGCAGGTGACAGAGATAACAGGAGGAGCACTAAGGATATTTATTTACTGTTGGTGGAACAACTGTCAGTTGGGTTTCAAAAATCCAAAGTGTTGTTGCACTTTCAACAACAAAAGCAGAGTATGTTGTTGCTATAGAGGCTAGTAAGGAAATGATTTGGTTACAAAGGTTTATGGGTGAATTGGGTAAGGAGCATGATATGGGCATATTATAGAGTGATAGCCAAAGTGCCATTCATCTTGCAAAGAACTCAGCATTTCATTCCAGGTCTAAACACATATAGCTCTAGTACCATTTCATACGAACAATGTTGGAAGATGGAGAGTTGAAGCTGGAAAAGATACACACTAGCCAGAATCCTACAGATATGGTAACAAAATTTGTAACCAGGGAGAAACTGAGAACATGCTCAGTTTCAATTGGTCTTCAAGGATGACGATGAAGATGAGAAATAGCCAGGTCCAAGGAGGAGTCATTGTCTAGCAAATGAAGTAGCGGTGGAGTTGCTACAATCATTCTCCAAGTGGGAGATTGTTGTGTGTGGAGCATGATTGTTCAGAGGTCTTTGCTTCAGCCGGATGTATACCCCAGGAAGTTTGTACACCCCTCTGGCTGGGGGGTCTAGGGGCCAGCGGTCCCCGGTGGGGGCTCGGGGGCATTGCCCCCGAAGCTAAAAATAGATGTAATATTGCCTTGTAAAAGTATAGTAATTTCTTGTCAATATGGGCTGTTCATTAGGCGAATGATCTGAGGGTAGAACTTATGTTTAGTTTAGGGTTTTTTGCCCTAAAAGTAAACCCCTCTCTTGGTATGAGGGCATTGTATTTGAGGTTGTGATATAGGTGTGTATTCTCTTAGCGAGAAACAAAGAGGTGAGACTGTGAGAGAAAATAGAGGATATTACAGCGGATTTGTTGTAGGTTGTGTCTCTTCATTTTGCTGGATAATAGAAAGGAAGGACTGGCTGTTTGGGGTGGACGTAGCCCAAACTGGGTGAACCACGTATATCTGTGTCTCTCTTGTTTTATGCGTTTTCTGTGTTTATATTTCTGTAATATTTTATTTGTTCCATTGCTCCGTAATATATAATTTTCTAATAGGGTGGTGATGATGAGCCTCATAAATGAGTAATTATATGGGCTAATTTTACCTCCTAACCTAGTCAAATCAACCATTCTCTTATCTTATTGTATGATTTTCTGATTATATTTATGCTTATAAGGTGATTTGAGTTAGTTATTATGCCATGTGGTCTAACATGTATTTAATGCAGATTATTGATGGATTTCGAGGTCAAAGTCAAGGATCTGGTGGCCAAACTGCAGAAATAACTCGAAGTAGACAAAGGAGAGGACTTATAGGAGGGAATCCCCCTCATTTATTACTTCTCACTTTGAATTCCCCTTCATTCAGCTCAAAGTACAAGCAGCTGAATCATGCACTAGAAGGCAGCCGAGAAAGTCAAGGATGATTGGTAGTTATCTCGAGTTTTGGGAGCCAAGGCTCCATGATTTTAAGGAAGTTGTTGGTAGATTTAGATGTATAAGTAGAGAGGCTAGGGCCTCACTAGGGTTGGATTTTTTTTGCTTATGTAAACTCTGCTCAAATTTCGAGCTTACTATTTTATGTAATCTTGCTATTTTTTGATAATGAAGGTGGAATCCTTTTTGAGCTAGCACTGAGTTACCTGAGAGGGCTGAAGCTCTTGGGTTAGGGCCCAATCCAAGTAGCCAAGCTCCTCTTTACTTGTATTTGTATGCTTTACTTTAGTTTGTAGATTAAGTTTGTTGTTAGATGTATTTATCTTATGATTAAGAATAGGTTGCTTTTGATGATTTACTAGTTTTCTTCCATTTGTGCTTTCTGTAGCAGGTTAAGCAGTGATCAAAAAAGATTCAAAAGGCTAGCAATAGTGCCTTGGCCTCTATTCCTCCCTCTAGGACCATGATTTGAGGCAAAGACTCTCTTGCTGCCCCAAAAACACAGATTTTCCTCATTCCTAGGACTTCTAGTGTTTGCAATTCTTTCGTAGGTTGATCGTCCTAATTTGCAACTCTTTCCTGGACTATTGCAAATTAGGACGATCAACCTACGAAAGAGCTGCAAATACTAGAAGTTCTAGGAATGAGGAAAATCTGTGTTTTTGGGGCAGCAAGAGAGTCTTTGCCTCAAATCATGGTCCCAGAGGGAGGAAGAGAGGCCAAGGCACTGTTGCTAGATTTTTGAATCTTTTCTAATCACTGCTTAACCTACTACATAAATCACAAATGGAAGCAAACTACTAAATAATCAAAAGCAACCTATTCTTAATCATAAGAGAAATACAACTAACAGCAAACTTAATCTACAAACTGAAGCTAAGCATACAAATACAGGTAAAGAGGAGCTTGGCTACTTGGATTGGGCCCTAACCCAAGAGCTTCAACCCTCTCAAGTAACTCAGTGCTAGCTCAAAAAGGATTCCATCTTCATTATCAAAAAATAGCAAGATTACATAAAACTATCATAAAATAGTAAGCTTGAAATTTGAGCAGAGTTTACATAAGAAAAAGAAATCTGACCCTAGTGAGGCCCTAGGCCTCTCTACTTATACATCTGAAGCCACCAATAGTTTCCTTAAAATCAGGGAGGCTTGGTTCCCAAAACTCGAGATAACGACCAATCATCCTTCACTTGCTCGGTTGCCTTCTAGTGCATGATTCGGCTGCTTGTACTCCGAGCTGAATGAAGGGGAATTCGAAGTGAGGAGTAATAAATGAGGGGGATTCCCTCCTATAAGTCCTCTCCTCTACCTAGTTCGAGTTATTGCTACAGTTTGGCCACCAGATCCTTGACTTTGTCCTCGAAATCCATCAATAATCTGCATTAAATACATGTTAGACCACATGTCGTAATAACTAACTCAACTCACCCTATAAGCATAAATATAATCAGAAAATCACACAATAAGCTAAGAGAATGGTTGATTTGACTCGGTTAGGAGGTAAAATGAGCCCATATAATTACTCATTTATGAGGCTCATCACTTGGTTCGTTTCTCCTTTGGAACATGTACATAAGCATCACATCCAAATACCCCTCAGATGTGAAAGAGAGGATTTATTACCAGTCCATACCTCTTGTGGAGTCTTATCCTCCAACATTGATGAAGGTTATCTATTGACTAGGTAACATGCTGTCTTCACTGCCTCTGCCCAGAATTCCTGTCCTAACCCGACACCATTGAGCATGCTTCTTGCCCTTTCCATCAATGTCTTGTTCATTCTTTCTGCAACTCCATTTTGCTGAGGTGTATATGGAGTAGTCTTCTTCCGTGCTATACCACACTTCTTATAGAATTCTTAAAATTCCTTACTGCAAAACTCTCCACCGTTATCTGTCCTTAGTACCTTTATCTTCTTCTATGTCTGGTTTTCCACCAGAGCCTTAAATTCTTTAAACCTATCAAAGACTTCAGATTTTTTTTTAAGGAAATATGTCCATGTATTCCTTGAGAAGTCATATATAAATGATACATAGTACACAGGCTTACCCAGTGATGGAACCTTCACATGTCCAAACACATCATTGTGCACAAGCTCTAATATCTGTTTCGCCCTCTCACCACCAGAGGGGAAACTCATCTGATTCTACTTCCCATATACACAATTTTCACAGAAAAAAAAATATAGAGAGCTATTACTCATACCTTCTACCATACCTTTACCATGAAGTATTCGAAGGCCCTTCTCTCCAATATTTCCAAGCCTTTGATGCCACAGCATGGTCTTCTCTCTAGAGACCACTAGATTTTCTGCTCCACTTTCAGGAACCATAGAACTGTTGCACCCATCAATAATAGTGCTACCTTACAGCTTGTACATAGTTCCAATTCGAACTCCCCTCATCAATACCAGTGCCCCCAGAAGCATCTTGCAGGTATCCTTCTCGAACACTATTTTTACACTTGCATCATCCAGCTTTCTTACAGAAATTAGATTTCTGGCCAATGTAGGAATATGTAGAACACCTAGAAGTGTTCTAACCCTTCCACCTTGCAACTTCAACTTTACTTTTCCGCGACCAATGATTCTAGCCTTCCATCATCCCCTAAGAAGACATCACCACCATCGTATTTCTCATACTCGCAGAACCACTCTCTATGGGGAGTGAAGTGAAAGGATGCACCTGAGTCAATCAACCATGCCTCATGACCAACATGTGTACTTGAAGAAGCCAAGTACACATCCCCACCTTCATCTGAGGTGGTTTTCACCTCTGCAGAAGGAGCATCATCAGATCCCTTTCTTTTGTCACGAGCTTTAGATTTACAGTCCCTTTTGTAGTGCCCTTCCTTTCCGCATTTCTAGCACACCACCTTTATAGGTTTTCATGGCTATTTAGATCTCCCTCTAGATTTCGATCTCCCACTTGATGACTTATTTTTGCTTTTGTTATGGGACCGTGCTCGTACAAACAATGCATCACCATTCTGGCTCTCCATATTTTTCCATCTCATCTCCTCTGTCAACAAGGATGAGACTATTTCATCAAACTACAAGGCAGTTGTATTGCTACCTATTGCAATAACCAAACTATCTCACGAATCTGGTAGAGATCACAACAAATTGATGCACTTATCTTCATCTGAAATTTTAATATCAACAAATAATAACTGACTTACCATAGTATTAAATACGTTCAGATGCTCTGTCATCGAGTCTCCATCTTTCATTCTCAGGTTATACAGCTTTTTCTGTAGGAACAATTTATTCACCAAAGACTTAGATTGGTACAAAGTCCCTAATTTGTTCCACAAAGCCTTAGCCGTAGCTTCCCATGATATATTCAACAATACTGAATCTGAGACACACAATCATATTGTGCTCTTTACTTTCTGATCTAACTTCTCCCATTCTTCATCGGACACTCCCATTGGTTTAGTACCTGGATCTATCGTGATCCACTGATCTTTATCCATCAACAGATCTTCCATCTTGAGTTTCGACAACTCAAAACTCTGACCATTAAATTTCTCAATCTCTATCTTTCCACTGCTCACCATCTTCTTTCACCACCAGAATCAATCCCGTAGATCTCCCACTAAACAGGTTCTACCACAAGCCCGATTGAAACCCCTCAGCAACAAAGGCGTCCCCTTGAAGCCAAAAAAGCTTTGATACAAAATGTAGGTTTTTACCCTGTATATAAATTACCTGCATACAAATTCTAAAACACAAAAAATAAACAATGCGAGAGCATAACACATAAAACACATATACACAAAGATTTTCCCCTGGATCCCAAAACCAGGACTACCATCTTGATTTTTCATTATGTTCCTTTCGATGTTACAATACATATGTATACATGCCGAAGCATCCAATACCATGGACCGAAAACCATCGCGTCCAAAACCATAGACTGAAAACCATCACATCCAAAACCATGTGCGAAAATCATGCACAAAACCATAGGTAGGTCCGCCCAACCTAACATAGGGTCCAAAACCAAAATTTTCTAGGGCACTGCCCTGGACCCCATAGAGTGGGGTTACCTGCACCCCTCAAACCCCCTGTGACTCCCTCTGCTACGTAATCGGTGCAACGAAGGGAGGGATCCGCCCTCCTCCTAACCCCTTGATTAACTACGTGGGCTAGTCGTGGAAAGAATATAACACAACCCAATAAGGTGTTGATATGGTGAAGTGATGGTTTTCACAGTAATCATAGATTTTTACAGGTATTTTTGAGTGGTGACTAGGATAACTTACTTTTTGACAGTAGATAAGGTAGTCATTCATCCTAGTATGAAAATGGATGAAAATGGAACGATGAGTGTCTAAAACGAGTTGTTTCTTGTTGACCAGGGATTGGTGCTCCTTCTAGTGGGTGTTGGATAATAGTTTGGGTTTTAGATCCATTTAGTTGTAGCTAATAAATTAGGGAGTTTTAGCATCCTACTGGTTGTAGCCAGAACATTGTATTTTCAAGTTGTATCTTGCCATAATAATAAAATGAAGAAGAAGTTCGTGAAGTTATTTGTTCCTTTAATATTCCATTGATTGATGAAATAGTTTCTTGTTATATATATGTTGAAGGTTTTCTTCACTGTCTTACCGTTCTCAGACAAAGTAAAAATAAATTTGAATTGGTAAAATTCCTATAATACTGTTTCACCCCCCTCTCAGTATTGTCATGGTTTCCAATATGACCATCTAGGAGAAGGAGACCATGCTTAGGGAAAAAATGCCTTAAACAATTCCTAAGGTAAAGAAACGATATAATAGTGCAACTACTCAACATAAGCTCCACTAAGGCTATTAGAAATATCACACCCAATGAGGCATCAAAGCTAGCAAAGTCTTACACTTTTGAAGAAAGTTACCATGATTCATTGTTCACCTCAAATTTAGGGAGGGAAGTTTTGGCTTAGTGTCCTGACCCAAGTTCAAAGTTAGTTATGCCAACCAACAAAACCCTACACTACCGGCCCTTTTGGCAACAACCCACGTAGCACAGACTGCAGTCTCACCCAAAGTAGTATGGGGGGTGCAAGAACCAAGTTTTTGCATCTAGAGACTAGTGGGATGTCTTCCAGCGCCTTAGATTTGTCTTCACACAGATCAACAGATACCTAGGGATTGCTACTGTAACTGTGTCAAAATGGCCTTCAGACCTCCGCAAAGGTCTAATCAATATTTCATAAAACAAGTCATTCATCAGCGACATAAAACATAAATAAACATGAACAAAAATATTCAATAATTCTTCAGAAACTTGTCTTTATTAATCTCAATTCACAGATTATAGACTCAAACTGCCCTGTGTACATAGTTGCAGGGGTTCGTGCACTCAGATGCGAACTCTACCTAGGCCTCCGTGCACTCAATTGTGGAGCCTTTCTTTCCCTATCTAAGTGCAAGAAGCAGAGCCTTCCTGCCTTAGCTCCTGCCCTAGGCTCTTCAATCAACCCAATCCTATAACTAAGACTCAACTATTTATAGGCTTTTTCATACAGTTCCATGGTCCATGGACCATGAGTGAATCTCAAAACCGACTCAAATATTTACATAAACCATGGGGCTAATCCCCTTTGACTTTTATTCAACTACGCGCTCTGCATCCACAAATCGCGGAGACTTTACATCTCTTACAAAATTGTATACAAAATTTGGGTTTGTTAACCCCAAGCTAACCTAGGGGACCCTATCGTAACGGGCCCCCAACACAAATATTGTGACTCGCCCTTGAGTCACTTTTCTAGCACCACGATCTTACTACAAAGATCCCCAGCTCCACCTAAATCACTACAATGTTAGCAACGCTTTGTGCCGTTGCCTGTCAAGCCTCCTCGGCTAATTTTTCAGTGGCTGGTCCTTCTACTTCCAACCTCATCATCTAGTGCATCTGCTGCAATCCCTTAAGCTTATCTTGATTGGAGATCATGATTTGATAAGCCTCATCAAACTAAGGCTGCAACCTGGCCTTTAGAATGGCCTCTTTCTTCTGCACTTCGTCTACCTGTGCTAGTAGCTGCTTTCATTCCTGTAACTTGGCAAGGTGCTACACTGGTGCTAAGGTGCGCACATTCACCTTGACCTTATCATATTGGCACTGCATCTTCCTTACCTCTGTGTTCAATGTTTACAGGTTCAAATCCTCCTACAGCTTGGTCAATAGTTCCATAGGCTGATCAAACATGGTTGCACAGTCAGTGACTATGGTATCCAAGGTAGCCATGCCCTCCTTAATTACGATTCTACGCTTCTCTTGGACCTCAGGTGGAGTCGTAGGCTGAAACTTCAACTGCAGCTCTGTACTCTTCATCTTGAACTTGAAAGTTACTCATCCAACTTCTTCTCTAGCCTCACGCACACCAATAGCTAATTTTTTATTTTGGCTTCAAGCTATGCATCCTCTGGGATGTGAAGTTCAGGCACTGTCTTACAGGCCTCTGCTACTGCTGACTCCAGACTTGAACTACACGCCTATAGTGCCTCCTTTTCCTTCAGAGCCTATGTCTTCTCAACGAACAGTTGTTGATTGTTGACTTTGAACTCACTGATGGCAGTGAGTGCTCGCTGTTCTCTGATCCTAAGCTCTTCCATGACCCCCTGATGTAGCGCATGCAGAGACTCAAGCAACAGTGTGGCAAGGTTCAGCGCCATGTTTTTTACTGTGTGAAGCACCATGCACTACTCATCCGTCTCGGTGTGGACTAACCCTTCAGGCAAAGGAAAGAATCTGACATCTTGCGACCAGCCCATCTCTGTGACTGTACTCTTTCCCCATGTCCGACTAGCTTGCACGCTGCTCGCCTTCTCGACATCTGCTTGAATTTTGCTCATTTGGATTTGTAGCTCACATAGATCCTGTTCAACACTCCCCAACATCTACATATATTGCTGCTCAAACTGCTACAACACTTATGTCGTTGTATCCCTTACTTTGTCGTCGATCTCATCGAAATCGCTTTCTGTCAATACCATGGGATCAACGTGCGTTTTATCTAATTTATGTTTTTTTCGTGTTCCACCCTGCCGCTCCATGCCACGTCTTTTGAAAATAAAGGGGGTGATCTGCCCCACATCACCTCCTCTGCCTAGGTTTGAAATCTCTTATTCCTCTATTTCTGGCGAAGGTGACTTACCATCTTTCTACGACTTTCACTGCTCTTTTTCCGCCTGCTCCTTAACAGCGCGCTCTTGCTCTATGCGAGCCTTTTCTACAACTTCCTTATTTTTCTGCTTTGTTAGGGTATGCGAAGCTTTCTGAGCGGCCTCCTTTCTTTTCTGTGCAATAAAACTTTCCGCACTTGTGCTTGTTCCAACATCTAATTCTGATGGGGCACACCACTCTACAGGCCATAACTCTACAATCTCTTACACGTCCCTTTCTGACACCAAATAGGGCAACTGGTGCCATTTCTACTCTGGATCCTTCTGTGCTTGGATATAGACTCTATGGAAGTCATCCTTGAATGCCGCATAGGCTGAAAACTGCGTGAAAAAGGTTGGGGACAACCTTGGATGTTGATTGATTTCCATATGGAGATCCATTTCCATAAAATTCCAAAATATCTTTGTTTCTGTAATCTGCGCGACATCCTTCGTAGGCCATAAAGAGGCAAATTGTGCTGCCTCCAACAATCCATCCTCAAGAGGAGGAAATTGGCTATCCTCCATCAGTCTCCATGAAATGAGCACAATTGATAGCAACAACCAAGCGTAGTGGAACGACTTGGTTTCCTCCTGGGCCTCACGGCAGTTCTCTAAGAACTCCTGACAAATGTACCTGGCCCAATTCAATTACACGCACTGCACAACAAGTGAAACTATTGGTGCTGGAACTTCATCTACGATACATTTTCTCATAACCTTTCCTGCTAGAATCTCAGTAGCAAATTGAAATGCTTGGTCTGAAATAGAGAGAATGGAATACCCTTGCGACTTCTTGAGGAGGTAGTATTCCTTCTTCATTTTGTCTACAAGCTCTTTCTCCCCTGTCTTCCCTCCAAACACCTTGGAAGGGTTCACACCTTTTTAAGGCAGCCTCGTGATTCTGTGAATCAACATGTCCATGATAGGGATAGGATCTCCTAACCATAAGAAGCCATCATGCACCATCGCAAGGAGCTAGCTTACACACACGTTATTGATGTTAGAGAAGTGATAATGCGACACTAGTAGCATGTTCAAAAATTCTGACTGCTCAACTCCGCAAACCCATTCCATTGGCTTCAACATTGTAACACCCGTTTCTTCATAATAGATCTTCCTCATATATTCACTCGTCACAAAATGTGGAAACTTAGTGTGGTTCGTGAGGTCCCAATCCTCCATCTTTAACAATGGGATCTGCACGATATGAGGACCTTCAAAGGGGACCTGCTCAGGTAGTAGGGGTGTGGATACTATAAACTTCTCGGTATTAGGGTCCTTCGTTACCTTTGCTTTTCCCTTTCATGGAGGGATATACTTTGGCAGCCTCATCATGGGTTTGATCCCCTCGGCATCCACATCCTCTATGCCTTGGAATTCTTCTTCCTCAAGGTCCACCACTTGTTTAGGTTGCTTATCCTTTTTCTCTAGGTTCTTCCACGATGACATCCTCATTGGCACCTTCTTTTGCTTCTCCTTCATGGATTGTTTTGACTTGGTTGGTTATTTGTCCTATGTAGTTGGTTGCTTTTCTTTAGCCATAGTCTACTTTGGCCTAGGTGACCTTGGCACTGCGGGCACCGCAGGTGTAGCCTCTACAATAAACACTTCTGGTCCTAGTGCACCAGACACGGCGGCTTCTGAACCCAAGGCTTCGGCGGGGTTAGTGGTAGTCATTCTCTCCATAAATAGCTCTCGGGGGATGGGAGAAACATTTTCTCGTGACAGGGACTCTTCCCAGAATGCTCTACTCATAGGCAACAAACAACAAAATTTACCAACAATTCTTAGAGCGCAAAGTGTTCTCTATTGGATTGGCAAGTGTAATTTATAGGGGGTTTTGAATTCAAATCCAACCATTCCCCCCAAATTCTAATAATAAATTGTTGTTTTGGCGGTAGATCTTCAAAGTTTTTTTCATTAATTTCCGCCACCCCTCTCCTCCTAACCACTTTCTGGCCGTCAAGTCATGAATAGTAACTCCAATAGTCATTTTCCTGTTGGATTGCATGATATCTTTCCCCATGGTGCAACTTCATTTGTTGCATCTTTTCCAATCTCTGCGCATCTTGCTTGATACATTTTCCTTCAAAAGGATAAGTGTAGTTTATAGTCCGACGCTCCCTTGCAACTTCCTGGAGCACTAAGACTATCTTGCTTCCATATATTCATTACCTTGGATGCCTTGTATACAACTTCAACCTGCTTCCATTCACTCTTCCCGCAAGGGGTTCCCCATTCAACTTAGCGAACTGAACCGTGCCTCCATCTATAATTTGTTTGACAATATATGGCCGTAACCAATGCATATGGAATTTACCTAGGAATTTAGTGAATTTACTATCATATAATAGGACAAGATTGTTTACCTTGAATGTGTGAAGCTTGATATGGTGATCATGCCATGATTTTTCGTGTTCCTTCTGCACTTGTTGATGCAATCCTACCAAAAATCGGTCTTCTTGAAGCTCCATCAATTGCGCGAGCCATTCCTCCAAGGCCTTGCGAGCCGCCATGTATGTCAAAGTTGCTATGCATAGACTAGGCACAATGTATTCCATCAACATTACGGCTTCAACCCCATATACTAATCTGAACAACGTTTTCCCTGTTAGCTTCTTACAAGTAGTCCTATAAGCCTAGATTGTTGCAGGTATGCCAACATCCTAGTCATTCCACTGCACGTTGTAGATCTTTGTCAATGCGTTCTCCAAAATCTTGTTAAAGGTTTCAATATTTTCGTTTTCCTGCGGGTGATATGGTGTACTTTTATGATGGTAGACCTAGAATTCCTCAGTTAGCGCGCTGATTGTTTTGTTCAGAAAGTGTGTACCATTGTCACTCATCAACACTTTTGGGCATCCAAATTGGGTTAAGACATACTCAAACAAGAATTTTTCTACTGTAGCCCCTGTACAATCCTTAACCGGTTGTGCTTCCGCCCATCTGGTTAGATATTCTGTCACGGTGATAATTTAGCGCGCACCTCTTTTCTTTCCAAGTGGTTGAATTGGCCCAACAAAATCAATCGCCCACTTCTCAAATTCCTACAAGGACACCTAAGGATGTAGGGGTAACTCATCCCTTTAGGACAATTTTCTAGTTCATTGACAGGCATCACACACCTTACAGTATGCCTTGGAATCCCTGTGCAATGTTGGCCACCATACACCTACGTGGAAAATCTTCTGCGTAATTGCTTTGTCTGCATAATGGCCTCCTGTAGCTCCCCCATGAGCTTAAACGAGAATGTTGTCCTGCTAAAAGTCTGACACATATCTTCGCAATATTTCATCTGCACCCATTTTATACAAATGTCCCGTAATAACTGAAAAATTGGTTGCACACACTACTAATTCCCTCTTCTACTGACTTGTATATCCTTCTGGTGCCATCCCCATAGTTAATAAGTGAATAATGTCTACACAATGGTCATCATCTACACTCACCGCAAAGAGGTGCACATCTGGCAACTCTTCCTCCAGATTACTAGGTTCTTCCCATGTTTCAATTTGTGACAGATGGTCAGGTACCGCATTTAGCCTCCTTGGCTTCACAATGACCTCAAAGTCATACTCCTGAAATAATAACAACCATCTATAGATGTTGCCCCCCAACATAGGCTTTTTGACCATATATTTCAAGGCAGAATGATCAGTATACATCTTGATCTGTCCTCCTAAAAGATAATGCCTGAGTTTTTGCAATGCGTAGACCATGGCCAACCCCTCACGCTGAGTCGTTGAATAGTTTCTCTTGACCTTCGATAACTTCCTACTTGCAAAGGCTATAGGATGGTCCAACTCCCCTTCACTAGCCTATGTTAGCACTGCACCCAACACAATGCAAGAGGCATCCACGTGTACGTGAATCTCCTTTTTCCAATCGGGGAACACTAAAATCGATGCAGTGACCATCTTTTCTTTTATCACATCTAAGTTGCACTGACATTCTTCGTCCCAAAATAATGTAGCATCCTTCTTTAGCATTTTCTCCATGGGCACAGTAATTTGAGCATAAGCTTTGATAAATTTTCTATAGTATCCCGTATGTCCCAGTGTTGCACGCAGTTGCTTGACGTTCCTAGGGGCCTCCAAGTTCACAATTACCACAATATTTGCAGGGTCCACCATCAATCCTTGCTTTCACACAACATGACCCAACAAGATCCCAAAAGGAACACAGAATATGCATTTTTTCAAATTCAGCGCGATCTGGTATCTGCGACATGTATCCAACATTAGGTGCATACTTTCTACATGGTGCTTCACTAATCCAAACACCATCCAGTCATCAAAGTATACTTCTAGAAAGTTATAAATGAACTCCTTGAATGCTACTATCACCACGTGATAAAATATAGCTTGTGCATTCTTTAGTCGAAATGGCATCACAGTGTACTGAAAACAACCCAACTCCGTCGTGAACATTGTCTTACTTCTATCCTCTGGCGCGATCTTGATTTGATGATACCCCGAAAATCCATCAGTAAAGGAGTAGACCTCCTGCCCTCCAACATTGTCTAACACTTTGTTTGTAAACGATATTGGAAATGGGTCATGAACACATGCATCGTTAAGATTTCGCAGATCTACGTAGATCCTTATTTCTCCCTTTTGTTTCTTCTCTTGGACCACCATCGGGCTCACCCAATCAGATTCTTCAACAAGTTCTATGATGCCTGCCTCCAACATCTTATCCAGCTCCTGGCGAACCTTTTCCTTATACTTGGGATTAAGGCAGTAAGGCCTCTGTTTAATAGGCTTCGCATCTGGCTTCAGTGTGATCTTCATAATGCCCAAATCACCGATTATGCCCTTTAAATCTGAAAACTTAGTGGGAAAGAGATCCTAGTATTCGTGGAGTAATTCAACAACTTTATCTACTATAGCATCATCCTAGTAATCTCCAATTTTCATGAACTTCTATTCTTCTTCAGTGCCAATGTTTACTTGCTTTGTCTTCAACGATGCGTATATGTCCAGGTTTTCTATTTGTGGGCCTTCAACTTTGCAATGTCCTTTTGCCTCTGGAATATTGATGTTCCTTGGGTCTTCCTCTTCTTCTTCAGTGGTCACATTATAACATTCTAGTGCATGGTGCAATTGGGTTCTCTAGTTCGGTTGGGTCAATTCCATAGGTTCCTTTGGCATTTTGAAGATAACTGCTTTAATTTCTTTCAATCCTTCATCGATGCTTGAAAACTCGTCCTTAAAACTGAAAGTCAATAAGAACCCTTCCTTTAATACATCCCATTTTGCTGTGTCATGGCGGAGCTTCATTTCTAGATGCCAGTTCATGGGAATTGTGTCCAAGGTATGAAAATATATGTGTACCCATTCTGGCTGTGGTTCTGTTCCCCATGCTTTAGTCCACTTCGCTAGGTGGTCGCGTAGATCATCCCTTCCATTATACTTCTTAGTTATTCTGGTGTTAGTATGCTCAAATAGTAGCTTCATCATTCTTCTATAATCTCGCCATCCAGAAAAATTATCCTTATCCGTACCCCACCATCGTGTAGGTGTAGCACGCAGTGCCAACTCTAATGATTGGAAGTGGTGATCCTAGGGGACTTCGCACTCAAAGTCATCCAAAAATAGATCTATGTCAGTTAAACCATCATAATAAGGTAATTTTCTTACCTCCGATGAAACACAACGCATCGCCTTTGTCATCATATTGCATCGCAATGTGGAACTTCATGTAAGAGATTCTTCCAATGTTCTAACTCTTCTTCTGAATTTGAGGTGCAGGAACTCTCCCGGTCCCATGAAATCCACCCATTTGTCATCGGATTGATCTTGTTCCAATCTCATGTTGTTATTTTGTAGATTTGATCCAGTTCATCGTCACTTTCCTCGTAATCACAGACTGGTTCAGCAATCACGCCCCTTCTACAAGTTCCAACAACACTATAACCCTAAAACTTTCTTTCAAATGGCATTGTACTTTTCTTTAAATTAATGACCCCATTCATATCAATAGCCCAATCAATTCCTAGGAGCGTGGGGTAGGGATTATTGTCATCGACAATTTCTATAACTTCAAAGTCTACTACCATGCTCACACCTTCAAAATCCACCGTTACTCCATATAATCATCCCATGGGGATGATTTTCTACTGGTTCACCATCCAGAACTGAATTAGAGACCACTACAACGTAGGTCTCCCCATCCTTTCCCATGTCTGATTCGGTAAAACATTTGCATTGTACCCTAGAACTAAGATGACTTGGTCCATCTCATAATCAACTATCTACGCTGTTAGCATCATTTCTCTCCTATTCATGCCTTATTCTTGCCAATATTCCTGACCGAGCGATGTCCATGAGGGGCCTTTTCTTTACTGGCACATTTATTTATTAAGTCCTGCAGTCCTTCCACAGCCTTGCTATTTCACATCAGCTTCATGCAAGTCTCCAAAAACGTAGTGAGTACAGAAGGATCAACCTCTGCAGGCATGCTGCTTTCTTGCATCTTGCCCTAGTTTCCTGAGGTGGACGCCTCTGCGAAGCTCTTCTTAACTTCCATAAACGTTTCCTTAGCATGATCCAAATCAAAGCCAACTTATTTCTTTGGCGCTTTGCAGGCTCATCCCTCTTCTTCAGGCTATTTACCTTTACCAGTGCTCGTCATCATTCCACTTCTTAGCACAATATTAATGCTTTGATCTTCTTCGCGAGGCTCATCCCTCATCATTTGTAAATTATGCATATAAGGTTGTTGAGGTTGCTCTTTCTTCTCTTGCATCTTAGTTATTAACACTAGAAATTCTTCTATAGTATGGTCGAATTGTTTGTAGTATTGACATGACGGGTGTGGCAGATTTTGGCACTCTCGCACATAGTGCCCCGGCTGCTCGCAGTTGTAGCATATAATCTAACCTCGAACTCTACTAGGTCCTCCTGCTCCTCGGCCCCGTCCTAGACCCTGATATCCTCTGCGCACTCCTCCAGTGCCTTGTTCTGGAGGCCAAGTTTCTACTTGCGTATGGTACGTAGGGGTTCTTTCCATCATCATATCATAGCTTTAACAGTGGCACTCATCGTGCCCCACAAATTTACAAAAATTACAGAACAACTGCTATGGTGTTTGAATGAAATTATGAAGTAAATGGAGATTATCCATTGCATGTTGCCTAATAACTTGACAAATGGCACACCACAGTGTAGCCCCCATGCTCGACCCTACTGGGGCTTCTAGTTTTAGGGGAATTGACCCCCCTCCTGTAATATAATTCACGTACATGGGACAATGATTTTTATCATGCCCATGGCCCTTGCACTTCAAACACAAGACTTTCGTGTGCACTTCAGGCTTAATTTCCTTCTCTTTCTTCAAACTCTGTATTTCTAAGTGTAAGATTTCTAACTGTGAGTGGATCTGTTGTACTCCCAGGTTCGTATTTTGAATAGATGATGCATGCAATGTCATCACGATTTCCAAGGCTTCTTCCTGTGTTTCTATCTTCTCTTGTGACAAAGCAATTCTCAAGTGGGGAAAAAGCGAAGCTATAAAACCTTCGCGATGTTGGCTATCTGTGATCTGAATGTTAGCCTCTCTGATATGACACTTCAACCTATGATCAAATTCCCGAGGCGTCTCCTTGACCCTCATCATGATCTCTTTAAATCCAATTAGTGACTGTGAGTCATATTTAGGTTTATTAAACTCTTTTTTGAAAGTCGTCTTAGTCTCTCCTAGCATTATAAGAGGATTATCAGAACAATACTTAATGTACCAAGTTAGCATGCGATCCTGCAAAGTGGTAACCAACTGTGCCTTCTTTATATTGTCATTAGTAATATATTGTGTTGTCCATACAACATTTGCAACAAGCTAGAATTGCTCTGGATCTTCACTTCCTATGCCCTTGAAGACCGATATCTTCATTGCATTTTCCATATTGAAGGGTGGAGGTGGAGGTGGAGTGGATGGATGATGTGTTCGAGGAAAACCCTGCGTTATCAGCTAAATAGTGCTTTGCGGTGAAGTGTGCACCATGTAGAACTTCCCAATGTAGATCAACAAATTATGCAATATAATAAAGCAAAATACAAGATCTACTTCTACAGCAAACTTTGCGGAAGCTTAATAAAATATGAGCAAGATCAATAGAACACACATAACTGAGAATGAGAAAGCAATCACATGAACACAAAAGAATAATACTGGGGAAAGCCTCAGCTAAAAACCCAAATCTATGTATATCATACAAGTGGAAATATAGTTTGGATTACAAAAAGAATCAGCTCACAAGCTATCCTGCTCTCTCTGCAATCCCTCTGCTACTTATAGATAGTCAAAGGCCTCTCACAAACCTTCTCCTATGTCCTCCAAGCCTCCTATTTCCTCGCATAGTTTTTCCTAGGGTCCAGTGCTTCCACAAGCATGAATTCCCACCTCACACTGCTCACTTGGCTCAGAAATAATTGCACAAACCTGAATAATTCCTTCTGCATGGATGAGTTTCCTTTAGAGGAAAAATCCTCCAACTAATAGTACACTGTCCCTTCCTCTGATCTCAACTGGGTCTTTGACTAAACTAACATGCATGAGTTATTTATGAGAGAATATTCAGTTATCTGGAGAGCAGAAGTTATATGCAAGCGTGCATTAACTAATTGAACTCACAATTAATTCAACAAACTATTTGAATTAATCTAACTGGACTTGACTCAATTAACTGAGCCAACTACTTACAACTCAAATTACAACTCATCGTTATCTCTTTAACTGATGGATACATTCCTCAATCAATGGAGAAACTATTGCATGTCCTCACATAGACTTCATGTTTGATTTTTCACAACTAATTAACTCATGGTGAATTAATTAATTAGTTTTCAAACAGCTAGTAAGATCAAATTCGAATTTTACTTCTCAATTTTAGTCCAGGGACTGACTAAAATTGGAATCCATCCTGAAATGCTATTTATAGTAATGTTATTTTTAGCACTTCCATTTTTCATTCCTTGTTGCTATGTCCAACACTGGTACCTGAACTGCTATTTATAGCAGTGCTATTTTTAGCATTTCTTGTTGCTATTTTCAACACTCCCTCTCAACAAGAAAGGCATTCAACTCGAACCTGATCCTGAACCTTTGGAATGTTCTGCATGCAACACTTCTCCCAAGTGTTATTGCTCCAGCAACTCTAGAAACAAAAAAAACTCCCAACTGACCTCTCTGTTGGGCTAGAAACATCCTCTGATGCTGAAGCTCCATCTGCCACTGACAAGTGCTCCCTCTCTGACCTCTAAGCTGCTGCAACACTCCATGCATCTCGCACCATTGCACACCTCTCTGTGCCATCCTGCACTGGTGCAACACTCCTGTGCCTCTCGCATTGTTGCAACTTGCTAGCTCTACACAGTCTTGGGACTCCTGCACTGTAGCTCTCTCTGCCGCTCCATTTGCATCTGTCTCTACCCAATCAGCCAATCTCGCTACTCCTTGTCGAGGCTCCTATAGCAAAGTCAAATCAAAGAGGTGGGTACCTCAAGGATCCTACCCCTATTTCAGCCTTCTTGGGACTATCACTCAACATCGCCCCACCTCCTACGTAGAGGTATGGATGCATGTGATCCCTCTTCCCACTTGACTCAAAATTTCCCCCTATTGGAGGTCTCTGCATGAGTGGATGCCTCCACTCGGTTTCTCCAGCTGTGGTTGCTCCACAACCTCCTGAAGCTTCTTCACCAATCGTGGCTCCTCCACAATCATCTTAGACTTCTTTTGGCATTGCATGTTGAGAGGTAATGTACTCTCCCTCTCAACCACCAAGTCTCCATTAGTTGCCTTGCTCCTCAAGGCTTTGCATGCATCTTGAACCTCAAAAGCATACAGGTTCTTGACTCATGAACTGATCTGCTTCACCTATCTCGTGGTGATGTTTCTAAGGAAAACCTTTCCCTTACTATAGACTACATCATAGCCTCTGTCTTCCAGCATCACGATCGACACCAAATTTCTCTTTAGTCCTAGTACATTCTTGACATCAGTCAAGGTAATGCGAGCTCCATGCTCCCTCTAAAAAACATCCATGCCTACACCTGAGACACTATACTTTTCATCATTACCCATCGCTATGAGTATCTAGAGATCTTTCTCCTCCAAAGTACTGAAGAAACTCTTGTCGTCAGTCATGTGGAAAGAAGCTCCACTGTTAAGAAACCAACCACTTCCCACCATGGATGAAACCATGCATGCGAAGATTGTGAAATCCAACTTGAACTGTGAGGCCAGTGCCTCACCTTCCAATCCTTCCACGGATCCCTTCTTGGATTTCCTCAGTGGACAATTTGTAGCAAAATGGCCCACTTCATGACAACAAAAGCAACGCACTTTATATTTTTCAAACTTCTTCCCACCATGGGACGAACTAGATTTGGAATGAGAATCTTTCTCCTTCCCCTTCTTCATGTTACTCACTAAGGCACAATTTTCTTCATCCTCCTTGGATGAAGAAGATCCATCTCTGGTGCTTCTCCTTATCTCCTCCTACATCAGATCTGACCAAAGTCGTTCCCAATCTGGCAGTTTCTCTCTTCCATTTACCGAGTCTTGGTAGCTATGGCAGTTCTTAGGAAGATTGAGGCGAGCTAGACTAACCATGTCATCATCGGTGGTCGTGATCCCTACACTTCCAAGCTCATCCCTACAAGAAGTGAGCTTGTTCAGGAATGTAGAGATCGTGTCGCCCTTTTCACACTTGATTTTCCGAAGCTTGTCTTTCAGTGCCAGCTTCCTCTGATCGCTACTATTTTAATATAGATCTTTCAATATTTTCCACATCGAAAATGGTGTCTCCTTCACATGGAGACTCGAGACTGTGTGGTCTCGAACTCCCTCCAGAAGGATTCTATTATGAAACCAGCTCAAGAAAAAGATAGAAAAGATAGATCAATGCCTTAAAATTTAGCCTCTTCGAGGGGGCAACCTACTTTACATTACATAAATGAACAATTCTTGGATGATTCAAATGACAAACTTCCTTTCTATATATAAGAGTCTAAGGAGTCACAATATAACCCAGCCAACCTAACAATAATAATATAAAGCCACAAAAATAACAGCAGAGGGATTCTATGGGGCACAGTAATAACAATATGGGGACAATAGGGGCACAACAATATTAATAAGGGGTACAACTACAATAGTAATGGGGTAATCACTAGTATTATAGGGACCCAACATGCCCCTCTCCTTCAAAAAAGTGTTGTCCTCAACGCTTGAGTAGTTCTGGATGCTTCTGTATAAAATTCTCATCCTCCCATGTGGAATCTTTAACAGATAAGTTCTTCCACTTGATAAGATACTCTGAAATTGATCGATTTCACAGCTGTCGAGTTCTTGTTTCTATGACTGCTTCTGGTTCCAATATAATTTTTCCTTCCTTGTCAAGTTCTGGCAATATTGTTTGAACTGGGAGCTTATCACCTATAACCTTCTTTAAACATGAAACATGGAAAACCAGGTGCAATCGAGAAGCTGCGGGAAGCTCCAATTTGTATGCCATAGTACCAATCGTTTGCAACACCTTGTACATACCATAATACTTTGGTGATAATTTATTATCCTTCTTAGCTTGCTTGAGGGACATTTTCTTATATGTTTGTAGCTGTAGGAATACCCAATCACCTACATCAAAACTTCTTTCACTGCGATGTTGATCTGCCTGTTGTTTCATTCTATTCTGTGCCAACATGAGGTTATCCTTTAAGAGTTGGAGGACTTGTTGTCGATGTTCGATGTGATGTTCCACTGCTTGAACCTTAGAATTTTCTCTTAAATATGATGTGATGGATGGTGGCTGATACCCATAAAGTGCCATAAATGGGGTCATTTTTGTTGTTGTATGGAAGGAAGTGTTATACCACCATTCAGCCAGAGGCAACCATTTGACCCATTGTGTCTATTTATCAGATACAAAGCACCGAAGATATCCTCCCAAACATTTGTTTACTATCTCAGTTTGCCCATCAGATTGAGGATGATAAGATGAGCTATGAGCTAACTGAGTACTAGGACAAGAAAATAATTCTATCCAAAAATTTCCAGTGAAAATGGGATCTCTGTCACTTACAATAATCATTGGGCTTCCATATAGCTTTTGAATTGTTTCCATAAATGCAGTAGAAACTGTACTAGCTTTAAATGGATGTGATAATGCAAAAAAGTGTGCATACTTGGTAAGTCTGTCAACTACCACCATGATGACACTCTTTCCCTCAGACTTGGGTAAACCTGTGATAAAATCCATTGAAACCTCCTCCCAACGTTGGCTTGGAATGGATAAAGGTTGTAATAGACCCGATGTCTTAATTGTTTCAACTTTATTTTGTTGGCAAACCAAAAATTCCGCCACAAACTTTTGAATATTTGATTTAAGGCCATCCCAAAAAAATTCCTTCTTAACCATGTGGTAAGTTTTTAAAATCACAAGTGCCCTCCTAAGGGAGAAGTGTGCAATTCCATAAGAATCTTTTGTTTTAGCTGGGAATTCTTACAGAGGTATAAGTGATCTTTGTACCATAACGAATCATTTTTCCATCTAAATGTATCCGACGTACTGGAATCTTGTTGTAACTTTTGAATAAGTGCCCACATTTCTTCTTCATTCTTCCATTCCTCCCTTGCTTCGTTTATCCAATCTGGTTGGATAATAGAAATGGCGCACAACAATGCTTCCACATCCTCATCCTTTCTTGAGAGTGCATCTACCACCACATTTTGCTTCCCTTTTTTATAGATGATTTCAAAGTCATAACCCAACATCTTTGTGACCCACTTTTGTTGCTCTTCAGAGGATAATCTTTGTTCTAAAAAGTATTTAAGCCTATCATGATCTTTTTTTACCTTGAAGTGTCTTCCCATTAGGTAGGGTTGCCATTTCTTAAGTGCATGGAGTATTGCCAACATTTCCTTCTCAGAAATAGCTTTGTGTAAAAACTTTCCCTTGATTGGACGACTTTCAAAAGCAATGGGTATTTCATCTTGCATTAAAACAACACCAATTCCATTTCTTGAAGCATCACATTCCACAATAAAGGTTTTTGTGAAGTCCAGTGTAGCTAAGACAGGTGCTTGGCACATTGCCTCTTTAAGATGTTCGAAGGCCTTTGTTGCTTCTGGAGTCCAAGAAAATGCATCTTTCTTCAATAGTGTTGTTAGAGGTGCTGCTATTCTCCCATAATTCTTAACAAACTTGTGATAATACCCTATCAACCCGATAAATCCTCGCAGATGCTTTATGGATGTGGGGATTTTCCATTCCTTAATGGCTTTAATTTTGCTAGGGTCTACCTTAACTCCTTCATGAGATACAATATGACCCAGATATTCCACCTCTTGTACTCCAAAGAAACATTTGGATCTTTTTGCATATAATTGTTTCTCCTCTAATAGTTGTAGCACCTTGTCAACATGTTCAACATGATCCTTCCAAGACTTGCTGTAGATTAGTATATCATCAAAAAATACTAACACAAATTTTCTAAGGAATGGTTTGAAAATTGAACTAATCAAACCTTGAAATGTTGAGGGTGCATTGGTAAGGCCAAAAGGCATGACCAAAAATTCATAATGACCCTCACGAGTTCTAAATGTTGTTTTCGAAATGTCTTCAGTCTTCATACTGATTTGATGATATCCTGAACGAAGATCCAACTTGGTGAAGTAAATTGATCCATGCAATTCATCCAGTAATTCATCAATGACAGGAATGGGAAACTTATATTTAATAGTGAGCTTGTTGAGCTCCCTATAATTTGGACACATGTGCCATGATCCATCCTTCTTGTGCACCAATACTACTGGAGTAGAGAAAGAACTTTGACTTGGTTGAATTATACCAGCCTCTAGCATTTCTGCGACCATATGTTCAATTTCACTCTTTTGGGCATAGGGATATCTGTACGGCTTGATGTTTCGAGGAACACTTCCTGGAATCAGATGAATAGCATGATCATGATCACGAATAGGTGGGAGACCTTTGGGAGTCTCAAATACCTTGGAATGATTTTCCAAGAATTTTTGGAGATCTGGAGAAATAGATGATTCCAATGTGGAAACAACTAGCGAACATAATTGTGCAATTACACCTTTTTGTTCCTTTTTTAGAAGCTTTGTCATACTGTTAGAGCTGATTATCTTTCCCGGTTTCCCTGTAATACCCCTTAATTCAACTTCCTTTCCTTCCACAGAAAATTTCATGAAAAGTTCTTGAAAATTAAAAGCTATTGTACCCAAGGATTGTAGCCATTAGACTCCTAATACAACATCAGCACCTCCCATTGGAATGGAAAGCATTGGGCTAGTCAATACATATTCTCCCATGGATAGCTTGATATTATGGCACTTTCCAGAGCAATTTGTTGTTCCTCCATTTGCAACCATCACTTGACACTTTGGTGTTGGATATAAGAAGCAATTCAATTCTTTTACTACCTTACAATAAATAAAATTGTGGGTACTTCCTGAATCAATCAACACTATTACCTTTTTCTTCTTGATTTGTCCTTCTATCTTGATGGTTTGAGGAGTGGTAATTCCCGCCAATGCATTACAATATATGGTCGGATTCATTTGTTCTTCATCTAGGCTTTGTTCCTGGAGTATATCCTCTTCTTTTGACCTTTCTTTCTCCTTTTCTTCTTCCTCTTCACGATATATGTAGAATAATTTCTTCTCAGCACACTTATGACCTTTAGTGTATTTGCTATCACAACTGTAAAAAAGCCCTTTCGCTCTTTTTTCTTCCAATTGTTATGGTGTCAACCTTATAGGTTGTGGAAGACTAGTGGCAACAAAACTTATGTCTTTATAGTTGTGAGTGGTATGCTTCCTGGTTGCCATAATTTTACTTTCCATTTTTGTTGCTAACCTAAATTCCTTCTCTAATGAATCAGGTTCCCAAAGGCGAACATCATGTTGGATATTATCCTTTAAAGACCCTATGAACACATCAATCCTATGATCCTCTAGAATATTTTTTACCCTTATGTTCAATTTTTGGAACTCCTCAATGTGCTCCATTATTGAACCCTTTTGTTTGAGACTTATCAATTGGCTAAAAAAAGTGTTGCTTTTTGTATCCTCATAATGTGCCATCAATTCTTCCATAAAAATTGCCTAAGTGATAAATTTTTTACGAGAGCAAAGCCATTGATACCATACAAACTGATTTGGTTCCAAATATAAAGTTGCAATACGTACCTTTTGTGTGTTTTGCACATTATTGAGATCGAAAAATTGCTCCATCTGTAATATCCATGTTGCGGGATCCTTGCCATCAAACTTCCTCATATCGATTTTTGGAATATGGTGCGTCTTCGATCCAACATTAGAGTCTATGAAATCATGATTAACATTTCCTTTGTTTGCATCATGAGTTTCCTTTCCTCCCTTTTCACCATTAGTAAGTATTTCTTGTAGAAAATTTGTCAAATCTGCCTTTAAATCTATCTTCAAATCATCAATCTTGGCTTCCACGCCCTTTATCTTAGATTCCACTCCATTTATCTTAGCTTCTGTTAGCTTTTGTGAGAGTGAAATTTGTTTCACTTGGTCTTGTAGTTTTGATATATCATGTAGCATTTCTTCCTCTTCTTCATGAGTCATGCTAGAGCTTTTAGATTGCTTACTAGGTGTTTGCATTTTCCTTCCTTGGGGCATCAGTTACCGATACTAATGCTCTACTATGCCCTTTGAATTCCTTCAAAATAATTTTTCAAACCAAGCTTAAGCAAAAATTTAAAAAATCTACACACCGTTTTTCACTTTGTAGGAGCTCGATATTGCCTCTGATGTATCTTTATAATTTCGGATCATCCAATTCTGAAATTGCAACCTGTGGTAGCCCTCTGTGTCCTCTTTCCAATGCCACCAGTCTGATCCCAATTGGATTCTCCAATGAAGAGTTATGCCAAATCTCCCACAATGACCTTATTATAGACTAATTTAGTAGAGCAAACTTGTACGATGTGCCACGTGTCCCTGTTTTGACCTTTGGCTTTGAAAAATATATACAAGAAACTACAGTCCCTCCTCTTTCTATACCTTCTTACAAACTTTCAATCCGATGCTTAGAGAGAAAGTTATGATGATTTTCCCCAGGTCACCTGTTTGGAATGTAATTCAGGAGTTTGCAAAAAGACCAACTTCCTCAGATCATATCTCCACAAATATAGCGCGAAAAACTCTGAAATTCGGACCCGAGCTTCAGCGCAATGTCTTCTCAAATGGGTTTTTTTTTAGCTTCTGAAATGTTGCAGAAAAAAGATATAGCGAAAATGCCACGATGACTTGTTTGGAGTAGCGAAACCCTAGAATCCAAAGCTCTGATACCAAATGTTATGAAACCAGCTCAAGAAAAAGATAGAAAAGATAGATCAATGCCTTAAAATTCAGCCTCTTCGAGGGGGAAACCTCCTTTACATTACATAAATGAACAATTCTTGGATGATTCAAATGACAAAACCTCCTTTCTATATATAGGAGTTTAAGGTGTCACAATATAACCCAACCGACCTAACAATAATAATATAAAGCCACAAAAATAACAATAGAGGGATTCTATGGGGAACACTAATAACAATATGGGGACAATAGGGGCACAACAATATTAATAAGGGGTACAAATACAATAGTAATGGGGTAATCACTAGTATTATAGGGACCCAACAGATTCTCCTTGCTCTAGCCACACATTTCTTCCATTAGGCCAATTCAATAGCATTAGCCACTGGCAGCTTGGGGACTTCTTGATCAATGAAGTCCTTTAGATCGTTATCCTCTAATACTACTTCCATGTGATCCTTCCAGGCTATATAATTCGAACTGCTGTCAAGGGCATACTCGAGCCTTAAACCATTGAACACCATTGGTGAAATTGAGATGTGATAAGAACTCGATTTATATATTTAGGAATCAAAAACTTCGAACTTCTCCCTTCTTGTATATTGTTCTCTCCTTGATCACCTTTTCTTTGATACCATGTAGAAATTCCCACTGTAGATCAACATATTATGCAATATAATAAAGAAAAATACAAGATCTACTTCTACAACAAACTTTGCAGAAGCTTAATCGAATATGAGCAAGATCACTAGAACACATATAACTGAGAATGAGAAAGCAATCACATGAACATAGAAGAATAATCCCGGGGAAAGCCTCGGCTAAAACCCCCAATCTCTATATATCATACAAGTGGAAATATAGTCCAGATTACAAAAAGAATCAGCTTATAAGCTATCCTACTCTCTCTGCAATCCCTCTGCTGGACATAGACAGTCAAAGGCCTCTCACAAACCTTCTCCTCTATCCTCCAAGCCTCCTATTTCCTTGTGCAATTTTTACTAGGGTCTAGTGCTTCCACAAGTGTGAATTCCCACCTCACATTGCTCACTTGGCTCAGAAATAATTACAAAAACCTGAAGGAGATAATTCCTTTTGCATGGATGAGTTTCCTTTATAGGAAAAATCCTCCAACTGATAGTACACTGTCCCTTCCTCTGATCTCAACTAGGTCTCTGACTGAACTAACATGCATGAGTTATTTATATGAGAATATTTAGTTATCTAGAGAGCAACAGTTATATTCAAGCATGCATTAACTTACTGAACTCACAATTAATTCAACAAAATATTTGAATTAATCTAATTGGACTTGACTTAGTTAACTGAGCCAACTAATTACAACTCAAATTACAACTCATCCTTATCTCTTTAACTAATGGATAAATTCCTCAACCAATGGAGAAATTGTTTCATGTCCTCACATAGACTTCATGTTTGCTTTTTCACAACCAATTAACTCATGGTGAATTAATTAATTATTTTTCAAATAGCTGGTAAGATCAAATTCGAATTTTACTTCTCAATTTTAGTCCAGGGACTGACTAAAATTGGAATCCATCCCGAAATGCTATTTCTAGCAATGCTATTTTTAGCACTTCCATTTTTCATTCCTTGTTGCTATGTCCAAGACTAGTACTTGAACTGCTATTTATAGTAATGCTATTTTTAGCATTTCTTATTGCTATTTTCAACACACCACCCCTTCGTTGTCACTTGAAGGAGGTCTGATTAATGGACTATACTCTAGTCTGGATCCTTCACGATTCCTAAAGAATCTTTGACTCCGTGTAGATCCAAACATCAAGGTAATGGGATAACCCATTTTTTACATAATAACATTTTAATCCAAGTATTCAATGATCTTAAGTACTTACCTCACATTCCCTTGAAGAATCTTCGCTCCTCTTTGCTATATCTGACTGAGGTATTGACAAACAATTCTATAACAAATCCTCGTAGAATTCGATCGAGCCAATGATTGATAGCCCGCGCAATCTTGTTTTTAGAGGCTTCTAGTCGTCACACTAATTCTAGAGTCCACACTATAGAACTATCGAGCTTCCACCTTCCTTGAATGTCGGTCAATTTAGCTAACCACTCATACATTTCAATGGGGAAGGTGCAAAAGAAGATTTTGTGTATTTGTGTATACAGGTACCTATTCAACCACTCTTCCTTTGAGATGCGCAGATTCCTATTTTCTTGCACTGCGAACTTTTGAATCTTATGATCCAACGACTTTTTCAATTTCTTTCTTGGTCAGATTCCAATGATGCGACATCACACATCTCTTTCACGCAGATCTCAGTATCAGCAACTGAAGCATTTGTTGGCTTAGGGGGTTCCTGACCCATGTTTGGAGTTAGTTGCACCAACCAAAAAAACCCTACACTACTGGCCCTTTCGGCAACAACCCGTGTAGCGCAGGCTGCAGTCTCACCCCAAGCAGTATGGGCGATGCAAGAACCAAGTATATGCATCTAGAGACTAGTGTGATGTCTTCTAGTGCCTTAGATCTATCTCCCCACAGATCAACAGATCCCTAGGGCTTGCTACTATAACTCTATTAAAATGGTCTTCATACCTTTGCGAAGGTCCACAATAAGTCCTTGCAAACCTTTAACAATCAATTTACCTACTTATGTGCATCACAATCAATCCTAAATTGGTGTTCATGCTGATCTACTTAAATCGTCATTAAACATAAGATAAATCACCAAAGTCCTCGCGGAAGTGTTTAAGCATGTATTGTGTACATTATTAAGTCTTATTTAAGAGAATTGCATAGCATTCAATCAATATTTCATAAAACAAGTCATTCATCAGTGGCATAAAATATAAATAAACATGAACATAAATACTCAATAATTCTTCAGAAACCTGTCTTTGTTGTGTTAGTGTCAGTGTCTTCACACTGCCATCAATGATGAAAATTTTCTCTTTTGAATTTCATAGTAGGAGTCTCATTCTTATGAAGTTGCATTCCATTAGGTCATGGATCTACTGATGGTAGGGTTCATTTCAGTTTTTCCCTCATGATATGTACTTGCTGACCTCCTTTCATACCCTTTTGTCATGATTCATGCTCATTTTCAGTTCATTTCATCAATTACATAGGGTTTCAGTCTCATTAGGTCTTAGGGTTTATCACCATGGTCAAATTTCAGTGATTATTGCTAATAATGGTCAGCAAAGATATTAGGATGTCAAATAATGTTAATTTGTAAGCTTAATGAAGTTCTCACCTCAAAACTAGTTTTGAGGTGAAAATAGAGCATTTGTATATCATATTTAAATTTGATGTAATTTTATTGTTCTCATATGTAATAAATGGTTCCATGCTACTCCTGGAAATTTGGTGATGTTGCCAAAGTGCTGCCACTGCAAAAAGTCAAAGAATTTGAGCATCAGTCCACCTATCAAAGCAAAAAGACCAAGCATAAAAAAAAAGAGTATTTGAAAAAACACATAGACATTATAAAAGTGGGTTTTCACCATCAAAAATCAAAAAGCAAAATCCATATAAAGCCCATCATCTATTGATCATTTCATTATGCTAGTGTTGAAGTCAAAGTGCCAAAGGAGAGCTAAGAAGTGATTTTTAAGTGTCATTGAGCAAAAGAGTGAAGTCGTTGTGTTTTTGGAGAAATTCTAGCCGGCACCGCGCATCTGAGGCTGGCGTTGTGCATCTGGGAGATGTTGCGCACCTGGCAGATTTTTCCAGTGTAAAATTGCACAGGCGCTACGCATGTGGGAGGCGATGCGCACCCGTGTGAGGCGCTGCGCATCTGCCCAACCAAGCTCCAGATCACTCAAAATGCTTTACACTTTCCAAATTTACCTCAAAGTCATAAATTCACTTTATTGCAAGTAAGTACAATCATCATATCATATGATCTAGGGTTTTGATTGCTAAGCTTGGTATTTAGCATTTTTTAAAATTAAAACCCTAGCTTCTAGGGTGAAACCCTAGTTTTCCTCATCTCTCCAATGTTTTATTTACCATATCCTTTCCATTATTCCCTAAACTAAACCCCATTCCCATTTATATATTTCCTAAATCCCACTCCCCTCCTACATTTTCCACATTCCCACTTACACTCTCTGTTAAGGGGTAAATTCCCCTAGGGTGTTGGGTTGATACCCTAGCAGATCAGAGGTTATTTATACAGAAAAACACACATTCCACACAACCATCATGCTAATATAAACAAACTATGCAAAGAGGGGTGCACCTGGGGGTCCTTCGTTTGGGAAGATCCAACTAGGGTCCAAACCCTCTTGGAGATCCTTTTGCTCCTTCAACATGCAAAACAATCAATTCAAGAAAGCACAACAATATATGGACCAAGCATCATAAATAAATCATCTTCATAGCATATTGAAAGATAGTTAGTTATACAATTAAAACAACCATTCATATATGAATCATAACATTGATATCATAAACATGAAGAAGATTTATATCAGGAACAAGACAAGTGTTTCTTCTATTATAAACAACTAAAGTATAGAAAGGAATGATTTCACCTGAGTCTTCCATTTGTAGGCTCTAAGCAAAACCGTCCTCCGGATTTGTCTAGTCTCAAGCCTTCAACAAACTCCTTCCATGACTTACTCCAAGATATCTCAAGTAGTAGAAAGACATCATAACACAAGGAAACAAGGGTTTCCTATAATGGGGGAAGTGCTGGAAACACAAGGATCTTTAGACCTGATTAGGGACAATCTCATCAGAGTGATCTTTCTCTCTCTTCTCTCCTCCCTCAGGCCTTCCCATTGAAGCATTTTTATACTTCTCCCAAAGTATTTTTTTAGTTGGGAATTCGTTGGGAACAGTTGGGCCACGGGCACTAATAGGTAATCAACAGGTAAAACCTATGATCTCCGCATGAAATTAAGGGGATTTAATTTTTTTTAAGTGTTTTAAGACATATACGTGGGTTGGGTATACACAGACCCGTGTGCACACGTGTTTAGCTCAGGGCAATGTCACGTATAGGGATTAAAACACTGTTTTTTAAGTATTTTGACCAGGTCTGGAAGGAGGGGTTGCCCTAGGCCATGAGTGTAGCCTCACAAAAATCAAGAGTGAGATTTGGAGCTATAACAGATGCCCCCTAATATATGAGGTCAGAAGGGGTACATGATGGCTGAAATGTATTAAGCAAGTGCATGAAAAGGAAATCTGTCAAAAACTGAGAAGGACTTCACCAGAGTTTACCCTGCCAAGCCACAAAAGGAGATTAGAAAGAAACACTGTCTGAGGCGGGCATACCCATGCTCAGAAAAAGTAAAGCACATCCACATATCAAGTACAAGCGGATCCACTAAGTATACAAATATAAACACTGGAATATACATAATGGATCATCTGATCATGATCGAACAAGTACATGTCTGAATATCACATATAAGAATATTAATGATGCTGAAGGATGAAGTGGATCACTGATATCAAAGATTGATCCCAAAAAGTACCAAATGAACATGATGGAGTAAGATGGTACTACACTACAAACTCAGGTGCCAGCATATAGAATGTCGCCATGAATGACTGCAACATATAAAGTGGAGTGGTATCAACTAGCAGCAACTGTCAAGTGAACCAATGAATGTTGATACAACCTGAGGTCTTCACTGACCGCCGTGGTACATTTCTACACCATGGGAATAAATGATCTGAAGTCGACCATGTGAGAAATCGTTTGATTACCGGTCATTGATGTATACCGTTAACAAACCCGAGACTACTCACCAATAATGATAATGAGCGTCAAGTTACCCAATACAATCTAACAAGTGTGAATAGATGAGCTAAATTCGAACACCTGTAAGAATCTATCAATCAAGAGACAATGATGGTTTCCCACTATTGATAGTGAAGGATCTGCCACTAATGACTGCAAACCCCAAGGTACTGCCAAATGGACTCTAGATCTTTGCCCCAGAGCAATGAGTCGTAGTTGATAGGGAAAGATCCGCTAGAAGGAAGGCATTAAGGCTCCTTCATCAATCTAGAGTGAGTGTAACCCGTAGGCCAATAATGTGGAAGGAATCTGACGAAAAAAGATGTAGTAACCTGACTGAAGCATGTGTCTAGCATACACAAGATGTGTCTAGCGCACAAGAGAAACCCTCTGAACCAGCCAATAATGAAAGCTGACATAGAGGCGAGGTATCCACCAATAGGGTCAAATGGAAACCAAGGTACTGCACGAATCCCAGTTTGTGATAAGGTAATTTGATGTCAAACACAAGGGAAACCACTCAGTCAAAGACCCATGATACTGATCGATGCTGAGCACAAGGTGACCTATCGATAATGAAAATAGGGCTAGGGTGCAGCTCTAGGCCTGTCCATACAACAAGATGTTGTCGTCCATAAGGACAAGACCCGCCAGCAAGAAGTTAATGGGGACCTTCTCAAATCGGCGCGAGTAAAGGACCAATATAGCTGATGTGATGATAGACAAGACACTGACAACCAGGGATGGCCGACTGAAAAATGATTCAAGAGACACCGCAGAAGCCTCCATATGATTGGAAGAGATAACCAATCGAGGGAGAACTGACTCAATAACAAGGTTAAGGCGTACCTAAGTCAAACTAAATCCCGCCCAAATGGAGGAGAATTTGTTTTGAGTGCTTTGTTCAAGGGCAACATGACGGACTCTAGCTGCCAACAATAAGTGGAAATATTGTCTTGTTCACTCCTTTTTGGAATATATAATTTTTTTGTCTTTTTATTTAAGCTGGAAAAAGAATAAAAGAATGCTATAGTACGGTGGAAAGAATGAGTGTCGGTGAAACAGATGATCTAGTTCCTGGGATTGGAACAATCCTATGCTCAATGCAGTGAGGTGAAAACTAGTCAAAGACACTCAAAGGTGTGTTCCTTCCATGGATCAAGGCGTGTTAAGTTGCAGAAGTCAAGGGCATGCAAATTTAATTTTGCAGTCGTCATGGTCAAAATTTGGCTTAGACATGAGTCCAAGTGAAGCTGGCTCAAGGCCAAAAGGTGCAAATGGTCAAAATGCAATGCAATAGTACAACTTAACACAAAGGAGCCTCTAGGGTATAAGGCCAGAACGAAGCGAAGAAGCAAAGAGGAATGAGTCTTCATCGCATAAGCCATGACGGGACTACAGAGGACTCCCGAGCCTACTCAGATCGAAGCAGCATGGGAAATAAATGCCAGTGAGGTGCTAACTATGATGCCCATGAATAGGATGGCTCTACCATCGTGTCATGATTTAAAAAATCAGCGAGTGAAGGTGGTTTACGAACCATAACACGGTGGGGTCGACCCTATGGCAATTGTATCGACAAATGGAGGCTAGTATGCATAATGCAATGGAAAAATGGCTTCCCTAACCTATATGCCAGTGAGAAAACGATACTTGCCATGACGGGTCAGTAGTCATGGAATCGTCTCGAAATTGTCGAAAAAGTGTCCAAAATGTCCTAAAAATCAAACCATTCTCGACATTCCAAGCTCCCAAGTTAAAAGTTACATGAGACCAAAAAAAATCAAGTTTTGAAAAAAAAATTCATTTTCAAAGCCTATAAAATAGTTTTTGGACTCACCATTTTCACCATTTGATTTTGAGAGCAAAGGAGTGGTGCAAAAGGAGAAAGCTTTTGCATACACCAAATTCAACTGTTCAGATTCTTCCAAAATCACTAGGTAACCCTTAGACTTGTCTTGTATTCAATTGTGACTAGTTTTAGAATTTTTAATTTAAGTTTTACCGTTGAATTTTTGTAAAAAATTTCCTTGCGGCGTATACGAGAGTTGGATATATGAAACCCACATATACGCAGGCCCTACACGCGACTGTGTGTAAAATGGACCCGCGTATATGCTACAAAATCTTCAAACAAAAAAAAATAACGGTCTAAATTCATTTTTTCTTCAGGATTCCAGTCACTTGGAGAGAAAGAGAGCATACCGTAGTGGATGATGAGGTTATGAACGATCCTAATGCTTTGGATGCCTTACGGGGATGTGGTTTGCTAAAGTTCTTTAAAATGCCAAATATGAAAGCAAACACTCGCCTGCTCAAAATGCTCATTCACTATTGGAGCATCGAGGATGACGCGTTTATGATTAACCAGATGCCACTGAAGATAGAGGTTGAAGATATTTATTTCATCACTGGCCTTTCCCAGAGGGGAGAGGTGGTACATTCTATAGGCAGATCACGAGGCAGTCTCTCGATTGAGGACTACGTACATATATATTGCCTGGGACATCCAGAAAAGATTGGAAGTCAAATTCCAATCAAACATGTGGAGAGTTTATCGCTAAGGATAATCATGTTCACCATAGCTAGAGTGAACAGATCAGCTTCTTTGCACCAGGCATCACGACTAGCCATGAGCTTGGCGGTAGACTGTCTCACCACCGTATTTGACTGGTGTACTCCTCTTCTGGCCAACCTGAAAAGCCAGCTTACCTCTATCAAGAAAGGGCAGACCAAAAACTTCGAATATGGAACCATTTTGTGCTCTTTCTTCTTTGAGAGGGTCCCTGCACTTCGTCCTAGAGTATCGGTTTCAATCAGCACCCCACGAGATCCACGAATGGGCAGGCGGGCTGACTTGATGAAATGTCTAGGAGGTGGCGATGTCCCACGGAATGCATTTGATGACGACTTCTTCTCCTAGAGGGAAGAGTAGATCATTGCCATAGATGACTACCCTTATGCTGGGTTGGACTTCCGAGGAGATCCTGATCTAGTATTACCACCGACCGCAACATGGGGTGACATAGGTAAGTGTTTTTGATTTTATGATTTTTTTTGTGATTTTTCAAATATAATAATGAATTTTGAAAAATATTTTTGATAGGATTCAAATGACTAATATGATGATCATGTTCTAGATATTGGGCCGGTGCGACCAGATGGGTTCCCACAGCATAGACGTCGCGGCCGAGGGGCTGAAGAGGCGGCTGCAGACACAAAGCGACTTCTACACACAGTTCAGTGACACTTGGTGAGACTAACTCACCGAGTACCGATGGAGGCCGTAGAGGATCTCCCTATAGAGATGCAGCGTCATGTGGTTGGCATGCCACGAGAGTGGGTTCGCACTCTTAGGCATGTGGCCAATGCAGTAGTTGCCTACTTAGCCGCTCATCCTGAGCGGGGCATTAGATGTACTAGACATGATTATGGGCATTTGAGTCCCAATTTTGTATATTATTTTGGACACACTTATGTACACTCGAGATGTTTTATGATATATATATACAATTCAACTTTTTGATGTTTAATTTTATTGTGATGAATGATTGATGTGCCAGTGTAATGCTTGATTAGCGATAGAATCAGCTAACCAATTATGAGATCTTGGAATGTGCAAATAATTAATATAATTAAATGATATTTGCAACAACCTCACTCTTAAATACTGGCGATATAAACATGGATCCCTTACCCGATAAATGTTATTCAATTGTGACACTATCAATTGTGAATCAAGATAAACTACCAACGAATCAATTTCATAAGAAATTGCTTCAGATAGTAAATTAATGACGACAGTATACTCAACCATATTATTTGAAGTAGGACCAATGCATACTCCCCTTGACACCAACAACTGACCAGTTGGATTGTATATTACCCAAGCTGCGGAAGTGAGGTTCTGAGTGTGCCGACTAGCACCATCGGCGAATCCAAAATAGACCAAGTCATCCATCAACACCTGCCACGGCAGACCAAAAAGTGTTGATATCAAAAAAATCTTGATGATATATGTACAAGTATACAAAATGTACAAAGAAGCCATTGCCTATCTGCTACTTAAGCAAAGTACTTCTTGAGGTAGAGCCCGTTTCGGGGCTCCGCCAACTTGTTTCCTTCAAAATTGATTAACTCATATGCGCCTTTTTCTAAAACTCGTTTAATTATGAAGGGACCGTACCACATAGGCTTGAACTTGCCTGCCCCTAAGGTCATAGACCAAGACAAGGTCACCTTTAGAAAAGACTCGAGGATGGAAAAATTTATCATATTGAGTCTTAACCCTTTTCTTATGAGCCTCATTGATTGTGGCGACATCTCAACGGTGCTCATCGAGATGTTCCAAATGAAGGAGGCGCTCTTTGAGACTAGAAGTCTCTGGAAGGAGCTCAATAGCTAACTTAAGAGATGGAATTTCGCATTCAATAGGAAAGATAGATTCCATCTCATAAAATAACTGAAAAGGTGTAAAACCTGTAGCAGTCTTTACAGAGGTTCAGTATGCCCAAAGAGTCAGATACAACATAAGATGCCAATTGGACCGATTTTTGTCGATCATCGTTTCCAGGATTATCTTAAGGGTTTTTTTCACTGCCTCGACCTGTCCATTGGCCTGAGGATAATAAGGAGACGAATGTTCCTACTGGAAACCCAATTTGAGAGCCAATTCAGACATTAGTTGATTCTGGAAATGACTGCCATGGTCAGTGACAATCTCTCTCGGGATACCAAACCTTGAGATAATCTGATTAAAAAGGAACAATGCCGCTGTTTCACTATCATTTTTATAAGTGGGCATGGCCTCAACCCACTTCGTGAAGTAGTCTACGACCATGATAATGTACTTGTGATTCGCTGCTGAAGGTGGATTACAAGTTGTAAAATCAATACCCCACTTAGTAAAAGGACTGACAATAACAATGGGAAAAAGAGGAGTTGGACGTGTGTGCATCTTCCGAGTATAGATTTGACAGGGGTGACAGTGTTTGATCGATTCAACAAAATATTTGAAGAGCGAATGCCAAAAATAGCCGTCACGCAAGATACGATGAGATGTAGCAAGCCCTGAAATATGACCACCACAAGCTCCACTGTGGCAGTCATTGAGCACTGACTCTACTTCCTCTAGGGTTAAACAACGCCGAAGGATTGAATCAACCCCTCGATGATATAATGTATCACCAATGATAACATAATTTTTAGCTAGGTGACGTAATTTTCGGCGTTCATCCTTAGAGAAAGTAGAGGGAAACTTCAAAGTCTGGAGATAGACAATGATATCTCCATACCAAGGGTCGAGTGAAGAGATGAGGAATAAATGTTTGTCGGAAAAACTTTCCTCATAAAAAGTATCCTCTCCACAAGGCAGCTCAGAAATTAACTTGACAAAAACCATAGATTTCTTAGACTTGGTAGACAAGAACTCGAGATCAAATTCTTGTAAAATGACTATCCATAGATTATATTTGACCCCAATCACTCGCCTACTGAGGACAAATTGAAATGGATTGACCGTTTCTAAGACAAAAGTTTTGCGTAGCAAGATATAATGGCAGAGCTGCTGGATAGCATGGACAGCTTCCAAGGCCAACTTCTCAACAGGAGAATAACGAAGTTCAGGACCTATCAAGCCTCGGCTCAAATAATAAATCACATGCTCTGTGAGAGCATCATCTTCCTGAATTAGAACCTTATCTATGGTTGATTCTGCTGCAACGAGATATAAAAGGAAGTCCCTACCATAATCAGGTGGACTCAAAAGCAGGGCAGAGACTAATGCCTTTTTCAAGACATCGAATGACCACTACGCAAAATCGTCCCATACAAATGGAACTCCTTTCTGTATAAAATGCATAAACCCTTTAGTGATCTCGGCATAATTCGCTATAAACCATCTTAAGAAATTAGCCTTCCCTTGAAGACTTTGAAGTTGCTGAATTGAGGATGGGGGAGGCAACTGAATTATTGCCTCTACCTTGAAGGGATCAACCCTAATCCCTTCATTTGACACAATGAACCCTAATAACTGACTGGATGTAACCGCGAAAATGCATTTATTGGGATTCAACCAGATCTTGTAAAAATGACATCGCTCAAAAACCAATCGAAGATGACTAGGGTGATCAGTTCTCTTTCAAGAATGAGCAGCTAGATCGTCCAAGTATGCTTCGATGATATGTTTAATGTCATGGAAAGCATATGACATGGCCTGCTGGAAGGTAGCTCTAGCATTTTTAATACCAAAAGGCATCTTTCTGTAAGCAAAGGTACCCCAGGGACATATAAAGATGTCTTATGCTAATCTTGTAGACGGATAGAGATTTGATTATAACCAGAAAAACCATCCATGAAGGAGAAAACCTCATTACCCGCACACTCATCAATAATCTGATCAATGAATGGCGTGGGGTAATTATCTTTGGGACAAGCCTTGTTTAGGTCCCTAAAGTCAATGCATACTCGGATTGTTCCTTGCTTTTTATCCACAGGGACTAGATTAGAAACCCAATCGGTAAGAGGAACAGGGTATATAAAACCCACCTTGAGTAGCTTCTCTACTTCAACTTTAATGGTTGCTGCTTTCCTAGGATTAACCGGTCGAAGCCTTTGACGAACCAGTTTGGCATTTTCATACATCTTGATCTCATGTTGAACTATAGAAGGATCAATGCCAGGAATTTCTTCATAAGACCAAGCAAATACATCTCGAAATTCCTTAAAAATGTCAGTGTAAATTTTAATTTCTTCAAGGGAACATTCGACTCTGATGAAGAGATTCTCAATCACGTTAGGGTTCCTAGATATGTTTATAGATATCGTTTTTGAAATCACCGACATATTACCTTCGGCACGAAAGTTTGCTGGAGCCAAAGGATTTGATACCGTACAAACATCACTAGTAAAGAGCTCAGATAACCTAGATTCTACTTCCTGCAACGGAGGAAGAAAATATGAACAATGGTGTAAGTCTTCCCAAGGTTGATCTACACCCATCATTACTTCTAGGATTGCTTCCTCAGAAGGTAAAATCGTATCAAAGCAGTCCATGGTGGAGGTAAAATCAAGGGTCCAGGCCGGGGCCACGTCACCATCTAGCTCCTCGTCAGAGAAAGGAGTAGAGTGGTTGTCTGCAGAGTTGATGATAGACTGATATCTAAGCTCTGCTGCAGACATAGGGAATTCCATTCCACCAACTTTTCCTTCATCTAATGTGGTTGTAGGTGAAGGCAAGGTCCAAGGGTCTGAAAAATAATGAGTTCGGAAGAACTCTTCTCGTGAAGACTCCTTAGATGATGAAACGACATTGATTCTAGTGATAGGAGAGGGAAAATCAAAGGTAGCCATCAATGAAGAATACATCCCAACTCCTAGATTCTTAGTAGGCGGACGAGGGTTATCCACTAAAGGAATAGTAGAATCCAAAGTTTCCCTAGGATCGGCTGGAGAATAATCCAACTGATCAACCTTAACAATTTTCCCTTCATGAGGAAAGCAAATGACACAAAACAGAGTCGAAACAACGACATCCATTTCGTATACCCAATTCCTTCCTAAGAGGAGATTGTAATCTAGGTTGGCATTAATGACTTCTACTTCGATATTGACGACCTTCCCCCCAACACATATGGGAAAGGCCAGGATAATCCCATGCAGCCTATGAGAATGTCCATCAAATGCAGTCAGGAGGGTAGGTGAAGGAACAACCGAAGGCAATCCAATGGCCTTCTAACATGACATTGACATGACGCACGTGGAAGCTCCTTCATCAATAACGGTACGAAAAATGTTAATTTTCCGGTATGTAGACTTTATTTGAAAAGCCATATGATGAGGGAGTCGCTTTTTGACATTTAACATGTCGAAAGTGAGCACTAAAGAGTTAGTTGGATCAACTGCCCCTATCGTCGAAAGTAAAGCACTTCATTGAGCTGGACACGACTGGAGAACCTCTAAAGCGGACATGGCACATGGACTCTAAGCTAGATCCTCAACAATGGAGTAATTCTGGGCGGCCCTAGCATTAGGATTAATAGTCACGCATTTAGCAGAACCTTTCGGTATCCGTGGTATAGTCTCGACAGGGGGTCGCTCAATATGAAGGTCGGTATTTCTGGGAGAAGTTTTGTCCTTGGAAGTTTTAGCTTCACCGTAATCACGTGATCGAGTGGCCATATGGATGTTAGAACCCATCATGAAAACATTTGATGATTTCTCCCCTTCCTGGTTGCCCCCTGTAGAGGTACTAGGGTTTGAATTTGCGCCAGCAAGTAGTTGCTGCCCTTGGGGAAAGGGGTTGGTTAACACATCTTGAGAGCTAGAAGTCCCTTGCTGCCCTAACACGTGCTAAACATCTTGAATCTTTGGGCAGAGATGAGTTAATTGGTCTCCACTGCATAACTTGCACGGAAACTTGACTTTCTTTCTAGACTCATTTCTACGACCACCAGCATTATTGCCAGATTTATTTGCATCAGCCTTCCCATCTTGACTCTTTTTCTTACCTCATCCTTTCTTTTTACCATTGGAATTTTGATTTCCTTTGGGGTTGTTAGATTGGACGACATTAACCGAAGAGGGTTGGGAAGATGAAGGGTTAGACAATGTGACCTGGTTGTTAGGAGCAATTTGCAAAGAAAACTGCTGCAATTGGCTCAACAAGTTCACCGCATTTGTATCTACCGATCCAACAATACCATCCGCATGGGGATATGGCTTTGACTTGTCTATATCAACCTTAGTCCCAGGAGCATCAGGCAAGATTTTTTATAGAATCCTAGACTGAGAATAGATCAATTCTAATTGCTGGGCCCTAAAAATAACTTGCTCCTCAGAATAAACTCCGGATAGGGAGACATCCTTAGAGATTTTATGTTGTAAAGATTTCAAAAACCATTCGAGGTGGTATTCTGGAGGAATTTCAGCTTTAATGAGCCTCTTTCTCCGTCTCCAATCCTGAATGTGATCAGAAATGTGAGTTGCCATATCCTTACGAAAATTGGCCAGAAGTTCAGTTCCGACATCATAACAGACTGGCAACTGGAAATGATTTAAGAAAATATTAGCTAAGTTGGCGAAAGATGTAAAGCTTCCCCCTGGCAGCTTTATATACCACTTGGCCACATTACCAGTCAAGGTGAGTTGAAAAAGTCTCAACCTAATTGAGTCATCAATAAGGGAGTTCGATGAGCACCACAAATGGAATGTGGTTACATGGTCGCCTGGGTCTTCGCCGCCCTTCCCCTCGAATTTTGGAAGGTCCAAAGGGAGTTTGGTTGGGACTGGAGGCTAGGGAAGATTGTATTTAATTGGATCATTTGTTAATTTTGTGAGATCTGGCAAGTTCAATCTTGCCAGAAAAGGAAGCCTAGGAGGACCTTGGGGATTCCAACCAAATTAGGCAGAGCTCCCAAAGTTCTGAAAAGACTGGCCTAGATTTTGGAAGGCACCAGGCTGCCCGAAGTAACTAGAAAAACCAACTAAACCAAAAGGAGGACCTTGTGATCTAGCAAAACTCGGAGTTTGACCAACTCTGGCTGAAAACCCTCCATAACCGACGAAGCTCCCTCCTAAAGGATTGTAAGGAGTCAATAACCCCTGATAAGGATTCCAAGCAGAAGCTTAGGGAGGAATACTTTGAAACGAACTAACTGTGGAGTACGGCCTATTCCCTCGTTGGTCGAGAAATGGATTCCCAGTTCACCTTGAAAAGGATTGCTGGTTTGTCCTGTAGAAGAAAAAGGCATAAATCCTATTGTTGGGTTGGAATGTGGTATATGACCACTCCCAAAAGGAAAACCCTGAAATGAAGCTGACCCACCCATCATGGATGTGGAGGCACTAAATGGAACTGAAAGAATACCCTGTGAATGGGTGCCAAATGGGAAGAATCAAGAACTAAAAGCATTGGCTTGGGAATTTCCACTCGTAGAAGTAATGGAGGTAGACCCAACTAAGGATGTGCTAGAAAAAGACCCAAATAAAGATGAGGAGGGGATGGAAATAGTTCCTCCCCCTTGTACTGATGTTGGAGTTTGCATAGTTGCAACACTTGTGGTAGAAGCCATGCTTCCAGTAGTGGCCATCTATGGTAAGTGCGTAATATGACCTGGACTTGATGGTCTATGCATTGGAGTCCCAACGTATTGTAATACTTCTGGATAGTTAGATGGTAGAGGAGAATTCAGAGCCGCTAACGACTCTGGGAATTCTTCTACCTCTATATTATCTTCCGATTGAAAGAGAACTCGAGAAAGAACTAGCATGTTCCTCTCTAGTTCTGCGAAAGTACCAAGCCTATGCTGAACACTAATGCCCTCGAGAGGAGGATCAATCCCCGATGCGTCAGCTACCACGGGATGAAACCCACCAGCAGTATTACCTCTGTGCCTTCTAGGAGAAGGCTCTAAACTTGGTGGTGAAAGACCACGAAGTCTTCGAGACCGTCTAGGTGATCGGTCAGCCACTTTGAATTTTTTATTAAGATCTAATTAAAGACTCAAGAAAAAATGAAAGCTAGGCCAACTAAGAGCACAGAGCACACACTAAAAAGTCCCTAAAAGATATCAGCCAATCAAACAACTTTCAAGTATTTCCGCTATGAGTGATGAGGACCGGACACAAAAATATAACAAAAGTGAAGTAAGGGGCCTTTCGAAGATAGTTTGGGATATTGACAGCCCAGTCCTACTAGCGAAGGTAACAAAGGAAGTTACGTTGATCTCCTAACAACAGCCTACGCTGGTGCAAGCGCCCAAGCTTCGCAAGGGTGCCCTCCAGTAGTATCGTTGAGAGTGATACAAAGTCAACGTTAGGTGCCACGAGATTCCCCTCTGCAGCCACCTATGTAGATCCCTAGGAGAAGCAACTAAGGTTACCAAGTCGTGTCAGAAGCCAGGCAGAACAGTCTTGAGGTAAGATCCGACAAGTAGGAGAGGGGGTATCTCTCTTCCTTATCTTCAAAAACCCTCGTGCTTAACTCCCAGATCTGGAGCTTTCCTGGTCTTCCTAACGCTATTGGATTTGCACTCACTATTCAAACTCCTATGTTTGACAGTTTAAATGGCCCTGGAGATTTTTCTCTCCACTCACCTAATACAAGGCCCTAAAATATCCTAAAACTTGTTGGTGTGTCTAACTTGACAATTATAAAAAAGTTTTAGTGTATTTTAATTAGCGTTTGTTTTTAAATGGGCTATTCTTAAGTCAAGGGATAAGCGGAAATGAAACTTGTTGTGTTTTGACGCAAAAGAAATTAATAAAAAGAAAACTATATGCAAATGTACTCGTTTTGTTCTTCGATGAAAGAAATTTCTACTAGGTTCAGAGGAACTTCAAAGAAAGCAACAAAATTTTCTTTTCTTTTCTTTTCTTTTACTCAAGCTTCACACTCACAAAAATTAACAAAACTATGGATGCCTTAAAAGATGCACAAACTAATCCTAATGCAATGAGTACATGCCGATGCAAAACTTAAGACTACTCTAAATCAAGAAATGAAAGTAACTTGTTTATCAATTCTAATTTTCCACTTAAGATGTTTAGATAGAATATAAGTTGCTAATGCTCATTTTCATCCAAACACTAAAAGCAAGTTTCAAGACAAACAAAAATGCACTTTCACTCGCAAAAATGAAACTAAATTTAAACAAGGCCAAAGAAAGAAAAAACCAAGTTTTCAAGAAGTTTTCTTCAAAAGCAAAAACAAAAATGCCTTTTCCAAAGTGCTCTAAACAAGACTGAAACTTTATGATCGAAGAATAGGCAACAAAATACTTTGCAAGTTTGCAACACTAAATGGATGAAAACTCCACAAAACACATGTTTCAAGATGCTCTTAACAATCAAAAAGCAGCAACAAGAGCTTGGCAACAAAGACCAACAGATTGAAAAGACAACTTTCAAGAAAGTGTGAATCAACAACTTTTGGAAAGTAAGAAAAGCAGGTGGTCATAAAGATGTAGTTTTGACATGCAAACAAAAAAGTCACCAAAGCAAGATTTGACACAAAGATTGAGATCAATCTTTCTTCCCGAGAAGACCAGAGCAGCCAAGACTCCTTACAAGAAATCTTGTGTGCTTAAACAAAAACGATGATGCTTGCAACAAAACAAAACAAGACAACCACTTTCCACAATCGGAGAGAGTTTAAAATCATATACTTGTTGTAAAAATAAAGATTGACAAAGAAAAGTAACTGTTCAAGACTGATTCAGACCATCAGACAGATCTTTAGAAACAAAAATATTTAAAAAATCTTGAAAATTTTAGGTTATACACAACTATGTTGATGCACAGTTGCGTGTATACACTATTAAGATTAAGGAAACCTACGTATATGCGGGTTCACTTAAGGAAACCTGCATATATATGCTTCTGTAAACTGGAAAAACAACGTATATAAAAGATTACAAGAAAAAACAAAAAACAGTGTGAAGAAACTGATCAAACTTACAATTCAAGTTCCTACAGGAACAGACTACGCAGTAACATCAAGCAAATAGACAACTAAGCCCTGATTGGCTTGAATAAACCCAAACTAGGAACAACAATACTGTTGTCCCCATTAGAGTCACCAATTCTGTTAAGGGATAAATTACCCTAGGGTCTTGGGTTGATACCCTAGTAGATCGGAGGTGATTTATACAGAAAAACACACATTCAACACAGCCATGATGCTAATATAAACAAACTATGCAAAGAGGGGTGCACCTGGGGGTCCTTCATTTGGGAAGATCCAGCTAGGGTCCAAACCCTCTTGGAGTTCCTTTTGCTCCTTCAACCTGCAAAACAATCAATTCAAGAAAGCACAACAGTATACGGACCAAGCATCATAAAGAAATCATTTTCATAGCATATTGAAAGGTAGTTAGTTATACAATTAAAACAACCATTCATATATGAATCATAACATTGATATCATAAACATGAAGAAGATTTATATCAGGAACAAGACAAGTGTTTCTTCTATTATAAACAACTAAAGTACAGAAAGGAATGATTTCACCTGAGTCTTCCTTTCGCAAGCTCCAAGCGGAATCATACTTCGGATTCGTCCAGTCTCAAACCTTGAAAAAACTCCTTCCATGACTTACTCCAAGATATCTCAAGTAGTAGAAAGACATCATAACACAAGGAAACAAGGGTTTCCTGTAATGGGGGAAGTGCCGGAAGCACAAGGATCTTCAGACCTGGTCAGGGACAATCTCAGCAGAGTGATCATTCTCTCTCTTCTCTCCTTCCTCAGGCCTTCCCACTGAAGCCTTTTTATACTTCTCCCAAAGTAGTTTTTTAGTTGGGAATTCGTTGGGAACAGTTGGGCCACATGCACTAATAGGTAATCAACAGGTAAAACCCCTGATTTCTGCCTGAAATTAAGGAGATTTTTTTTTTTTTAAGTCTTTTAAGGCATATATGCAAGTTGGGTATACATAGACCCGCGTACACACGCGTTTAGCTCAGGGAAATGTCGCGTAATAGGCAGTAAAACACTATTTTTTAAGTATTTGGACTAGGTCTAGAAGGAGGGGTTGCCCTAGGCCATGAGTGTAGCATCACAAACATCAAGAGTGAGATTTGGAGCTATAACACTCTCCCCAAACCCTACAAACCCTATTCACATCACCAAACCCTACCCATTCTACCTAAAACCCTACTCATACCTAAAAATCTCTTCTTACTCATATTCATTCCATTCCTCTACCCTATTTCACGATATTGTTCACTAATATAACCACAAGGGTTCATAGCCACAAAAAGAAATGGAAAGAGACATTGAGTATATGTTTTAAGAAGACACCCTTAGTGACAGTTCCAGGGAGATAAACGTACAGCAAAGGAGGGCTCATAAAGGAGGAAGGATTATCAGAGAGGAGCCCACTAGTTTGAGGGAGTTGCAAGCCTGTCCACTTGCCATTTCATGCTTTAAACACCAGGCATGTTTTTATTTTTGTGTGATGATAGAAAGAGTCAAATTTGATCATGAGTTGGCTAGGCTATTTGTGACACATTTGCACACTAATGAAGTAACCCTCGTCGGAATAACATTCACCATATCACCAGCTGTCATCTCAGAGGCTATAGGTATTCCAAATGTGGGTGAAAATTGGAACAAAGGTCAGGATATTGATGAGGAGTACTATGAGCCTTACATCAAGGCTAGATATAAAGAAAAAATGAAGAGAGTATTCCCCTTCAATTTTTTGGAAGATAGATATGCTCCATTCATGAAAATCATTATCAAGTACTTCACTTGTGAAGGTAGGTTCTACCAGTTGTATGCCTATCACATTAGACTTCTCATGCATTTCACTAGAGTAAATATGATGAATATCCCTTACTTCATGTTTAGAAACATTGAGAAGATGGCACATATTATACAGAGGAAGCCATACCCACATTACTTGAATAGTATTTACCATTACTCTTTGATTAAAATCATTGTTCTACATCAGCTGAACCTTCTTAATATGCCATGGGAGACTTTCATTTCTCATGAGATGTTCAAAGGCCCACAAATCTTTTCATCAGTACATCATGAAGAAGGTGGACCTTCAAGCCATGAAAAAGTCAAGGAGACTGAAACTATTGGAGTGCCAGTGTTTGTGACATAAAAGAGGGGTACTCCGAAACTTTTTAACCCTGCTAGGTGAGTATTATCTCCACAAGGTGTGGAAGGGGTCTTGCCTTCATCATCAGGCCATAGGCAAATGCTATCTCCACAAGGTGTGGAAGGGGCTTTTCCTTCTTCTTCAGCAAAACAGGTACAGGTTGAGCAGCAAAGCAAGGGAAAAAGTAAGGGCAAGAAAAAGGTGCAAGAGAAGGATCTTAGTGATGAGCAGGAAAGAGATTTCAATCTTGTTGATCATGAGGAGCCACAGTAGCATTTTACTTATCAAGGAGTTGATGTCATTGACTTGGAAACTCAAGATCTGGAAACTATCAAAGACATTATCATAAAGGAACAAGAATCTGAAATACAATCCTTGTCAGATAACGTAGAGAGAGATAAGTTCATCATCAAGTATTTAGAGCAAGAAAACAAACAATTTGGTCGACAAGCAAGTCCTCATGGAGCTGCAAATGATCAAAGAAAACAGGCAAAAGGCCAAGGAGGCTAATGTCCCATTGACCCCTATTGAGAAAGAGATTGAGAATGATAGGGAAACGTGGCTTGAGAGGGTCAAAATACACCTCGAGGGGCTGATTGAGAAGGCCAACAAGGATAAGAATATGCTTCACCACATGGCCTACCACTACATGACCCGCAACAAAATCTGTAACATAAGGATGAGGAAGCTTAAGGCTAGGTTAAGGAAGGCCTTAAAGAGCAAAAAGGAGAAAGATAAGTTGAAAATATTGGCTGAAGCCTCACTAGCCTATCAAAGCAACTAATGGTGGTGTCCCATGCCAAATCTGGGCAAGTTTTGATGATTTTTTGTCTTTTTCAAATTTTGAAATTTTGAAAACAGGAAATTGGCGTAGATGGCGCTGCACTTTTCCCTGGAGAACTTGTTGGAGGAAAGGCTTATATATTTGGATTCATCATGATGAGAGCATCAAACCCAAAAAATTTCAGCAATGTTGGAGAAAAACTAGGTCACCGAAAGGTCAAAAAAACTACCAAACAATGACCTCTCTGCCTCTTTTTTGACACAGAGAAGCAGCCTTGGGAGATTTCACTTTTGAGGGAGAACATGACCTCCAAATGAAAATGTTAAAGATGTTCCAAAAGCTAGACAGGAAAACCTTTACAATGAGCTATCTTGGGCTCGATTTGGCTAAGGGGAAGGCCTCCAAAACTGGGTGTGAATCGGTGTTGTGCTTTTGGCTCATGGCACTACGCTTTTGGCTAGTTTGCCAGAAATCAAATTTTTGCCTACTTTCACTACAAGTTGACTTTGTCTGTCTTCATGGATGATTTTATGATTATAATTAATGAATTGGAATGTAAATGTAATAGTGAAATGATCTTAGAGGCTAGATTCATCAGTTTGAGGTGGTTTTGGGGTCAACAAATCAATTTCCATGCTTATAGAGGCAAGTTGTTCCATTGCCTATATTCTTGTTCCTTGTTTGGAAATGGTTGTAACAAATCATTTTCTCTTGGTTTCAACCCCCGATGGATAGCATAGGTGGTTTGATGTCTATATTATGTATTTTTTCTGTCATTAGAAAAGGTTGGACTCTCTTGGATGCTCTAAGCTACATTGTACACCTTTATCAACAATTTGGCAAGGAAATAAACCAGGATTTGCAGCTATTTTTATGGGATACTTGTGGTATGGTGTTTTTGCATAGTTTCTTCTTATGTTATCAGTTTTTCTCATGTTTTATGTGTGCCACAATCTAATTCATTGCTTCTAGCTGAATGATATCAAGATAGATAGGTAGAATTCATTGTTTACAGTGCTCTGCCTTGGGAAACCATTTAGTTTTCTATGTTTTCCACTGTTTGAGAAGGATACATGATCTTTGCATGCCCTCCTCAGCTCCTCACCAGTCTTAGACCTATCATCTCACTCAGTTTCAAGTGTGAAAGCCTATACCTACCTTGCCCCATAGAACACCCTGTATTCTAACCTAATTTCCCAAACCCAAATTGCCTAGCTCCATCTGATCCAGCACAAAAATCAACAAATTCATTCAAAAACTTTCGAGCTACTATACCTAGCCTAAAATCCCTATCTAATCCAGTCACCTTAATTGACATCCTAAAGGAGAGAGCCCTCTCCCAGCCTTGTAGGGCTAGCTACAAGGCTAAACTTAGTTTTTGGTTACCCTGGAATTGCCTCCCTTCAGCCTGAGGTCAATCTAGGCTCTAACATAGTGGCGACCATACTGGGGATGTAGTTTTATGTTCCTCAGTAAAATGCATCAAGTTTAGATCTGATTGTTGATGGTGGACAACAATCAGACACCAGAAGGTTGAAATCATTCACCTGGCGACTAGAAATCAGTTTTGAGATCAGATCCAAGGACTCCACTGGAGGATGAAGCTGACCAGCAGAAACATGAAAGGACAATATGGAAACATCAGGTATTCAAGTTGGAATTTAATCCAAGACATTTTGTTCTTTTTTATAAATTATTTGTTCTCTTTTCCCGAGAATGTCAAGAAGTCTTTACAAAGTATATTGTATTTGAGAAAAGATCCTAGACCTGCATTTGATTCTTTCCCTCTAAAGATTGTGAATAACAAATGTTCGCATGCTTTTGATCTTTATCAAGACCCTTCTTCTGAATCTTATGATGACCTTCTTCAAACTAATGAGCCTAAAGAGACCAAGACTGATTCTACACCTTCTGTACATATTCCTATACCTTGTAAAATTCCAGATAGATACATGCATCTGATTTTACCTCCTATATCCAATGCTTTCCCTAAAAATCATTACCTATATCTACCAAGATTTGATGGTGAATGTGACAACATCACTGCTGAGAGACATGTACTGAATTTTGAGTCTTTTCTTGACCTTTTTGAAGTTGATGAAGAGGATGTCAGTATTAGGCTTTTTTTTCTTTCTTTGCAAGGTAAAGTCAAGAGTTGGTTCAAAACCCTGCCTGATGTGAGCATCTCAAATTTCCAGCAGTTCGTCAAAGTTTTCCTCAACAAGTGGGTGGTCAGATAGAACCCTTTATTGATTCTAAAAGAATGTAACCAGCTGAAAAGACTTCCAAGGGAGACAGTGCAACAGTTTTCTGCCAGGTTTAACCAAGTCTATTTTTCGATGCCTGTTAATATAAGACCTCCTCCTGGATTCGCTCTCTTGCACTACCCAGATGCCTTTGCTCCAGAAATGGAGTTTCAGCTGAGGGAAAGCAACCTTGCATCACTTTAAGAGATGCAAAACAATGCAGTAGATGTAGAGGCTAATTTGCTGATCAGAAGGGCAAAGTTGAAGGAAGAAGAGAGGAAGAACATAGATCCAGAGGAATCGACATCCTTAGAGGTAAAGCTCAAAATTTTGGTAAGTGAAGTGGAAGAGATGATGAAAAAGATCATCACAAGGAATGAGTATGATGTTCAAGACCATGGCTCGTTGATTGAAGAAGAACAAGTGGCTGATCCAAAACATTTTCTTTCTTATCCCAGTTGTCATAGATCTGATAATAATTGTTTTGTAGATCAACCTGGAGAAGAGAGATCTATTGATATGACATGTATTCTTGATGATGTTTTTTATATTGATGACTTCCCTAAGTTTGATTAGTATGATGATGATTATGTTCTCCAAATAGAGGCTAATCCTGCAGACAAATCAGCAGTTGGTTTGTGGAAGGAGGAAGTTCATTTTCAGCATCTCGAATACAGTGATCAGCCGTTGCATATTAAATATGGCAGTGAGGAGGAAATTGCATCAAATTTTGAAGTGAAGCATCTTTGCCTTTTTGTTTTACTTCATTTCAGTTCATCAAAGACAACTTTCGTGCAATCAGAAATCAACCGTCGATAAGTTTCAATATTGACCATATAGAGGGCAATGAAATCCTTGTTCAAGAGTTCTCATATCTAGATTTGCAGCCCCCGAATGCCATTGATTGTCAGGTTGTAGATGAAGACTTGGAAGCTAGGACATATGATCAAATTATGCAAGATGATTCCTTACCATTCTATTTTGAATCATTTCAGTTTTTGAAGGGAAATGTGCATAGTACATCTTCAATAAAGGATGAGCAACCTGTAGAAAATCATGCAATCTCATTAGAACCAACAGAAAATGGGTTGCAACAATCTTTTCAAGTTTTTCACGATCCAATAGCTTATGTGTTGGATGATGTCTACAGTCAAAGTACTTCTACATTAGCTACCTGTGAGCTTGAAACAAGTATTGATACAAATGTGATCCGGTAGTCGGTTTCTTTGTCAGTTTTAGCAGCGGTCTTGTCACAACATTTAGATGAAAGTTTGCATTCATGGTATGAGGAGAAGAAAAGTAATCCATTGGATGAGCTAAGTCCCAGTGCACATGAATTTCAAGATCCTTATGCAGTATTTTTGGAGTCAGATAGAGAATCCATATTATTCAATCTGGGAAAATTTGGATCTATTTACAAGTTTTCATGGGAGTTTCCTTTCAGTAGTTCTCTCTTGTTGTTCATAAACAAGCACTTGCAGAGAATTCAAATAGCATCTAGAATGCTTACTTGGTTGCATTGGTTGTTTCATTTCACTTGATCAGGTGATGAATGAAACAGTTAGAGTAGGTTTTATTGAATAAGCTCCACTTCGAGCATCTTTTCCAGTTTGTCAATTGTGTTTTAGTATAGACTTAGTCTTTAGTTGAGTTTCAATTCAGTTAGTGTCTTTGAGTCATCAGTTTTCAGTCATGTATTTTAGATTGAGTTTTTCTGCCTCCATGCCCAATGGATGAGGCACTAGCCTACATGTTCCCAAAGATCTATGGTTCTTGGCACCTCCATGAAGCTACCATCCCCATTGGAGCCAATGTTAGTATTAGCGTCTTCACACTGCCATCGGTGATCAAAATTTTCTCTTTCGCATTTCATAGTATGAGTCTCATTCTGATGAAGTTTCATTCTGTTAGGTCATGGATCTACTGATGGTAGGGTTCATTTCAGTTTTCCCTCATGATATGTACTTTCTGACCTCCTTTCATACCCTTTTGCCATGATTCATGCCCATTTTCAGTCCATTTCATCAATTACATAGGGTTTCAGTGTCATTAGGTCTTAGGGTTTATCACCATGGTCAAATTTCAGTGATTATTGCTAATAATGGTCAGCAAAGACATGAGGAGGTCAAATAATGTTAATTTGTAAGCTTAATGAAGTTCTCACCTCAAAACTAGTTTTGAGGTGAAAACAGAGCATTTGTATTTCATATTTAAATTTGATGTAATTTTATTGTTCTCATATGTAATAAATGGTTCCATGCTGCTCCTGGAAATCTGGTGATGTTGCCAAAGTGCTGCCACTACAAAAGTCAAAGAATTTGAGCATCAGTCCACCTATCAAAGCAAAAAGACCAAGCATAAAAAAACAGAGTATTTGAAAAAACACATAGACATTATAAAAGTGGGTTTTCACCATCAAAAATCAAAAAGTAAAAGCCATATAAAGCCCATCCTCTATTGATCATTTCATTATGCTAATGTTGAAGTCAAAGTTCCAAAGGAGAGCTAAGAAGCGATTTTTAAGTGTCATTGAGAAAAAGAGTGAAGTTGCTGCATTTTTGGAGAAATTCTAGCTGGTGTTGTGCATCTGAGGCTGGCACTGCACACCTGGGAGACATTGCACACCTGGCATGGTTTTCCAGTGTAAAATTGCACAGGCGCTACGAATCTGGGAGACGCTTCGCACTTGGCATGGTTTTCCAGTGTAAAATTGCACAGGCGCTACGCATCTGGGAGGCATTGTGCACCTGTGTGAGGCACTGCGCATCTGCCCAGCCAAGCTCCAGATCGCTCAAAATGCTCTACACTTGCCAAATTTACCTCAAAGTCATCAATTCACTTTCTTGCAAGTAAGTACAATCATCATATCATATGATCTAGGGTTTTGATTGCTAAGGTTGGTATTTAGCATTTTTTAAAATTAAAACCCTAGCTTCTAGGGTGAAACCCTAGTTTTCCTCATCTCTCCATTTTTTTATTTACCCTATCCTTTCCATTATTCCCTAAACTAAACCCCATTCCCATTTATATATTTCCTAAATCCCACTCCCCTCCTACATTTTCCACATTCCCACTTACACTCTCCCCAAACCCTACAAACCCTATTCACATCACCAAACCCTACCCATTCTCCCTAAAACCCTACTCATCCCTAAAAATCTCTTCATACTCATCTTCATTCCATTCCTCTGCCTTATTTCACTATATTATTCACTAATATAACCACAAGGGTTCATAGCCACAAAAAGCAATGGAAAGATACATTGAGTATGAGTTTGAAGAAGACACCCTTAGTGACAGTTCTAGGGAGAGAAATGTACAGCAAAGGAAGCCTCATAAAGGAGGAAGGATTATCAGAGAGAAGCCCACTAGTTTGAGGGAGTTGTAAGCTTGTCCACTTGCCATTTCTTGCTTTAAACACCAGGCATGTTTTGATTTTTGTGAGATGATAGAAAGAGTCAAATTTCATCATGAGTTGGCTAGGCTATTTGTGACACATTTGCACAATAATGAAGTAACCCTCGTCGGAATAGCATTCACCATATGACCAGCTATCATCTCAGAGGCTACAGGTATTCCAGATGTGGTGAAAATTGGAACAAATGTCAGAATATTGATGAGGAGTACTATGAGTCTTACATCAAGGCTAGATACAAAGACAGAATGAAGAGAGTACTCCCCTTCATGTTTTTGGAAGACATATATGCTCCATTCATGAAAATCATTATCAAGTACTTCACTTGTGACGGTAGGTTCTCTTGGTTGTATGCCTATCACATTAGACTTTTCATGCATTTCACTAGAGTAAAGATGATGAATATCCCTTACTTCATGTTTAGAAACATCGAGAAGATGGCACATATTGTACAGAGGAAGTCATACCCCCAACACTTGAATAGCATTTACCATTACTCTTTGATTAAAATCATTGTTCTACATCAGTTGAACCTTCTTAATATGCCATGGGAGACTTTCATTTCTCATAAGATGTTCAAAGGCCCACAAATCTTTTCATCAGTACATCATGAAGAAGGTGGACCTTCAAGCCATGAAAAAGTCAAAGAGACTGAAATTGTTGGAGTGCCAGTGTTTGTGACATATAAGAGGGGTACTAGGAAAATTTTTGCAGCTGCTAGCGAGTATTATCTCCACAAGGTGTGGAAGGGGTCTCGCCTTCATCATCAGGCCACAGGCAAATGCTATCTCCACAAGGTGTGGAAGGGGCTTTGCCTTCTTCTTCAGAAAAACAGGTACAGGTTGAGCAACAAAGCAAGGGCAAAAGTAAGGGCAAGAAAAAGGTGCAAGAGAAGGATCTTAGTGATGAGTAGGAAAGAGATTTCAATCTTGTTGATCATGAGGAGCCACAACAACATTTTACTTATCAAGGAGTTGATGTCATTGACTTGGAAACTCAGGATCCGGAAACTGTCAAAGACATTATCATAAAGGAACAAGAAGCTGAAATACAATCCTTGTCAGATAACTTAGAGAGAGCTAAGTTCATCATCAGGTATTTAGAGCAAGAAAACAAACAATTGAGCGACAAGCAAGTCCTCATGGAGCTGCAAATGATCAAAGAAAACAGGCAAAAGGCCAAGGAGGCTAATGTCCCATTGACCCCTATTGAGCAAGAGATTGAGAATGATAGGGAAACTTGGCTTGAGAGGGTCAACATACACCTTGAGGGGTTGATTGAGAAGGCCAATATGGATAAGAAGATGCTTCGCCACATGGCCTACCACTACATGACCCGCAACAAAATCTGCAACATAAGGATGAGGAAGCTTAAGGCTAGGTTAAGGAAGGCATTAAAGAGAAAAAAGGAGCAAGATAAGTTGAAAATATTAGCTGAAGCGTAAATATCCCATCAAAGCAACTAATGGTGGTGTCCCATGCCAAATCTGGGCAAGTTTTGATGATTTTTTGTCTTTTTCAAATTTTGAAATTTTGAAAACAGGAAATTGGCCTAGAGGCGTTGCGCTTTTCCCTGGAGAAATTGTTGGAGGAAAGGATTATATATTTGGATTCAACATGATGAGAGCATCAAACCCAGAAAATTTCAACAATTTTGGAGCAAAACTAGGTCACCAAAAGGTCAAAAAACTACCAAAAAATGACCTCTCTGCCTCTTTTTGGACACACAGAAGCAGCCTTGGGAGATTTCACTTTTGATGGGGCACATGATCTCTAACTGAAAAAATTAAAGATGTTCCAGAAATGAGACAAGACAACCTTTCCAATGAGCTATCTTGGGCTCAATTTGGCTAAGGGGAAGGCCTCCAAAATTGGGTGTGAAGCAACACTGCGCTTTTGGCTAGTTTTCCAGAAAATCAAATTTTTGCCTACTTTCACTACAGGTTGACTTTCTCTCTCTTCATGGATGATTTTATGATTGTAATTAAAGACTTGGCATGTAAATGTAATAGTGAAATGATCTTAGAGGGTAGATTCATCAGTTTGAGGTGGTTTTGGGGTCAACAAATCAGTTTCCATGCTTATAGAGCTAAGTTGTTCCACTGCCTATATTCTTGTTCCCTGTTTGGAAATGGTTGTAACAACTCCTTTTCTCTTGGTTTCGACCTCTGGTGGCTAGCATAGGTGTTTTGATGTCTATATTATGTATTTTTTCTGTCATTAGAAAAGGTTTGACTCTCTTGGATGCTCTGAGCTACATTGTACACCTTTATGAGCAATTTGGCAAGGACATAAACCAGGTTTTACAACTATTTTTATGGGATACTTGTGGTCAAGAAGTCTTTACAAAGTATATTGTATTTGAGAAAATATCCTAGTCCTGCATTGGATTCTTTCCCTTTGAAGATTGTGAATACAAAATGTTCGCATGCCTTTGATCTTGATCAAGACCCTTCTTTTGAATCTTATGATGACTGTCTTCAAACTGATGAGCCCAAAGAGAGCAAGACTGATTCTACACCTTCTGTACATATTCCTATATCTTGTAAAATTCCAGATAGATACAAGCCTCTAATTCTACCTCCTATATCCTAGGATTTCCCTAAAAATCATTACCTATATCTACCAAGATTTGATGGTGAATGTGACAAAATCACTGCTGAGAGACATGTACTGAATTTTGAGTCTTTTCTTGACCTTTTTGAAGTTGATGAAGAGGATGTCAATATTAGGCTTTTTGCTATTTCTTGGCAAGGCAAAGTCAATAGTTGGTTCAAAACCCTACCTGATGCAAGCATCTCAGATTTCCAACAGTTCTTAAAAGTTTTCCTCGACAAGTGGGTGGTCAGACAGAACCCTTTCTTGATTCTAGAAGAATATAACTAGCTGAAAAGACTACCAGGGGAGACAGTGCAACAGTTTTCTGTTAGGTTTAACCAAGCCTATTTTTCGATGCCTCTTAATATAAGACCTCCTCCTGGATCCGCTCTCTTGCACTACCCGAATGCCTTTGATCCGGAAATGGAGTTTCAGCTGAGGGAAAGGAACCTTGCAACACTTGAAGATATGCAAAATAGTGCAGTAGATGTAGAGGCTAATTTTCTAATTAGAAGGGAAAAGTTGAAGGAAGAAGAGAGGAAGAACATAGATCCAGAGGAATCGACATCTTTAGAGGTAAAGCTCGACATTTTAGTAAGTGCAGTGGAAGAGATGATGCAAAATATCACCACAAATAATGAGTATGATGTTCAAGACCATGGCTCGTTGATTGAAGAAGAACAAGTGGTTGATCCAAAACATTTTCTTTCTTATCCCAGTTGTCATAGATCTGATAATAATTGTTTTATAGATCAACCTGGAGAAGACATATCTGTTTATATGACATGTATGCTTGATTATGTTTTCTATATTGATGAATTCCCTAAGTTTGATCAGTATGATGATGATTATGTTCTCCAAACAGAAGCTAATCCTGTAAACAAATCAGCAGTTGGTTTGTGGAAGGAGGAAGTTCATTTTTAGCAACTCGAATACAGTGATCAACCATTGCATATTAGCTATGGAAGTGAGGAGAAAATTGCATCAAATTTTGAAGTAATCGAAGCATCTTTTCCTTTTTGTTTTACTTTGTTTCAATTCATCAGAGACAACTTTCGTGCAATCAGAAATCAACTGTCGATAAGTTTCAATCTTGACCATCTAGAGGGCAATTAAATCCTTGTTCAAGAGTTCTCATATCTAGATTTGCAGCCCCCGAATGCCATTGATTTTCAGGTTGTAGATGAAGACTTGGAAGATGGAACATATGATCAAATTATGAAATATGATTCTGTACCATTCTGTTTTGAATCATTTCAGTTTTTGAAGGGAAATTTGCATAGTACATCTTCAATAAAGGATGAGCAGCCTGTAGAAAATCATGCAATCTCATTAGAACCAACAGAAAATGGGTTGCAACAATCTTTTCAAGTTTTTCACAATCCAATAGCTGATGTGTTGGATGATGTCTGTAGTCAAAGTCCTTCTCCATTAGCTACCTGTGAGCTTGAAACAAGTATTGATACAAATTTGATTTGGCAGCCAATTTCTTTGTCAGTTTCAGCAGGAGTCTTGTCACAACACTTAGATGAAAGTTTGCATTCATGGTATGAGGAGAAGAAAAGTAATCCATTGGATGAGCTAAGTCCCAGTGCACATGAATTTCAAGATCCTTATGCAGTATTTTTGGAGTCAGATAGAGAATCCATATTATTCAATCTGGGAAAATTTGGATCTGTTTACAAGTTTTCATGGGAGTTGCCTTTTAGTAGTTCTCCCTTGCTGTTCATAAACAAGCACTTGAAGAGAACTCAAATAGCAGCTAGAATGCTTACTTGGTTGCATTGGTTGTTTCATTTCACTTGATCAGGTGATGAATGAAATAGTTAGAGTAGGTTTTATTGAATAAGCTCCACTTCAAGCATGTTTTCCAGTTTGTTAGTTGTGTTTTGGTATCGAGTCAGTTTTTAGTTGAGTTTCAAATCAGTTAGTGTCTTTGAGTCATCAATATTTAGTCATGTATTCTAGATTGAGTTTTTCTAACTCCATGCCCAATGGATGAGGCACTAGCCTACATGTTCCCAGAGATATATGGTTCTTGGCACCTTCAAGGAGCTACCATCCCCATTGGAGCCAATGTTAGTGTCAATGTCTTCACACTGTTATCAATGATCAAAATTTTCTCTTTTGCATTTCATAGTAGGAGTCTCATTCCGATGAAGTTGCATTCCATTAGGTCATGGATCTACTGATGGTAGGGTTCATTTCAGTTTTTCCCTCATGATATGTATTTGTTGACTTCCTTTCATACCCTTTTGTCATGATTCATGCTCATTTTCAATTCATTTCATCAATTACATAGGGTTTCAGTGTCATTAGGTCTTAGGGTTTATCACCATGGTCAAATTTCAGTGATTATTGCTAATAATGGTCAGTAAAGACATGAGGAAGTCAAATAATGTTAATTTGTAAGCTTAATGAAGTTCGCACCTCAAAACTAGTTTTGAGGTGAAAATAGAGTATTTGTATTTCATATTTAAATTTGATGTAATTTTATTGTTCTCATATGTAATAAATTCTTCCATGTTTCTCCTGGAAATCTGGTGATGTTTCCAAAGTGTTGCCACTGCAAAAAGTCAAAGAATTTTAGCATCAGTCCACCTATCAAAGCAAAAAGACCAAGCATCAAAAAACAGAGTATTTGAAAAAACACATAGACATTATAAAAGTGGGTTTTCACCATCAAAAATAAAAAAGTAAAAGCCATATAAAGCCCATCCTCTATTGATCATTTCATTATGCTAGTGTTGAAGTCAAAGTGCCAAAGGAGAGCTAAGAAGTGATTTTTAAGTGTCATTGAGCAAAAGAGTGAAGTCGTTGCGTTTTTGGAGAAATTATAGCCAGCACTGCGCATCTGAGGCCGACGCTGCGCATCTGGGAGATGTTGTGCACCTGGCAAGGTTTTCCAGTGTAAAATTTCACAAGTGCTGCACATCTGGGAGGCACTACACACCTGTATGAGGCGTTGCGCATCTGCCCAACCAAGCTCCAAATCGCTCAAAATGCTCTACACTTGCCAAATTTACCTCAAATTCATCAATTCACTTTCTTGGAAGTAAGTACAATCATCATTTCATATGATCTAGGGTTTTGATTGCTAAGCTTGGTATTTAGCATTTTTAAAATTAAAACCCTAGCTTCTAGGGTGAAACCCTAGTTTTCCTCATCTCTCCATTGTTTTATTTACCCTATCCTTTCCATTATTCCCTAAACTAAACCCCATTCCCATTTATATATTTCCTAAATCCCACTCCTCTTACATTTTCCACATTCCCACTTACACTCTCCCCAAACCCTACAATCCCTATTCACATCACCAAACCCTACCCATTCTCCCTAAAACCCTACTCATCCCTAAAAATCTCTTCATACTCATCTTCATTCCATTCCTCCACCCTGTTTCACTATATTATTCACTAATATAACCACAAGGGTTCATAGCCACAAAAAGCAATGGAAAGAGATAGTGAGTATGAGTTTGAAGAAGACACCCTTAGTGACAGTTCCAGGGAGAGAAACATACAACAAAGGAAGCCTCATAAAGGAGGAAGGATTATCAGAGAGGAGCCCACTAGTTTGAGGGAGTTGCAAGCCTGTCCACTTGCCATTTCTTGCTTTAAACACCAGGCATGTTTTGATTTTTGTGAGATGATAGAAAGAGTCAAATTTCATCATGAGTTGGCTAGGCTATTTGTGACACATTTGCACAATAATGAAGTAACCCTTGTTGGAATAACATTCACCATATCACCAGCTGTCATCTCAGAGGCTACAGGTATTCCAGATGTGGGTGAAAATTGGAACAAAGGTCAGGATATTGATGAGGAGTACTATGAGCCTTACATCAAGGCTAGATACAAAGACAAAATGAAGAGAGTATTCCCCTTCAAGTTTTTGGAAGACAGATATGCTCCATTGATGAAAATCATTATCAAGTACTTCACTTGTGAAGGTAGGTTCTCCTGGTTGTATGCCTATCACATTAGACTTCTCATGCATTTCACTAGAGTAAAGATGATGAATATCCCTTACTTCATGTTTAGAAACATCGAGAAGATGGCACATATTGTACAGAGGAAGCCATACCCCCAGCACTTGAATAGCATTTACCATTACTCTTTGATTAAAATCATTGTTCTACATCAGTTGAACCTTCTTAATATTCCATGGGAGACTTTCATTTCTCATAAGATGTTCAAAGGCCCACAAATATTTTAATCAGTACATCATGAAGAAGTTGGACCTTCAAGCCATGAAAAATTCAAGGAGACTGAAACTGTTGGAGTGCCAGTGCTTGTGACATATAAGAGGGGTACTAGGAAACTTTTTGCAGCTACTAGGTGAGTATTATCTCCACAAGGTGTGGAAGGGGTCTCGCCTTCATCATCAGGCCACAGGAAAATGTTATCTCCACAAGGTGTGGAAGTGTTTTTGCCTTCTTCTTCAACGAAACAGGTACAGGTTGAGCAGCAAATCAAGGGCAAAAGTAAGGGCAAGAAAAAGGTGCAAGAGAAGGATATTAGTGATGAGCAGGAAAGAGATTTCAATCTTGTTGATCATGAGGAGCCAAAACAACATTTTACATATCAAGAAGTTGATGTCCTTGACTTGGAAACTTAGGATCTAAAAACTATCAAAGACATTATCATAAAGGAACAAGAAGCTGAAATACAATCCTTGTCAGATAACTTAGAGAGAGCTAAGTTCATCATCAGGTATTTAGAGCAAGAAAACAAATAATTGAGCAATAAGCAAGTCCTCATGGAGCTGCAAATGATCAAAGAAAATAGGTAAAAGGCCAAGGAGGCTAATGTCCCATTGACCCCTATTGAGCAAGAGATTGAGAATGATAGGGAAAATTGGCTTGAGAGGGTCAACATACACCTTGAGGGGCTGATTGAGAAGGCCAATAGGGATAAGAAGATGCTTCACCACATGGCCTACCACTACATGACCCGCAACAAAATCTACAACATAAGGATGAGGAAGCTTAAGGCTAGGTTAAAGAGAAAAAAGGAGCAAGATAAGTTTAAAATATTGGCTGAAGCCTCACTAGCCCATAGAAGCAACTAATGGTGGTGTCCCATGCCAAATCTGGGAAAGTTTTGATGATTTTTTGTCTTTTTCAAATTTTGAAAACAGGAAATTGGCCCGGTGGCGCTGCGCTTTTCCCTGGAGAACTTGTTGGAGGAAAGGCTTATATATTTGGATTCAACATCATGAGAGCATCAAACACATAAAATTTCAGCAATTTTGGAGCAAAACGAGGTCACCAAGAGGTTAAAAAACTACCAAAAAATGACCTCTCTACCTCTTTTTGGACACACAAAAGCAGCCTTGGGAGATTTCACTTTTGTGGGGGCACATGACCTCCAGATGAAAATATTCAAGATATTATAGAAACTAGACAGGAAGGCCTTTCTAATGAGCTATCTTGGGCTCAATTTGGCTAAGGGGAAGGCCTCTAAACCTGGGTGTGAAGCGGCATTGCGCTTTTGGCTCATGGCACTGCGCTTTTGGCCAGTTTGCCAGAAAATCAAATTTTCGCCTACTTTCACTGCAATTTGACTTTCTCTATCTTCATGGATGATTTTATGATTGTAATTAATGATTTGGAATGTAAATGTAATAGTGAAATGATATGAGAGGGTAGATTCATCAGTTTGAGGTGGTTTTGGGGTCAATGAATCAGTTTCCATGCTTATAGAGGCAAGTTGTTCCACTGCCTATATTCTTGTTCCTTGTTTGGAAATGGTTATAACAACTCTTTTTCTCTTGGTTTCGACCCTTGATGGCTAATATAGGTGTTTTGATGTCTATATTATGTATTTTTTCTTTCATTAGCAAAGGTTGGATTCTCTTGGATGATCTGAGCTACATTGTACACCTTTATCAGCAGTTTGGCAAGGAAATAAACCAGGTTTTGCAGCTATTTTTATGGGATACTTGTGGTATGGTGTTTTTGCATAGTTTCTTCTTCTTTTATTAATTCTTATCATGTTTTATGTGTGCCACAATCTAATTCATTACTTCTAGCTAAATGATATCAAGATAGATAGGTAGAATTCATTGTTTATAGTGCTCTGCCTTAGGAAACCATTCAGTTTTATATGTTTTCCACTGTTTGGGAAGGATACATGATATTTGCATGCCTTCTTCATCTCCTCACCGGTATTAGACCTATCATCTCACTCAATTTCAAGTGTAAAAGCGTATACCTACCTTGCCCCATAGAACACCCTATATTCTGACCTAATTTCCAAAACCCAACTTGCCTAGCTCCATCTGATCTAGCACAAAAACCAGAAAATTCAATCAAAACCTTTCGAGCTACTATAAGTAGCCTAAAATCCCTATCTGATCCAGTCACCTTGACTGAGATCCTAAAGGAGAGAGCCCTCTCCTGGCCTTGTAGGGCTAGCTACAAGGGTAAGCTTGGCTTGTGGTTACCCTGGAATTGCCTCCCTTCAGCTTGAGGTCAATCTAGGCTCTAACATGTTGATCTCAATTCACAGATTATAGACTCAAACTTCCCTGCACACACAGTTGTAGTGGTCCGTGCACTCAGTTGCGGATTCTATCTAGGCCTCCACACACTCAGCACATTAGTCCCAGGTATTTAAACTCTCTAAGGAGTCAAATCTTCATTTCTTAAGGTTTAGGCCCACTTTAATAGTCTCATGTGGAATGATTTATAGATTAACAAAGTCTAATCATTAACCTATCTTTTCCTTTATATCGGAACTCAATCACCCCGCTTAAACCTTCATTAACCTTTTATTAACCCATAAGCTGCATATATACCAAACCCCTCTTTAAACCTTGGTTATCTAAGAATTTACCACAAAAACCCTCCATCGACGCTTTATTTCTATTATAAATAGAAATACACACAAACATGCATAAACTTACCATATGCAGGACAATGGCAACGGAGAAGGTTTCTACAGTCATCTTTCACGCAACTTTCCAGTCCAGCATTCTGGGCAACCTCAGCAAGCACAGCTCGGGATCCTTTTGCCTTCATAGCAGATCTGTATTCGCCATTGTGGTCTCGGCCAGACAGTTACCCGTGCGCTTTTGCCATGAACCAGTGCATGAGATCTCAGCATTCGTATGGTCTTTGTTTAGATCTGGGGCAAACACTCGCTCTTTGAAACACAGTCTTATCTTCAGATCTGACAAAGATCTGACAGATCCGGTCACCCAGAAGGCAGAAAGGCCCATGCTCTGGCCAGATCCAGAGATCTGTATACATCTTGGCTCTGTCCTATTCCGAACCGCAGTCTCCAATCGCAGAGAAGGATCTGCATGGAAAATATGGACAGTGCTGCCTGGAGCCTGGAAATCCCAAATTATTTTGCCGCCCCTACCAGATGAAGTTCAAACAATCTCAGAAAATCGGGGTTCGCATCGCCGTCAGCGAAGGACTCGCAACCCACCTCACGGATCTGCTACCTCCGCCCCTGGGAGAACGATGCAAGGAGCCGAGACGTTCACTTCAAGCATAAGAAGGTATAAAATCCCCAGATCCACTGCTGATCAATCAGATCGGGCTCTCATCAAACAGATCGGCCAAGAGCTTGCAGATCCGATCCCCCAGATGGGAAATAGCCACGACAGATCTGCTCTAGGAAGCACAAGAAGCCCTGGAATGGGGTCAAGGCCCTTCTCTGACTCCTTTCAGATCCAAATTTCTCAGCCTACAGGCAGAACCATCATGCAATGGGTCAGTCCTTCAGATCTATGCTGATGTTTATATATGTATGTCTATCGTTGTCTGACAAGATCATGATTGTTTTATGCTAATGTTTATGTATATGTATCTATGTCACTTCCCAATAGGGTTTTCATGGATCATTCTTATGGAGGAATGATTTCTTATGTAAGTGAGTGGCATGATGGGGTTATTGGTCTTATGGGGAATCAAGTGGGGAGAGTAGTCATGAAAAGTATACGAGGTTGGTATCATGTGGATATGAATTGATGTCACGGATCTCACTTCTTTCATTATGCATGTGATCTATGATTATGGTTAATGATGGTTTTATGTGATTTATGATTTTGATCTATGATGGTTGTGGTTTGAGCTAACCTGATGTGATATGTTTATACATGATGATTTGGTAAAAGATGCTAGTTTGACTTCTTGTGACACGAAGCAAATATAATTGCAAGTGTACCTTGTTGATAAGCCACCAATGAGGTATGATTTGAAGTTATTTCAATTTATTTTGAATCTAATGGATGTTATGTGCTTGGTACAGGAAAGCATGAAATGCCTAGTTGGGTGTTCGAAACTGATGACAAGCATTAACAATGTTAGTGAAAGTAATTGGAACATGCAACAGTATGCTAGTAAAGCACTTCAGGAGCAGGGCCATTGTGTGACACTGGTACCCAATAATGTCCATTGATCTCCATGAGAATGCTATGACCGATATAATGGTTTTAAGATAGGGATATGGCTTGGGTTTTGGACCTTCTAATGAAAGGAAACCTTGCTGAGGGATGGAATTCTTGAGATGGGGGTGCTAACGAAGCTTAGAAGGTGTGTGATTGCATGGAAGGGGGTGACTAGAATGCCCGAGGGACTGTGCATCAGATATGGGAAGGGCGGGGATATATTTGTTTTGGTCATTAGCATTCCCAGATGGAATAAAATTCACATTGGGAGTGTGACCTTGAACAATGAGCCAGTAACTGTTCACTGAGAGGACAAGTGGCACAGGATTTTAACGCCAGATATTGGATGCAGATTTGACCTTATAATGGATTCTTGAATTCCTGGGAAGGAGGTGAATCCTGGTATTACTTTGAGGGTGGAGGTGTGAGCCTCTAGATTCCCTTGTTGTGGATGCATGCATTATATCCTTTTATTTGTTGGCTGAGCAAATGTGCATATGTGTGTATTATTGTAAATCATGTATCAAGCTAGATTTATAAAGCTGCATAGACAATGTGATTATTTTTTGGGTGAAGGAAATGTGCATGTGTGTATATGTTGGTATTATTGTAAATACCATAATGAGTTGTGTTATAAAGCTCTAGTAAAAATATTTTTGTCATGTTTTAATGGTGGTCATTGTAAATACTACAATGAGCTATGTTATAAAGCTCCATGGGAAGTATGTTTTGTTTTCAGTGGTATTGCTAGTTGTTAAGCCTTAGTTATTTTTGCTCAAAGAAACTTACTTATCCATCTATTTTCCATCCATTTTCCCTTCATTTATCCCATTTTGATGTATATTTGATATCCATTCAGGTATTTAATTTTAATTTTTCAATTTCTAAAGTTTTTATGAAAATTTGGTTTTTAGTGCAAAATTGGCAGATTCAGAAATTCCCGTAATATCTCTATGGTTGATATGGTTGCAAGACACTTGGGAACGAATGGAATGCATGGATGGACAGCTTTGGAACTAGGACTAAGCCAGCAATGCTTAGTTCGAACAGAACAAGCTTTATTAGGCCCATTTGGTGCTAGTCAACCATGACTAGTCATGCAGGAATCCCATAAAAATAGGGCAGTTTTGAGATTTCATAGGAATGGTCATCTTTCTTGGGATGGGGATAATGAATTCGACTTGGATAGGTGGATTAGAGTAGATGGTTTTGTTTGAGTGAATATAGATCAGTTTGTTCATGAGACTTCTTATTTAAAGCCAAAACTTTGATGGCTTATGTATTGATTTTGTGATATACTTTTATGCTGTGACATCTTTGGATTGAGGAGTTAATTTGAAGACTTGTGTTATTATTATTTTGCTGTTCAATACTATGGATGTGTGACTGATTTAAGCTTCTGATATCATCTCTCAAAGTGTGCAAGGCAAGGGTGGAGGGCCCCCATTCCAAGCTAAGTACACTTCCTTGTTAACTAGTTTTATTTCCTTGTAATCTAGTTAATTGTAGCACTAGTTTTTCAAAGATTTATTTCAGTTTGCTTTATGATTCATGCATAGTGATTGATTTCATTGGTTAATAGATTATTCATCACTTTATTGAGTTGGAAAAACAGGTGTTCAATTTGGGCATCCCTTCTGCTAAAATGATGAATCAAAACTAGCTTCTTTTGTTTGCATGCAAGTAGTTTTATTTTCATTAAGATTTGGATATTGAGATGAATGAATTATGATGGAATATCTTATGTGTCTCTTAAGTTAAGAGCTTCTTTCATTAATAATTTATCCATCTTAAGCTTTTGGTTTCAATCTCTGATTCATTAAGTGATAATTGAGGTGAAGGTGGACTTCTTGAGGTCAAGAACCCTTTCAATATTTCTCTCTTTTTAAGCTGATTGAATTAGAGTTATAGATGTATTACTTTTAGCTTTTGAATAACTTATCTTTCAAGTTTTGGTTATATCTTATCTTCACATATAGTGAACTTGCCTCAAAGCATAAAAAACCTGGATTGATAAGAAATAATTTTGTTAATTTAGGACCATGAATTAGCTCAACATTTTGGCGTCGTTGCCGGGGAGGCAAATATCGGCATAGTCAATAGAAAGATTAATTTCAAAACCACAAAAACATTAGTTACATTCCATTTTATGTTATGTTTCTTTATGCCTAGATATAGAGATCCTCAAGGTAGATTTATCAAAAACCCCCCACAAGTAGAAATAGGATCATCACACACTCCAGTTACTGGTAATCCAATAATTGAGGAGCTGGTAGAAAAACAAAGAACTGGCCAAAGATTAACTTTAATTGAAAGGAAAACTTTGTTAGCTTGGGAAGCAAAACAAAAGCAATTCTCCACTTCCGGAAAAAAAAAACAAAAAGGAAAACAACCTATCTTTCCATCCATAAATCCTCCCATCTTCCAACAACTTGAAATTCCACTTGAAATTGAAATAAATCAAACAATGATAGAAGAGGGACATGGATCCGTTCATCTCACTCCTAAACAACAAAGGGCTGAATATGAAAGACAACAAAGAGAATGGAGAAGAAAGAGAGAGGAAGAGGCAAAACAAGAAAATGATAGGAAGCTAGAAAACGACCGGAAAAGACAAGAAGATGGAATTGATCAAGAAACTACTTTTGGTTTTCCAATAGTAGATACAAGTGCAATATTGGGAGAAGAAGTAAAAATGAAAAATATTCTACCTTTTGTATTGCCAAACTTTTATGGAATGTCTACAGAAGATCCTGATGCATTTATGTTTGAATTTGATATCCTATGTAGAACATACGGATATACTGATGACGTTCATAAACTTCGTCTTTTCCCTGCAACATTAAAAGCAGCAGCTTTAAAATGGTTTATGGGTTTAGGAGAACAAACAATAGCCTCTTGGGATGATATGTGAACTGTCTTCCTTAAGAAATATCAAGCTTATTGTAGATCTAGAGATTCAAAGGAAGATGTTTTTAGAATGACACAACAAGAAGATGAAAGCTTAGAAGAATATTTGGAAAGATTCGCATATAATCTTCAGAAATCTAAACAACATTCTCTAAATCAAGAAACTATTCGCAAAATCTTCCTCAAAGGTGTAAGGGATGAATACCTTGACATTTTGAATGTGATGGGTAAAGGAGATATTTCAAACCTTCCATTCGATGAAATTGTCGAGTTATGTTAGAAATATTCTAGAGGAAGATCAAAAACCGGAAGAAGGGAAGCGAGTTCCAAAGTAGCATAGTCAGCTGCAGGAGGGATAACAAGAGCTGAAATAGGAAGTCTATTGGAAAATTTCAAAACAAACCTCTTGAGTACATTAGGGACACAAGTGGATGTGCTAAAGGCAAACAAGAAGAAAGAAGAACAAGAACAAGCTATAGCAATCTTTTTCTCCAAATGTAAAAAGAAACATCCTTTGAGAGAATGTCCTTTGGATAGCATTCAGGTTTGTGGTCTTTGTACAGGAAACCATTCCACAGAGAATTGTGAAAAATTGAAAGAATTACAAATAAACTCAATGGAAGAAGTGCTAGGGATAGAAGGTTTCTACTATGTAGCACCACGGAGACCATGGCAACCTAGGATGCCTCAACCAAATCAGCTACAATTCCCTCAACAAAATTATGCCTATCCACCTTATAATCCTTGGACCCCTCCAATGCCATGGCAAGCTTGGCCTCCACAACAATATTCACAACAACCGGCACAAGGTTGGAGAGGATATGGTTATGGCAACCAGCAACCTCAACAGTATCAACAACAATACCAGCAACAATACCAACAACCATTTGCATATCCACAATATCCGCAATCCATACCCTTTCAACAACAACATTCTGTATATCCGCAATCCATCCCATTTCCACAGCAGAATCCACCATTGTTGTTGACCCAACCACAACAATTACAACTACCTACAAATCAACCCAGACCAACTCAACTACCATCCCAACCGATGGCCAATCCAAATAATAAGGTGGACAAATCTGCATACACTGTGGAGGAAGCAGCATGTTTTCCTACATATTCGATCCTTCCTCTTGATGATGTCCATCTAAGGTCTAGAAAAGTGCTTAAAAAGGATTCGCCTCGAATTATAGAAGAACCAAATGAACAAGGAGAATCATCTGAAACATCACAAACTGAGATACAAAATCAGAAAGGAACAAATGTTACAACACAAACACCACCTTATCCTGAAAGGTTAGTGGAACAACAAAACAAAATAATCCTTCCTGAATTTGATATCTTAGATGAGTTAAAAAATGCTTATGTAAAAATTCCTTTGTTGAAGGCAATTAAAGAAATACCAATATATGCTAAAACAATAAAGGAATTGTGCATTCGGAAATCAGAGAAAAAGAAAAAGGATCCTACAACAATCCAAGTCATTGGTAAATTAGCAAGCCTCATGTCTACACAAACCATAGTAGAAAAATATATTGATCCTGGTATCCCAATGGTTACCATATCAATAAATAATTTCTTAGTACCAAATACATTAATAGACTTGGGAGCAGCTATAAACATAATGATAATGGAGACAATGAAAATTTTGCAATTAAACAACATTAGATCAACTTCTACAATCTTGGAACTAGCAGATAGATCTAAAGTTGTTCCTGAAGGAATATTAGAAGATATCATAGTATCCTTGGATTCATGGGAGTATCCTGTTGACTTCTTGATCTTGCAACCAAAAACAAACTTGGGAGGACATCCTCTAATCTTACGCAGACCATGGTTAGCTACTGCTGATGCCTTCATAGGATGCATATCTGGAAGCATGATTATTTCACATGGAGATGAAAGGAAACATATCACTCTTTATTCACCTGCACAATCCACTTCTTTAGAATCAATACTTGAAACTCAAGAAAAACAACAAACAAAATCAGTTTTAAGTATAAATCAATTCTTTGATTTTAGAGAAGAAGAATGGAATGAAGACTTAATGGATCTTTTCATTTCAGAACCAAGTATTTCAGAGCAGCTTAGGAAAGCTCAATATGAAGCTGCAAGCAACCTTCTGAATCAATGTTTTCAGGAAACTTGTACTGTTCAAACTTTGCAGAATTCTTTTATAGACATCTTTCCTGTAAACACAGTCTCCAAGCCAACAATCAAAACAATTGAGGTTCATCCTGGAAAACATCTAAACATTGGAAATGAATTGCAACCAGCACAAGAGCAAGAAGTAATTGCACTATTACAGAAATATTCAAAAGCTTTTGCCTGGGATTATACTGATATGCAAGGAATTCATCCTAGCACATGTCTCCACCACATCTATACAGATGATCAACTGAAACCTGTAAGACAACCTCAAAGACGAATGAATCCTATGATGAAGGAAATAGTGAAAGAAGAACTGCAAAAATTGTTAGAGGTTGGATTCATTTATCCTATTTCAGATAGTCAATGGGTTTCTCCACTAGTCATTGTGCCAAAGAAAAATGGAAAGTGGAGGGTATGTGTGGACTACTGGGAATTAAACAAAGCTACACTCAAAGATCATTTTCCTCTACCTTTCATTGACCAAGTGTTAGACTCATTAGCTGGAAAGAAATTTTTCTCCTTCTTAGATGGGTTTAGCGGATACAACTAGATAAGAATAGCAGAAGAAGACCAAGACAAGAAAACATTTACTTGCCCATGGGGAACCTATGCATATAATGTTTTTCCATTTGGTCTATGCAATGCACCTGCAACTTTCCAACGAGCAGTACTTGCAATATTTGCTGATCTAATTCATGAATGTGTAGAGGTCTATATGGATGACTTCACAGTTTACGGAAACACATACAATGATTGTTTAAACAACCTTGAGAAAGTTTTGAAACGATGCATTGAAACAAATTTGTCATTAAGCAATGAGAAATGCTATATGATGTTGACAGAAGGAATAGTTCTGGGACACCACATTTCTGCTTTAGGAATAAAGGTGGATCCAGCCAAGATCCAAGTCTTAGTAAACTTAATGCCTCCTACAACACAGAAAGAGGTTAGAAGTTTCATAGGCTATGCAGGCTATTATAGACGATTTATTGAAAACTTTAGTAAAATAGCCCAACCTCTGTTCAAATTATTAGCAAAAGACATTGAATTTCACTGGACAAATGATTGTCAAAATGCATTTCAAATTCTAAAAGAGAAATTGTTAGTTGCCCCCATTCTTCGTGGACCCAACTGGTCTTTACCATTTCATATCTCAACTGATGCATCTGATACCACGATAGGTGCCTCTCTTGGACAGAAAGAGAACTTGTTCACTTATGCAATATAATTCATAAGCAAAAATCTAACACCTGCAGAAATGAACTACAAAGTCACAGAAAGAGAAATGTTAGCTGTTATACATGCAGTAAATAAATTCCGGCACTATATAACAGAATATCGAGTTTTCATTCATACTAATCATTCAGCAATCAAATACTTGATGAATAAACCCATCACCAATGGACGAATAACAAGATGGTTACTGTTACTGCAAGAATTTAATATCACAATACAAGATCAGCCAGGAAAAGAAAATCAAGTGGCTGACTTTCTGTCCCGCATACACTCACCCCCTGATCCAAATCCAGTTGTAGATAACTTTCCTGATGAACATCTGTTTGCCATCACAGTCAAAACACCATGGTTTGCAGATATTGAAAACTATTTATCATCTGGAAGGTTTCCAGCTCAATTTACTAAAAAGCAAAAACACAAAATTGTTAGAGCAAGCTCTAGATATACATGGGTCAATGGTGATTTATTTTATACTGGTTCAGACCTAATAATTAGAAAATGTGTATGAGAAGATGAAATATTAGACATTTTAAGAGCATGTCATGATGAACCATGTGGTGGCAATTTTGCAGATAAACGAACAGCATATAAAGTGCTGCAACTAGGCTATTACTGGCCATCCATCTTCAAAGACTCTAAGAAATATGTCAAGCAATGTGATAGCTGCCAAAGAACGGGATGACCAATAACATCAGATGAAATTCCACTGAAGCCATAGGTTCTCATAGAACCATTTGAGAAGTGGGCACTTGACTTTGTTGGACCTATCAATCCACCATCAAATGGGAAGAGGTACATCTTAGTATGTACAGACTATGTAACCAAATGGGCAGAAGCAAAAGCAGTTCACAGAGCAACAGAAGATACAGTATTCACCTTTATTTTTGAAGAAATATTTGTCAGATATGGAGTACCTAGACAAATTGTAACAGATCAAGGAACACAGTTTACATCAAAGCTGGTACGAGATCTAACGGAGAAATACAAGATCAAGCATAGGAATCTACACCATATCATCCACAAGAAAATGGTCAAGTCAAATCAACAAATAAAGTCCTGGAAAATATTATGACAAAAATAGTACAGATGAATAGAAAAGACTGGTCTGAAAAATTAAAAGGCGCACTCTAGGCCTATAGGATCACTTGGAAAACAACAACTGGTTTCAATCCATACCAGTTAGTATATGGGAAAGAGGCTTTACTGCCTATAGAATTTCAGATACATACATACAGACTAGCAGCTGAACTAGGACTCGACTTGACAGAAGCACAATAGCAGCGGATCATGGAACTGAATCAGTTAGATGAGCATCGTCAGCAAGCTATGGAATATACTACATTAGTGCAACAACAAAGAATGAAGTGGCACGAAAGATACATCAAAACAAACACATTTCACAAGGGAGACTGGGCATTGCTTTTCGACTCCAAATTCAAAGATTTCAAAGCAAAGTTCACAACACACTGGCTAGGCCCATATGAAATTGACGAAATCTTTAACAATGGAGCAGTAAGGATTAAGACCATCGACCAAGATTCCACCTCTTTTATAGTGAATGGACATAGGCTCAAAGTTTACAATCGGCCTATCAGCAAAGAAGAATTTATGAAAGAACTGATCCAAGACACAGAACTGGAACTCATGGCACGGGATGAGCCATCTTCCAGTCTACTAGTTGAAAAAAAAAAAAACAAAATATATAAAAAAAACACCATAAAAAATAAATAAATTATTTGCAAGTGAAAACCAGGCAACTGGCACATTGCAAGCACGAATTCCTAGGGGAAAACCAGGGCAACTTGGACTCTATGAATTCTTTCTACTTGTTCTACTGTTCTCAAATATCTTTACTGCAGGTACACTCCACCAATCAATGACTTGAGGACAAGTCATATCTTCAACAAGGGGGGAGAATTGCATTTGCTCTTAAAGTGGACAGCTGAAGTTGCAACCATTAGCTCTTTAGCTGGAAACAAGACCTGTATTGTCAATAGAAGGACCTGATATAACAAATCATTGCCAAGGGACCTGAAAGACCTGCGAATGTCAACACAACATGTGCATATTTTGTAAGCAGAAAGAGGGACCTGAAACAATGAATCATTACAGAGGGACCTGATTATCAATTCAAGAATTAGAACATGAAGAACAAGGAGCAGCAATAAAGTCTACATTTGAATCCATCTACATCATCTGATCAATTGATTTCATCCTACTTGTACAACCATCATATAGGGGAGTATATGTGGTCATTTTGTGCTTTAAAAATTCAAATTTTTCTTAGAAATTTTTAGTTTTTGTTAAGTTGAAATTAGTACTTGGGGATATTCATTATCATCTATATCCTATATTCCTATAACCCTTATACATTATAACCCTATTCCCTTTCATTTCCATACATATTCCTCTTTTCATTAACCCTACTACCCCTAAGTATTTTCTTTGGAAGCTTAAAAAGGCCAAATTGGGACAACTCTCAACCTGCACATACAAATTCAGGCAACTCAGAGCATTAGTGATGGTAATAATTTTAAACATGACCCCAATGGTCATTTTAAAATTATAAAACTATGTTATATAAAGCAAATAAACCTATGCGCTATATGGAAATCAAAGGTTATTATATCAACATATATACCATAGTTCGAAAAAGTGCGTGAATGCGCTAAAGTCATTTCTATTACCAAACGCGCATATGGTATATGGTAAAAGGTATATATATGTTGCACATAAATAAATGCGCAAAGGTTCATACATATGGTATAAGGTATGGAATATAACATAGTTACAAGCAAAGGTTCATGCATCAAAGTTTATGGAATATGGTGGACGGCTGTGAATAAACAAACATTAGAACATTACGGTGGGAAATGGTATCCAAACATCATTGCATACATATCATTACACAACAAGCAGTGAATATATAGTAGTGCAAGCATACGGCGGTGGATATGATGATAAACCATTGCAATGAATTAAACAAGTAATCCCATATGACAACCGACTAGCACTTAACACGGTGGCATGGCAATTCATTTATCCATTGGATGATACGCTACGCAGGGATCATGCGTACCAAGCCATGACTTGGCGATCCTCATGACACAGTCGGGCGACTGGTCAACAGGACGGCCATGTAAGCCACAAATTTTAAAAACACCAATGGATATACATTGCAGTACAGCCTGAAACAGTCATGAACACTGACCGAGCTCTTGTGCAGTTCAAACAATAACCCTATGTGTCGTGTTAAACCATAATCCTCATCGCCGCATAAGCTCAGAGAAATGGCATTTGAAGCTGCAGCCTAGTGAAAAGGAAAGTGAACTGAGATGGGAGAATTTAAAGAGGCAAGTCGTCCCGGGTTTGACGTTTTGAGATAACGGATTTTCAGGGATTAATAAGGTAAGGCAATTATTGTTTAAAGCTCGGCACAATGAATCAAAGTTAGGGACTCTCAGTCATTAATGGTAACGATTGTTTTGCCTTGCCACCAGTCAAATTGAACGGTTAAACCAAGATTTGGAGCGCCCGATATCCCTCCGGGTGCTCGGTGATCTAAGGTAAGCCGAAATTGTAGCCCCAACTCATTGACTTGCTGCGTGAATGTTGGTATGAATCCTTAGTGGATTAGGACTCACTTAAATGCAAATGTATTGCATGGTCAACACGTAGATTTTGGCATTGTATGTGGAGTTGTATGCCGTGTCGTGTCAATAATGAAATCCATGAACTAAAGAGGCACGACAGTTCAGTGTTATTGCATGTTGAATGGCGGTGAATGGCAATGTAAAGCGCTGCAAACCAAGTGGATCTACGGGCCCGGGTGTTCCAAATGGATGTGGCTTGCTTGGAAGAAAAGGAAGGAGTGAAGTCAGACATCTGAATCATAGGAGGTTATCTTCGAATCTGGGTTGGGTGGTAATAAGAAGTTTGGCACTATACCTAATACGTAAATAGATTGAATCGTTCGTTCCTACTGGGCTGGGAAGCACTGGAATGAAATAGAGGAATGGGAAAGAATCATAAATCTGGGTCTCGCCAAAGTGCTTTCTTTTTCAATGTAGCTTCGGGCGGGAGCCAAACCCAGGGAATCAACTTGTTATCTCATTTTGGGAGGATGTCTATCGGTACGAGCCATCAAAAACGGAAGAATCGTGCACTAGAAGCCGGGTTTTTACCTCTAGATGATACATCTCCTACTTTATATCCTAAAATACCTTATAAAGAGCAGGTTCAGTTCGATGCTCCCATCCGTACTCCTTTTATTTTCAACTTCCCGCCCAGAGGGAATAGAGACGAATAGCAACGACAGAACGGAAACCCTCGAATGGGTGAGCACAAGAAGAAATGGCTCAGAGCATGATCAATCATCGTCGGTTCGAGCCGCTCCTCTCCTTTCAGAGCAGGGCAGGGCAACCAACCCATATGCTTTAGCAGGAACTAAGCAAATCTTTCAGCTTGCAAGGAATGATGGTAACACTACTACAAGATGTGGGGGAGAATCACTGCCGTTTTCTCCCTCTGAAGGCTGACACGGCCCAGTGCGAAGCCAAGGGGTTCGAAATGCAGCTAATTGTTAAGATGCAGGCCCCCATGCATACCAGGATGGAAGAAAGAAAGAAGGCGATCGGATCAATTCGAGTATTGTCACCAGTTCCGGCACAACAAACAGGATCAGAACCAACCGTTGTTAATACATAATGAATAGAAGAGTCATTCCTTCGCTATCGATCTTGGTCAATATATATTTCCGTATAATACGTAAACAATCCACTCGTATATAATATAGTGGTAACTCGAGGAACTAACTCGATAAGCTAACTCAATAAGCTTGGATAACATCTCTTACCTTCCTCTCAGCTATGGAAGTTTCTCTCTGGGGAGGAACTAGAGCTCTTCATGTTACTACGTGCCCAGTAAGTTCGTGAGTGAGGTGAGTAAGTAAGTAAGGGTGGTCATGCCAAGAGCCCCAAGCCCAGTCGTTGTTTGTTTTTGTGACCAGATATTGAAAAACCTTGACCATTTGGCGTTTTGCCTCTCCCGTTGGTCGAGCCTGCTTACGCATCCTTAGTAAAAACCTATTTTTGATGGGTTCAATAAACCATACGGGGAACATAACTGGATTTTGTTCTGCCTGAACTAGGATGCGACAGCAGGCTCGACCAAAAGGGAGAGGCCATTTCCGGAAGTTGACTCCCTAGGGTTAGGATGTTGAAGATTGAGAGGCTCGACCAAACTCGCATATCTACGCGTAACTTTTCCATAGCTGAGAGGAAGGATCAATAAGTTCCCCCATTGGTGAAAACAGAAGAAACATTCTTGGTGACATATGATATATTGATTTAGCCATGCAGCCGCGGTCAATAGCCGACATTGCAGGTAATTCCTAGTACTTTAGCCTAGTAGTTGAACCGAGTAGTCAAACATGAACTAAGGAGGCACGGAACTAATCCCTACCCTATGATTTCCAGGTGTTGATTCACTATATGCCGGTACTACTCTTCACTGCCAGTCAATGCCTACGGGAGAAACTAGAATCCACTATAATCCGCTGCATAGAAGTGAAGTCTACGTGAAGCCATACGTTCATTCATTACCCCATCCCGACAGAGTGAGTTAGGTACGAATACTGAGTGGAATCTGATTATGATGCTTATGCTTATGCTGCTGGCCGGTATGAGCGGAGAGCACACAAAAGTAGTCCCCAGTGTGAGGTGCACCAATTACCCTAACAACTAGCATATCTACGTGTTGCATATCTACGTTTCACTTGTCCTTGCCAGCTGGTCCAGCCAATAGCCCATCACGTAGCCTGGGATGGGTCCATAAGGGGAATAATTCCACACTTGTCCTTTGGTATGTAACAAGAAATAAATACAGCAATATACAATATACTACGCGATATCGCATCTATACGTTTCACTTTGTGCCATTGTAATTGGTAATCTGAATATGCAATCTTACTTAGGGAATACGGAAATATACTAATTGTAGTTAGGAAGTACTACTTGGGAAGCTACGTATCCTATTGGGTGGAAATAATACAGTGGAATAATCTCCATGGGAGCTAGCTCTAAGGAGCTCTAATCCGCAAGTTCCATACTGTATTTTCTTTCTTACATTGCCACCAGACATCGATTTCTATTTCTCAATGGCCTCAGCAGGTTCGGTCGAGGCAGGAAGTCAAAATAAGTTTGTTGGAACAATATGTCAACTTCATCTAAATTGAGGCTTTACAAAACTCGCATCTCTAAGAACTACTCTAGTTGTTTCCGCTCTACTTGTCTAGAGAGGAGACCTTACAGTCCGGTTTTTGGTGAGCCCCATTTACTCCCCATGCATGAGTACGAGCAATTAGCTTCAAGTGGGTGAATGCGCATAGGTACTCTGTTATTAACTCGGAAGGTGAAATATCCATCCTATTGGCTTAAGTCTGCCACAATAGTAAGTAAGTTACTTCACGAGCATATACATTAGGCTATGTTTGTTTACCCATACAATCTTGATTTGAAAATAGGAATACCTTCCTTGCTCTCCTAACGTCAAGCAAGCGGGATCCTGGTCTTTTGAAAGAAATCCCACCAAGTTTACAACAAATGGGGGATACTTATTGGATAAATAGCCAACCAAGAGGAAGTATAAAATCCCATTAAGACTAAGGCTATGAAAAGGCTAGTTTCCATGGAACTTACTCCACAAGGGCAAGTACAAAAGAAAGTGTCTGGAAATTTTTTCTGTAAGGCTAGTAGTACCTATTACATAGGCAACCTTACTCTCTCTATAGCTGTCTGGATACAGAAATTTCCGATAGACAATCATCATATTAACATGTGAGACTCACATCTATACGTTGACCTTTGCCATTTGAGGTGATCCTTAGCACCTCCCTACCCTAAATAGACAACCCGTTGTTGAATCCATATGGTGTTGGTTCGGGTGGGACAGATTGAAAAACCTTGGCTCATTTGGCATTTTAGTAACAACCTCATTTTTATGGGTTCAATGAATCCATTCCTCCTCCCTCATCGGGGATCTAAAATGGAGATTATTGTTACTCAACTATACCCTGTCATATAGTTTTTCTCTGGTATGCCCCCTTGCACCCGGGCCCACTTTCGCTGACATGCCGGTAGGTTCTCCAAGTGTTGATGCCAGGTGTCAATCAATAAGAAGGAGGGCAAGGCCCGGTAGGGTGAGCCTGCCGAACTCTCGACTAAAGGCCGCCATCGACTCACTATTCATATGGTGAGGAAATGAATCACTATATTGGGAGGGAAATAAGCCAATGGAACATACAATCTCCAACGGGGGATCAACAAGGGGAATAATCCCACAATAGTTCTATTCCAATCCCAATGGGGTTACTCCTGTGATCCAATGGGGCATCAACAATGGGGGGAAAAAGACAAATGACAATATTGCGCATATCTACGTTGACCTTTTTCGGGGCGGGACGGGGGATGAGTAGCAGCAGCCATAGGGTATCCATCCATAGGAGGGTATTCATCCAATAGCCGAACCGAGCATTGAAAGAAGGTCCCCATTGGTTGGACAATTGAATACCCTTTCACAGGAATAAGAAGCAGCACCTGGCAGAGACAACAAAGCTGGCCTTCTTCCCAAAAGAAAATCCCAAAAAGAATTGACAGGAGGTAGTTGTTGTTAGTGCAGGTTCCATTTGTAATAAGTAATCTAAATATGCAATGGCCTCTTCCCAGCATAGAGAGACAGTCTGACATTACCCACCAGACATTAATAGAGATAAATAGTATATTGATCCCATCCCCTGTAGTGTAAGCTCCCCCGGTCTATCTATTTTCTCCTCCTTGAGGGTTATGTTCCAGTGACGTAGGTGTTGTTGTACTTGGCTGCAATGGGTGGAGTGCAATGGTATCACTCACTTAGTTTGTGAAATCCATATAGTGGGAATAAACCAATGGGACTAATCCAATGGGGTTGACTTCTACAGTGCCCAATTGAAATATCTAGATCAATAAAGAAATACATCGCGATACTATAATACGAGATCGCATATCTACGTTGACCTTTCCCAAGAGTGTGTGAGGTGGATTACTACCCTGATAACTTATACACCCATGCATTACGTCTTGTCACGAACGAGATTCTTTGAGATCCCCGCATTTTAAGGCGCTTTATAGCCACTTTCACCCCTTCAAGGTGGGTGGGATAAAGGTCATCTTTCATCCCCATTTTGTTAAGAGAGTTCGAGTGCTTGTAAGTGCGGGACGTAAGCGGTAACTGATAGGCTGTACTACACTTCTACTACTCATAGGTGCTCTCATCGATCTGGTTCAGTGCCTTCCCTGGTTAGGTTTACTGCCTGGATTTTCTATCTTTAAAGCTATATTGATCTTAAGTATTCCATATATTTTTTAAGTATTCCTCTCCTCTCCTCTCCCGCTGGTCGAGTCACTAACGTACCTCTCCTTATCAGTCGATCCCCCTAAAGGGTCCTCTCCTTAACAGTCGATCCTGCTTACGCATCCTCATGGTCGAGCCTGCTTGCGCATCCTAGGCTGTCCGCCGCGAGTATCTGTCTGGGGTTTAAGCCCGTCCGTCCATACAAGAGGCACGATAGTGGTACTGACTAAGCATTAATGAGGGAAGTGTTGGTTATGAAATGTTGGTGACTGCTGTATCCGAAGCCCGTGCACCAATGTTCTTCTATTGGAAGCTGGTGAATGCTATTGGGGTCTAACGAAGGTTGGATAAGTGCGTTATTGAGAGGTTGTTGAAGCAGTTGGGTAGTTTGTAATAGTGAAGTAAAGGGAAAGTAGGCATAAGGTCTCACGCAATAGCAATCATTAGATTATTTCTTAGATGAATGAGTGAGTCTGAAGACCCAATAAGATAATAATCGGATAAGATAAGAAATCGTACTAACACTGGGAATTAACCAGTCACATTGATGTACCTCTATTTCATGGATGGGCGGTAAGAATCTCTGGCTGTGTATTACGCAATAAGAATCTATCCGTCCTCTGGGGCTGCCATCCTATCTCCCAACCTTCTTATCTATCATCTTATTAGGCTAAGGCTTACTTAGATGGGCTGCCACTTAGACGGCACGAAATCCTTATCATGAGCACGAGCATAATAAACTGGGTCTACTGGCTCTATGGGAATAGGGAAAAAACCATCACTTGTCTATCAGCATAGGGTTAGAGATAATATGGGATGATGGGGGACTGGGCCTATTAGGGCAGGTCCGGCAAGCAAGCCACATATTATATACGAGCCCGCATTTAGTGAAACCGCTATACCCAAAGGCAAGTTCTTATTCGCTTTGCTCACTCAATCCTGAAAGGCTATAACATTCTTTCATGGACCAAGATAATGCAGTGGCTTGCTTCTGGTAGAATCTGTGGCTTGCTTCTGCTTCTATGGCTCAGACTTCAGCTTACTAAACTATCACTTAGGAAGGTTTAGAATCGACTACTTCAACTTCAAACTTAGTAGGATGTATAATCCGATACTTCAACTGCTTCTAAGGCTGGAGAATAACTCACTTCAAATCTTATACTACTACAACTATTTCAACTTCAAACTTAGGTAGGTGAATGAATTTATGGCTGTAACATTCTTCTACGAATGGGAACGGGAAATAAGGGTGTTAACGCTCACCATTCATATGGTGAGGGAATTCGTGGACGTCTTTTTCGTACGGGCCTTATTCAAAATCCAGTTGTTTCACCAGTTGAAGAGCTTCAGCCCCAGATATTTAGAAGGAAGATTCAGGCGTGCTTAACCACCATTTTGTCGATGTGCAGTTGAACCTGTCGATGAAGTTTTAGTAGATCCAACCTATCCACCACCAAATACACCTTAAGCTGCATATGAGCCACCTTACCTAGTTGATTTTAGCCGGTTGAGGCAGTCCCTGTTAGTTAGTTGTTTAAGCTATGGTTCCACACATTTAGACCCTGATTCTTCGGGAGACCGGAACCACTTTAGTTAGGCCCTCATACTCGGTGCTTAGATATGCCGTACTGCCTCAGACCTCAGAATTGCCAAGTGCTACCTTCAGACAGACAGAATCTGAAGCTCCTGAACTACAGCGCTGAAGTCCCCAATTATTTACCCACATCTTTTGCTCATCATTAACATGGTCCCACCCTGAAACCCATATGATTAAGATGAAGCTACTCTTTACGGTTATTCTGCTAGTTACCTTATGAACTGGGCGCTGGGTACAGTGCTTGCCGAGAATCTTGTGGTTACACTCCTCCTGGCACATTGATAGGATACTTTTACCATTGATCCCACGCTTTTAGACAGAAGGACGAGAGCCTACCAAAGATAGTTAGTTACGTCACCCCTGGATAATTACACAAGCATTTGGCCTTATGAAAGCGCTCAGCTAGGCGTTGAGAGGTCGAGGCAAGGGACGGAGTCACTCACTATTCATATGGTGAGGGTTTCAAGTTTGGTTTGAAGACCTTGGGCTATGGCCGCCTCTCGCTGCTATTGCTTGAGTTTATTCTACAGTACCATTCTCCTATTTTGCATTGGTTTATGGAGGACCTGTTTTCTTTTGTCACAGTAGGGAAAGTTGCTCTCTCTCCCACTCAGAAAGATAGGAAAGACTAACCACTGGGTATCGGGGGGCTCGCTAGGCTAAAAATAATCCCCCCCTCGGCACTGCCTCAGCTCGGTTCGGGAAATCATTCCCTCACTTCCGCTTCTTTCCCTACCTGTGATCATGAATAATAAGAGCTGATAAGAGACCGTAGGCAACCCTATCTCTTACTCTTACCCGATAGTGAGGACCCTTCTCCGAGCTCCCCCAAAGGGCGGGATTCGGGGTGTGACAGGATTATATGTGCCTCTCACCTAATGATATGATAGGTTGGGATTCGGGGTGTGGCAGGATGATCTTCTCCGATCTCCCCCGATGATAGGTAATAGTTCGAGTCCCCTCATCTATAATAGTTCGAGCTCCTTCCCCGGTGCGGGAAAGTGCTACACGCTCCTTCCCCCCTCATCAAGTTAGGAAGAAAAGGCACCTATGGTTTTATCCTCATTCAGGCTGCTCCCTTCTTAAGGTAAGTAGATAAGGTATGGATGTACACCTACGGTCTTGTGCCCACTTATTTAAATGATAGACATCAGGGAAAATTTTAAGAACCCCCCCTAAATTTATAAATATAATAAATGGGCGAATCTCCATGGTATATAGGAAAAATGGAAGGCGATTTTATCAATAATATAATATGTATATATAATTTTTTGGCGAATCTCTCACCAGGCATGGCGAATATTTTACTCAATTATAAAATCTTGTAAGATCTTGCCGAGTCTTTCACTAAATAATAAAACTTTGTAAAGTCCTAGTGAATCTTAGCATAGGCTACATGCTGGTTTAATTCCCCCATTTAAATAGGCGACATTCCAGGTGAATACCATGGGTCAATACCATGTGCCATTTTGGTGAATACCATGGGTCAATACCATGTGCCATTTTTATTTTTATTAATTCTAATATTAGGGTTAATAATGGTTTTTTGCATGGTATTAATAACAATCTAGTCCATGGTATTTGTCCCATAGTATTTTGGCCATAAGTTTCACCTAAATATAACCCATTTTTTGAGTGTTCGTAAATATAAGGTGACTTATGGAGTAAATATAAAAAAGTGTTTTATTTGTTTACCATACCTCTAGTTTATTTATATTTTTATTAATTTACCATACCTCTTTTACAAATATGGTATTTGGCCCATAGGATTCACTTAAACAAAACCTCTTTCTTGAGCTTTCAAAGAGGTTTTATTTATTTACGATACGTCTAGTTTATTTATATTTTTATTTATTTACCATACCTTTATTTATATTTTTATTTATTTACCATACCTTTTGAGTAAGTATAAAAAGACGTTTTATTTATTTACCATACCTCCACTTTACTTATATTTTTATTTGTTTACACTCTTACATGTATATAAGGTGTCTTATGGAGTAAATATAAAAATGTTTTATTTATTTACCATACCTCTCATTTATTTATATTTTTATTAATTTACCATACCTCTTTTATAAATATGGTATTTGGCCCATAGGATTCACTTAAATAAAACCTATTCTTGAAAATGGGCGAATGGATTCACTTAAATAAAAACTATTCTTGAAAATGGGAAGGTTGTAAGTCCTAATTTCAAGGGCTAAATTTACCTTTTTTACCCTCTCCCTTAAAATAAGGTGGGCTATTTGAGGTGATTTGTAAAAATGTACTATGATACAAAATATTCACCCACTAAAAATTTAAAACCCCTTAATTTCGCCAAAGGGCGAACATTCGCCCCTAAAATTATCCTTGATAGACATCAGGAACAACCCGCAGTCCAAAGGTCGGGATTCGAGTTGTGAGGCAAGATTCGAATTCTGAAGCAAGATCCGAGTTATGAGGCCGGGATAGGGTCGATATAAGGTCGGGATCCAGGTTATGAGGTCGAGATTCGGTGTGTTCCTGCTTCCATAATGTATGACTGCCTACTCTAGGTGGTGGCCGATAGGTCTTTCCCCTTCGTAACTGCTTCAGAACTTTCCTACCCCAATAGCGGGGATTAGGTCGGGAATTAGGTAGCGGGAATTAGGATCTCTTCCCCACCTTATCCCCACCCCAAAAAAGAAGAAGAATTAGGAAGCCAATCCTAGCCTCAAGGTCTGGATTCAGTGTGTTGTTAAAAGAGTGTAAGGAATAGGTCCGGGTTGTGGCCCGGCAGGTCTGGATTCGGACTCTCCTCTCTCCCACCCGAAAGGGACTGTTTGTGCTAGAGGAGATAGTTATTAATCAAATAGATTCTCCGTTATCTCCGTTCTTTTCTGAAGATCTGGATTCGGGCTCCCCTCTCCCTCATAAAGAAATATAGGAGACACTCGCACCTGTGCACACTTGTTTAACTCAATGATAGACATAAGGAACAACTTCTTTTCATGGGGCTGGTTATCACTTGTTCATGCAGAATAGGGAATTTTATTTCCCCACCCTTGATACCGATATGATTGCTTCTGAACTACACCAATTAAATGGCATAAATTCAGGTTCTTTTCCCGCCTATGTCCCTCCAATAACTGCTCCTTAACTACCTCATTCAGATAGCCCCTCAATCAAGATTGTTCTTTGCTAAGTGAGGAAAAGTGGCGAAACCGTAGCATCGTATACAACCGAGTAAAAACACGGATAAAAGGGTGAGGATTTTGTTTGGTGAGGAGATAAACCCGATTGCCTATACGTTTAAGTGCCTCTGGCCGCGTGGGCATGGTAGTTTACATCGGGGGTAGACGTTGCACACCCCGATATAGCTCTCCGAGCCTTTCTGTCCAGTGACCCCGGAGATAGGAAAGGGCGTCATTCCTGGGAGGTCCCGATTCTTCACAAATGAAACCCTATACCTCTAAGTCTCTGTAGGGAGACGGATATACCTTGATGGAACCTACGAGCTCTGCCTGGACGGTCGTCCCCTGAGCTCGGAGGGTAGGGCATCCCTAGAGGGCAGGGAGAATGGACACCAACAATGATAGCGAATGAGTTATTAGCTCTAGGGGAGGCCTTACTTTATCTCTCTTTAATAGACTATGTATTCTGAGGTATAATATATATAGCCTTAGAATCCCTTTAGAGAGCCCCATAAGAGAGCCTATCTATAGTAGGGCGTAGATAATGGAGGGCCCCTAACTACCCCCCCTGGGCCCAGAGATATAGATAGGGGCCCTACCTAGATAGCCCATACAATTGAAATACACAGTGGTGGAAAGGGCAGTTGCTTACAAATCGGCTATAGGGGATCTTAGTTCACTTGCGCAAATAGCTGTATTGAATAGACCCATTCCCCCAACCCCTTCTCTACGCTCTTATAACATATTATTGTATCATGAACTATAGTCGTCGAACCCAATCTCCCAATTTATCTGGGAAACTAGAGACAATACAGAAATTGATTCGGAATGACAAAATCCCCCCTCTCACTTGTAAAGAGGGAGAATGAAATTCTTTTGTTTGAAGAATGAAATCCCAGATAGGCATTTCTCTTCATATTAGGTACGAACCTGAGCCAACCAATAGGCGAAGGAACCTCTTCACCCACTTGATCTTGCGTATACCGGTACATAGCTGAAAGAATCTCAAATGTGTAACCAGAAATGCAATAGATTTAATATTTTGAGCTAAGGCCAGGTAGCTCCATCCATAAGAGAAAAGGTAGTTATGCACCGGGCCCCACCTATCCTCCCAGTTGGACTAAGTAAGGAGTATGTCCCTTCCAATGATTCTGTTTTATTAATTAATTCATTTCATGGCTGCTCACTAGTACTTCTAATTATCAGTGTTCATTTTCTGTTTTGTTCAACTTCCCATCGGTCAAAAAGAAAGGAGCAGGTTAGGAAAGATATGAAAAAGGTAGGTTCTGAAGCCGGTAAGGGAGGTAAGTACTGGCCTGCCCTCCTGGGTAACATAGTATTCGCCTTCCTTCCCATCTAAGAAATCGTGAGGTGGAAAATGAACCATTTTTTAGAGTAAGTACCGCATCGTAAATAAAGCAAGGAGTCGTTTCATTGCTTACAAAAGCAAGGAGTCGTTTCATTGCTTACATTGGTCGAAAAATAGGATGCGTAAGCATGACTCGACCACCTACCAACGGGAGAGGACCGGTAGGGGCTCGACCGAGGTTACGAGGGAGAGGATTTTGACATTTATTGGCAAATTGATTTGGATCTTGATTGGCAGGGTTTGGATTTCCCCCAGTATTAGCAGATGGATTGGGTTTATGACTCCCAGCTATAGAGTTCTAGTTATTCATTTTCTTATTCCTTGTATTTATGTATGTATTCCTACTTTGATTTATGCCCAATCGAACCTTCTCTTTACCTATGCAATTAGCCAACCGAAATCAATATCACTAATAAAGATCCTCCCCCGATGCGAGGAAGTGGGGGGCCTCCTTCCTTTAGCTTTACGAAAGCTTACCTCAGACGTAGGTGCCTAAATATATATGGTAACTGGGCTAGGGAGCTAGTCATATCATGTAACTGGATTTTACCTTTTTGATCTGGAATAAAACTTTCCAGTGATTTAAATAACCATCCACTTTCACTTATTTTCCATTAAGCAAGCAAGCAAGCCCCACCATACCAACCCCACCAGACCGCCTAATGCCGAGCGGTATTCCTATAGAGAAGAGACAAATAATACATAAGTAGGCTTATTTAGTCGTTAGGAGATACATATTCACGGGGAGCTAACCAACCCGTCTATTAGCAGCAGCAAGAGCAGCAGCAGCTGGAGAGAACCTATCCATAGCAACAGAGGAGGTGCTCCCGTTCATCACATTACCGTACCAACCGTCTTCGTCGCATTATCGTTCGTCTGAGGACAGTCAATAAGAAATATCCTTCTGTACCAACCTAACCATCGTTCTAACCTGCTAGTCATAAGGAAGGCAACTGAGAACATATTTGGTGGGATGATTTATGGGGGTAGTATTGTCTATTTTGAATGTCAATGAATGTGTGTTAGTGCTTGTGTCTGGGTGAGTGTGTGAGTGTATGTGTGTTAGTGAAGGTACAGATTGGTAAGGAGCTGGCACCAGGTAACATATTTAAGAAACACAATGAAATTAGCAGCCGTCACCAACTACAGGTACGAGGAGCCTATTTAGCGGGTCAGGAACTACTTGTTTGTACGGGGGGCTATTTAGCAGCCGGCAACAGAAGAATCGTAAAGGTGTAGGGTTATCCCGGCTACTCGTACTTAGTGTGGTTCAAGATCTAGCTCTAGTTAAACCTGGCAACTGTCCTTCCTGATCTAAGGAAGCATGTGTTTAGGAGCTCTAGGTGTTTGGCTATTTGCATAAGTAGAACCAATGAATGGTACTTGCTCTTAAGGAGCCGGCCCCTATACCTATATAGTCTATTTCCTAAGGAGTTGTAACCTATACTTGCAAGATTATAAAGGAGTCGTCCACCAAGTAAGGGAGAAAGGGGCAAAGCGCCCCTCTATCAATAGTAACTTAGGCCATGATTTATGAAAGAAACTGCACGCGAAGGTGCTTTGGGGTAAGATCAATACCAGAGCTTCCAAACGAAAAGGCTTATTGACTATCGTACGTAAGATGACCATTGATAGGTCGTTATCTATTGTATATAGCAATTGATTAGTAATAGCGACGAGTTAGAGTGGGTGTAGGTGTTGAGGTAGCGGGATAGATGCTATTGATGATTGGTGTATGGGGGATTGCCCGTCATTCAAGTTCAATGGATGGTGTGATTGATGGATCTATAGTTTTGATGGGTGGGATAGCTAGCGATAGAAGCAGTAGTGTGTGACTCAATGGCTATGGTAGCATTAGAAGGCTTAGTGTTAGCGGGCTATGTGTGTAGTTGCGATACGAGGTTGAGTTCACACCACTTGGTTCGATGGCTTGGTATGTCAGTTCAATGAATCAATCAGTCTATCTCAGTAGGCAGGCTAATGATAGCTTGGCAGTAGGGTTAGCAAGCGAGAGTAGCAGTACTCTTTACCCACCCACCCCAATCCCTGTAGACCACTCCACTTTGCATGGGACATAGACCAGGTTCAGCTTTGCACGAGACACAGTTTCACGAGGTAGGGCTTCGCACAGGTTAGATAGAGCTTCGCACAGGTTAGATACAGCTTCGCACAGGTTAGATGGCTTAGACCACTTGTTTTTCTTGGACAATGGGTATACGAGACGAGGTTCAGCTTCGCGATCCATTGTTTGGTTAACGATCTAATGGTTCAGTTTCAAGAGCTTGGTTCAGGACAATTTGGATGGGACTACTTCGTTTAGACCCAAGAGCTTAAGGTTTTTTAGACCGGTTTCAAGAGCCTATCTGTATGGTGCGGTAACAGCTTGAACCGGACAGACTAATTGCTATGGATCCAGCCTATCGAGCTAGCGATAGATGATCAGCCTCTACTTCTAAGGATGCCCACCCTATAGTTCTTATTCAATTGAATCATTCAAGAGGTAGGGTTAAGCTTATAACCATACTAGTGCTTGGGATGAGTACCACCCTTTAGTTCTGATTCAGTCTAATCATTCAAGAGGTAGGGCTCATCACCATAATACTATTGCTTGAAAGCTTTTACCGTCCCAATTGCTTGGGAGGATAACCAGCTGACTATCTAGCGATAGAAGCAGCACGAGGTAGACCCCTTTGCTTGTGCAACATCGGGTAGACCGGGTTCAGCTTTGCACGAGACAATAGTAGACGAGGTTTAGGTTCCCACAAAGGCACTTTAATTTCCCTTACGACGCCTGCTCGCCTTTCACTGCTGAAGCTGGGACTAACTAAGCAACATATATAAGAACAGCAGCTAATGACACTACTCCTAGGAACACGCGCTAATGCACATTTAGGAACAACGGGCAATGATGGAATTACATATATAGTCACTATAGATATTGGAACATCACTCATAGGTTCTCGCTTTCCTGAACGTAGTGAGGGGAAGGGACAAAGGCATATGCCGGAAAATCATAAGTAGACACACTTGCTTATGCTGGAACTCCAAAATACCAAAAACTTTTCAATGTTATCATGGCAACCATTAGTACCAAAGTCCATGATAACCATCATAATAGACAAGATTTCATGTAGTAGGGGGTCAACCTGGAAGTAGGAGGATATTCGTTATCATCTTTAGATAACCCCCCAACCTTTGGTCAGTGGTTCATGATTGATAACAACGGTTTTCCATCCATTGTTATCCTATGGTTTCTCCTCCAAAGTGGGGAACTTGTTGTTGGCCTAGGATAGGGGCTGCATTTCTAGTTATGCTAGTGTTTACATGACTTCTTCACCTTATTGTATGCCATGTGGCATGGTTGTCCTAAACTATTATAAGATTGTTGCAATTGGGCTAAGGGAGTAAAAGACTATATAGGGGGTGCTCTCCAATATTCTATGTGATGGAAAACGTGTGTGACATCCATCTCAACCTTTTCTACATCGATGGTAATCTCCAAATACAAATTCAAACATAATTGCACTCTATCAGACCACGAGAATAACGAGTAAACTCATTTTTTGCTAAAAAGAATATTGTTTATTCTCTTTCAATAATAGAATTTTGATCTTAACAAGCTACCATGCTTACTAAAATTCTATAGACTACTAGTGTTTGTTGCCCAGAATGAGAGATTTCCATGAGAAGTTAGATGGGGAAAGGTTATCACAAAAAGGAAATAAAAACTACCCCATCTATTTGGCAAAGGGACATAACTAGAAAATATTATTGAGATATTTTTGGCTATTGCAGAAGGGACATTTTGGGTGGGTAATAGTAAGATAAATGAGGCAATAGCCAACAATTAATCCCATAAGAACAAGAGAACAAGCTAAGATACTGGAACTTCACTCTTAACATCGTTAAGGTAGAACACCTCCACTCATATTTCTGATCATATTCATGAGTGAAGGAGACGACGCCAGATGATTAGAGCTGAGATACCAAATCGACTCTTAGCATACTTGTTTTTTAAGTATCTATTGCCTAGTATTACCAAAGACATGGCTCTATCAGGTGTCGTTATTGAGGGGTAGGTTATCCTTAAGGTCCAATAATTGGGCCTGGTTTATTCCCAGTATTGGATGCTTTTCGAGATCATTCCCAATGCACCTTGGTTCGATACTGATGCTATAAAGCCTATGACAAGTCCTCATGATGATGGCATGATAGGATCAATTGTAAATGCTGCAGTCAATCAGGTGGTGAGTCAAGTGGGACAAATGTACATGTAGACTAATCCACATGTAGCCATGCAATATGCTCAACCCACCTCCACCCCTGTCCAAACCTCCAATGTCCATACGGTTCAGTCTACAGACCAGAAGGGCAGCTAGCAACCCAAAGGTAAGAATCAAAGCTGACGAAAAAATGTGAATAATGGACAAGGGGATGCAACAACGAATACTGGCCTAAACAACAATGATCAAAGGAAAAAAGTAGAAAAAGAAATTGAAATTGACTTAACTGAGCGAAGCGAAGGAAAGGGAGAACCTTTTCAATTGTGTAAAGATGACCATATTACTTATCAGTGCCCCAAGATGGAGGATGCTCAATGATGGCTTGCTCAACATGATGCTCAACAACAACCCGTTGTTATTCAAAAAGAAAGTAGCTTACCTGGCCCGAAATCAAGTGAATGGTGAACCCCGATTTCACCCAGCAAGAAAAGAGAAGATTAGTTGGCTCACGTTCATCTCAGGTAATGTTCTTCCTTATTCAAGCCAGCCATTCCTGCTCCGTATATGAATGACTTCGGCGTTCGTCTATCTATTCCCACTGATAATAGGAAGGAAGGAGTTGCTCTCCGCTGCTCCCCCTCTCTCCATGCCCGCGGAGGATGAAGATGGGGCAGGTTAAAACAAGTGGATTGAATAAGGAATAGCAAAACTCCTTTATAAACACTAATGAAAGGAGTAAGATCCGGCTTGCTTAAAGTGATTGGAGGAGCAAGCAAGAGTCCCCCCTCCGAGCTGGTTGTTCTTCTTTCTTCCATGCGTAACTCACTGATACACAGGGGACCTAAGGCCCCAATACATAATCCGGCGGCGGGAAAGCTTGATTGATGGATGGTAGTACCCCTGATACCGAGCACTTCTTTCTATAGTTATAGTGAGTACCCCTGATACTGAGCACTCCTTTCTAGAGAATGCTTAAGGAACGCGGGCAGAGAGCGGAGGGAACTTCTCTTCAAGTGCTTCCAGGTAAATTCATCAAACAAAAGAAAAACTCCAATCGATCTCTTCATGGCAGCGGGGCATTCATGGCAACGGGGCATTCATGCGCTCGGCCGGGGACCTTTCAAACCTTAAGGTACTTGATCCTCAACATACCCCGACTACCAAGCCAACGACGGGATAAAACTGGGCATTGAGTTTATGATAAAAGGGCCTAATCTAATAAATTCTGCATGCATGTGGAAATTGGCAGTCAATTGGATTGGGTACCACCTCCTATATCCAATATGGGTTAGATATGTTACATGAGCTGGGTGATATCTCGACAGCAGGGTCCGAGCGAGTCCGTTGTTAGCTGCGGCCTGTGGCGAGCAGGCGATCGTGTTCTTCCTTCCCCTCGTGAATTCCACGATCGATCTCAGAGATGAATCCCACCTTTAAAAACTCCGAGATGCACGCACGTCTCATTCATTTGGGAGAGACAGGGCGGTGGCTGGCGGTTGGATGGACTGACTGCCCCCATTCCGAACAAGGATTTACGGGCTTAATACTACGATTTACGGGCTTATACAAGGACTACTAAGTCTACCCGTGAAGTATATGGGACGAGCAAGGGAACTGATAACATATCCTTTAGCCCTTCATCCCTTCATCCCTTCATCCTAGGAGATGGAGTCAAAACCCTATAAGCCAGGAAGACTCAAGTAGCAGGTGCATTTGTATTGTCACATAGATAATTGATTGTGCGCCGATTTAAACCGCAAAACAAACAGTCAAAACAACATCCATACCCTTGCTGCGCACTGTTGTTTTCATTTACACCAAAACAAGGGATTGATATGCTTTAAGGATTGAATGCATAATGCCATTTCTGATTGAAGGCTTGCATGTCGAAGCCGTTTAAAATTCATTTGAATGTGCTATTATTTGTTTTTGTTTTGAGGCCGAGAGTGTTTATGGGACAACCGAGAGCATTTTTTGTAAAATTTTGATGGGCCGAGGGTTGTGTTTTGCAAATTTTTATGGCCAGGAGTATTTGCAAATTGTTTTTATGAGGCCGCAAAGCATGATTTCAATTTCCAAGTGCTATAATGTGTCGTGTTCATTTGTGTTTAGAGGCTGAGCATATGTGAATAGCCCTCTATTTACCATGCTAAGGCTAAGTGCCTTCATGCTCATAGTTCTGTTGCAACTGAGTGTAGTTTGGTATTTGATTTGGTAATTGAGGCCGTGTGCATAATTTTGCCACATTACACAGTCAAAATTTTTCAGTCAAAAGTTCTTTAAAAATATATATATTGGATGAGGCCGACAGCCAAATATATGTGCACTACACAGTTTTCCTGGTTAAACATACACAATAATCAATCATTTGAATTTTGGTAAACAAAATAAGGCCATAAGCATGTATAAACATTGTTTGTATGTGTATTTTTGTTTTCAAAAACAGAGAGCAGCATATTGACAGAGTATACAGGCATTTGTTTGCATTGAACATGGATTAAAACAGTGTTGTTGCTGAGGGCAGAGTCAAATAGAGGTGAATTGAGTTGATTGAAAAAAGGAAGAAGCAATGTCAGTCAGAGTAGAGCCAAAATTCCAGATAGAGAGTTGGGGGAAGGAAACTATAGAAAAACTTTACCAAGCAGGGATGATAAGTTTCCTACAAAAAATTGATGGCTACTCTGAACAAATAACCAGGGATTTTATAAACAATTTCAATCAAGACCAGACACGGGTGGGAGATGTCATTATTCCTGTAACCCAGGAATATCTTTCCCAAGCCTTAGATCTGCCCATGATAGGTGAGAAGTATTACAAAGGCCTGCACTTCAAGGAGAAAGCCTGGACTTTCTTTCTTGAGAAGAACCAGAAAGGGAAATTTGACAGAACAAAAGGGATACCCAGAGAATGGTTTAATGAACCATGGGGTGAGTTGGTTTTGGTTACCCAAAAGTTTTTGACCTGTGATAGGGGGTATAGCGTGGCTCACTTGTATCATGTCAGACTTCTGCAGCATATAAAAGGGGAGGATAGGATTAACTTGCCTTATTTCCTATATAGGAGCCTTTTGAGAATGATTGAAACATTCAAACATGAAAGCAGGCCTAAAGCAGGACAAATATACCACCAAGGATTAATCAAAATCCTAGTTGAGTATCAGGTGAGATCACAGGGCATAGTGTGGCGAGAATTCATGTCTAAAAATCAATTCATTGAACAGATTCATGAGGTACAGGATAAAACAGAGCAGGAAAACAGAGGATTGATGAACTCACCCTTGTATCCTAGAAAAAGAGCCAAACAACAGAACAACATGGCCATGCAAGAAAATGAAACATCTGTTATGTCTATTCCTAGGCAATTTAGGAATAAGAGTCCCATTGATTTAGAGAAGGAAGTAGAAACATATTCCCCAAGACAGCAAGAAGAAAATGATCTTGCACAAGAGGCATTTGAGAAGGATTCTTCCTATGATGATGCAGCAGTAGCATCACTAATGAAAACAACACAAGATTTTGAGAGAGAACTTAATTTAGGAAGAATCAGGGATTTAACTGACCAATTGGAAATTAGCAAAATCTTAGAGAAGCAATTAAAAGAAGAAAACAAGGCAAATAAGAAAGATAATGCTAAATTGGTCAAGGAAAATGAGAAACTGAATGAAGAATTGGGGAGGTTGAAAAGGAAAAATGATCTACTTTCTAAGCAAGCATTTAAATGGCTAAAGGAAAATAACATGTGGCAAGAAAAATATGAAAAACAAAAGGTCAAAGCAGCTTTGTTTAGGGAGAGACATGATACAGGTTTGGATTGTTTGGCAAGGGCAGCACAACAGGAAGCATCTACAGGTACAGCTGGTGGGCTCCAGTATTGTAGCAATAATGCTACAACTCCTGGAGCTTCCTTCTTTAGTTTTATCAACCCGGTAGTTCGTAACAAAATTGGAAGCGACGGTGCTGTATGCACAAGTACTAGCTCTTGTCGCAGCTGTCACTTGGTCAGCTGGCACAAGTCCGCTAGGGGCTCAAGCCAACTTCTATGAGCTCTTAGAAGAAGCTTTTGAACTGGTGGACGAAAGCTAATCTCAAAAGAAGCTAATCTATTTGCAAAAAGAAACTGAAAGCCAACAAGAAACGCAAACCCTAGCAAACCCTAATTCTACCAGCTAGTCTTACTGATGCAGAGATGGGGATGCAAACTACTGAAAGAGACGCCTTTACTTCTATGAAGGTGAAATGCATGTGTCTAGACTATCTCTATCTGAAGAAAACATCTTTTGTATTTTTGTTTCAATTATTAGAATTATCATGCATGTGCTTTTAACTAGCTTTTTACTGTGCAGAGGTGGATCAAGGAGGAGGAAGGCTTGGAAAAGGTTGGGAAAGTTCAGAGAGGGTCTAAGGGGTCCCTAACACCCTTCCAGAGAGTTTCACAAAGTTTGGCTACCAAGAGGCCGCGTTTATGAGCTTCTACAGGAAGTCTACAGGGGTTCTACAGGATGTTTCAGAACTTCTACAGGATGTTCAGTAATTCCTACAGGATGTTCTACAATCGGATTTTTGGGTGATGGGTGAGTGGAAGAGGCTGCATGGGTGGATAGGGAGGTAGGAGAGGGGCTTGTAATGACGTAGTGATAGAGAGATGAGATGATGAGGGGGTGTGCTAAGCTGGTTTGTCTAAAGGAGGTTAGAGGGAATGGAAGGCCGAAAAGGTGGGATAACGTGGGTGGTAGAGTAGCTGAGAGACAAGGGGTCTAATTGGAAGATGAGTAGTTGGCATGGGCACGGATTAGAAGGATGAGAGAGTGAGGGAGTAGCATTGCACAGTGCAAACTGATTCAAATTCTTCCACGTCCTGCATATAATCAAAACATTCCTAACTGTTTAATGGAACCAATGAACAACAACGTTATTCTTAAGGAAAACCATGTATGTTACTGAAGCAAGGAAATATTCCAAGAGGTCTGAACGCATGGACAACTTCTACAAACAAAAATATTACACCACAGATTGCATGTATTCGTAAACCAATGTTTTTGGTGGGTAGCACTATCTGCAATTCCAGTCCCTAGATAGAGGTGAAAATGAGTGTGCAAGAAACCCTTTTCTGGAACTTTTATCAACTCCAATCTCTTCAATTTATTCTAAATAGCTGAAGCAACTCTATCTTCTAACAATGACCTACTTGACCACACCAAGAAATCTAATTCAACAAACTGCGTTTCAAATGCATGTAAATAAAAACCATAGTGCTGAAAGAAAAGATAACAATACAGAAGAAGGAGGCCTTAGGCTCTCAGGTTGGGCCCAACCTCGAGAGCTATGGCTCCTTTAAAAGCTTAGAACTGAGATCAAATCCGACTGCCTTCATTAAAAAATAATAATCATAACTCAAATAGCATGCCAATAATGGCTACAAAAGAGCAAAACTAAGCTAGCAGCTCGTAATGCAGGATGTGCAACAATGTTTCAAAAGTCCTTTTCGAAGGCTAAAGCCCTATCATTTATACATCACGAGGCCCCAAGCTGGCCTCCTAAATCAGTGGGGCTTGGCTGACCAAACTAGGAGTGAACTGCTGCTTCCTCAAAATCCGTTTGGCTGTCTTTAAATCCGGTTGTGGTGGCTGCTGGAGCTCGGAGTTGGGGGTGAAGATCCCGAGGAAGGCCATTTAATGCTATGGACAACCCTCCTACGAATCCTCAACCCCATCTTGGCTGTCTCCTGGTCCTTATCTGCTCAGTTTTGTTCCAATCATGTGTCAAAAAACCTGAAATGAGCACGTGTTAGCCACCTAGGAATAGTGACTGCCCTTATTCGTACAAATGACATAAACATACTAAAAAATGATGCATAAGTTATGAAAAATGAAGGATTGAGCAAAGGTAGTTAGGACAAATGAGCCCAAAATGTTACCAAATTTGGGGCTCATCATCACCCCCCAGCTAAAATGATTGCTCATCCCTGAGCAACTAATCCAGCTCCTCGTCCTTCATTGCTTTCACCGCCACCCTCACATCCGAGGCTTCTGAAGTGGTCTCTTCCTCACTGGCATGGAACCCAGCCTTCCTTTCCACCTCTTTCCACTGCTTATGCCCCTATTTCTCTGTGTTGCCTTCCATCAATCCTAACAGCAGAGGTGGGCTTAGCTTGAGGCCAATCCAGCTGGCTTGAAGGTTATGTATGGACTTTTTGTAGAGGGGAACCCGTGCTAGAGCTTCCCTCATTCGAATTGGAGTATGGTATTCTCTGATTTTAAGGCTGTGGGACAATGTGTTCCATCGGCGGGTGCAAGCATGAACACAGTTGTCCCCTAAAAGTCGCTCCATATCCTTGAAATGTGCTATGGCCTGTGCCTGCTGATCCATGTATTTCAATAAAGTTTGAGGGTTGGTGGCTAAGTGTTGGTGGGCCGATATCAATGCAGTGGGATCCCCTGGCTCTACTCTAATCAGCAGTGGCTCATGTAATTCTCGGTCCATGACTTCTTTGACCTCTACTACCCTCTTTTCTTCATGGTTCAACCATGAGGCAAATGCCATCAACTGCATATCCCCTACAACTGTGTTGGGATCCCATGTAGTCGCATTTGGAAGGGCCAAATTATGGAGATAGAACTTCGAGAGTTTGGCCTTATCCTCTGATGAACTGCTATTACATAACTCCGTGAACTGCTGGGGGTCTTGGAGTTGGGAGATACCCCTCTGTGCCAATGCATTTATCTGAAATTGCAGCCACTGGTCTCGTAGGTACAGGCTATAGGATTTGGCCGGCTGTCTGCATTGTAGAGCATCCATGGCCCAACTGGCCATGCAAGCCAGTTGTGCCTCTTTTTGCTGCAACTGCTGTTTGAGAGCTTGTATCTTGATTTGTGCTTGCAGTTCTCCTTCCTGTAGATGCGAGGTTGGCTCCCCAAGACCAAATTGCAGTCCTTCTCTGCCTTGATGTTCTGCTGTAGTGTCCCCTAAGGATGTGCCCTTTTCCTTCTTCAGCTCCTGTAGCTGAGGTCTAATTTTCTCATTCTCTTCCTGTAGGAACACCCGCTGGCAGTTTTCCACGTGTTTGGCCATAGCTAATTTTTTTCTCACCTCCTTGAGTTGTTCCTCCAGGGGGCCTATATCTGCCACTCCTTTTGATTTAGCTATTTTCATCCACGTGTGGGTCCTCACTCTTTCTTCCTCCAACGCAAATAAAAGCAGCATGGTGAATTTTTGTGGAATAATTTTCCCAGCCTCCAAAAAGTTATAATACGACTCAAGCTTGGCTGGGGACTTGGTTCCGGAATATTCTCCTTCTCTTCTTCCCTCGGTGGCTCTACTTCGTCTCCCCTAAGTGGTGATGAGGGTGCCTCTCCCTCCATCCTCTTTGTCTCCTTAAGCCGGGCTAGTGTTTCCTATAGAGCGGCCTCAGCATCCTGTAGCCGGGCTTTTGAAGCCAAGTTGTCCATCCTCTCCTTCCAAGTAGTTGTCTTCGGGCTCCCCCGCTCATAAGTGACCGATATTTTTGAGGGGGACCTCTCCCTTGGTGAGGTAGGGGTATCTTCTATAGTAATTGGGCTGCTGGATGGAGGTTGAGGCCTACCCGATTTGATTCTCACACTTCTCCTGGATTTGAAATACAGAGGGGTCTCCCTCTTTCGCTTTTCTTTTGGCTTAGGAGGTGTACCGAGGGTGGCCAGCACGACTACTGCCTCCCTTGCAAGAATTTCGGCTCTCTTTTCCTTTCGTTTTCCTTTCTCAGGGCTTCCTGTAGAAGGCCCTATATCAGCTGATTTCTGGCTTCCTGTAGAAGCCGTTTTTGGTTTTCCTGTAGAAACAGGTGGCACCGTTTTAACCTGTTTGACTGAGGGTGCTTTGCCTTTTGACTTGGCTGAGGTTGATTTCAAGGTGCCCTTACTGACGTGGACGGGTTCAGTTCTTTCCATCCTACTCTGTAGCCTTTTCTCTCTGGGTATCAATGTGGATTTGTCACCCTCCTTTTCGGCAACCTAGGGTTTCTCTTGCCTCACCTTTTGTTCTTTCTTAGATGCCTTGGCCACGAGTTCTTGGCCTTTCCCTTTCTTATTTGTGTGTACTGGCTCCTTCTCCTCGCTGCTAGAGGTGGTGAGCTCCTCGGTCAACATCTTGATATCGCCATCCTTAGTCAGATTTCGGAAGGCTTCCCACGAGAGCGGGACTGTGTAGGTGTGGAGTGCATCCTCCATGAGGAGCTTAATGAGCCCATGATGGGCTACCTGGTCTGGCGTGCCCTCTTTTAACTTGGTGGCACATTCAGTCATAGACTGCAGGAGGAAGTAAGGAATACTTAGCTTGTTTTCTGAAGGTAGGTCCATTTGGTGCCTCAATTCTGTGAGTAGCCAGAAATGGTACCCATATACAATGCTGAATCGTCCTTCACACGTGATTTATTTCATAATTTGGAGGTTGACCTCACTCCAAAGTGGCTGTAAGCTAGCTCTGCGAACCCCATTCTTATCCTCTGAGAATTGCTCCTCTGGTGGGAAGAACTCCTTTTTAGCCTTTTGGCATAATTTTCTCTCCTCCTTTTTAGCCCACAGTACCCCCATTGGGAGGTCAGTGACTCTGCTGATGAACTGTGGGGTGAGTCTGAGATTCAAACCCCTGAAATTAACAATGGCCAGCGTTTTTTATTTTGGTTTCAACGCTCGCAGGAACTCCTATGCCACCTCATCATCATAGCCTTGAAGTTTGTCGCAGAACGACATCCATCGCGCCCGAGTGAACAATTCTACCACCTCCGGGTTCTCCCGTAGTTTCTTTGAGTCTATCGGTTCTTTTCTGATGAATCCACCTGGCATGGTGAAAACCTGCTATGTTAGCCGGAGGTGGCGGGTGCGTATCAAGAGATGGCCCTTCGGATTTCTTTGGGACAGAGCATAGAACTATGCCTCTGTCACGCACACAATTCGTGAATTCTGGGCTATCTACAGATGAGCCTTGACAGGGGCTCGATTACACACCACATCCTGTAGAAAACCCCGCATATGCTTCGACGACAACTTTCATGCAAAAGGAAGACTGTAGTTTTACATTTTTGAGGACGTCAACTTCGCCACCCTTTAAACCAATTGCATGGGAGGAACAGGTTCAGGCTTACCTTTTCCAATTCGCCACCTTTGACGTGAATAGACCAACTTTCCTTCGTAGCGGCAAGCTTCCTGTAGCGCAGCTTCCTGTAGAAGTCGCGCACAAGTTCCGGAGAGCACGTCAGTGGTCCTGCTCCTTCTGTGTCACCACCAGACGTCTGAACGAGCCGAGGACTTGGAGTAACGAGCTTTAGAGAAATTCGGACGCTACTCAACTACAAAACGGCTGGTGATAAATGAGTGGAGTGACGATCTAGCCGGTGGATTTGAATCCCGGCCGAACTCGTGGTGCGGGGGTGAGCTGTCCCTGCCGGACCATTGGACGGCGTCACCTACTCATTTCATTGCAAATCTCCCTGACTGCCGCATCATTCCCTGCAGATCTGCCGCCGCCATTTTCGTTAAATCGCCACTTCTCCCCGACTGGACGCTTCTCACGTGTCCATTACCCATTTTGCTTGCCACGACCACCACTTTCCAAATCTGACTAGACCATCTGACTGGTCGTGGTGGCTAGTTGAATGGCTACCCGACTGCTCAACCCGTTCATTTCCACACTTGCAAACATTCTAGAGTATTATTCATGTAATTTGATGAAAAAACGGCGAGGCACTTACCTGTGCGGCCGCGACGTTGTTTCCAGGTTTCGGGACGAGGGTGATTGGATTTGCTTGTTGCTGCTATTTGCACAGGCCCGGGGGTCCTTCCTTGCAGACTGCTGCTGAAGACGAAGCTTGTGACTCGGCTGCGGGTGGTGCATGTGCCCGCTCTATGTGTTGCAGGCGCCTTGATGGTGTACACTCTAGCTGGATGAACTGCTACGGGATTCCTGTAGGATGTCCTGTAGCAGTTTTTCCTCCTCGGGTGCATGCTGAGGCAGTGGAGACGGTGGCATCACAGTCATGATCGCAGGGCCCTCAGATGGCTTTGATAAGTAGTGCATGGTGTCTCTGCATCTTTTTTCCATTTGAGAATCGCTTCCTCTGATAATTCAATGTTCTGTTTTGACTGTGCAGGTATTTCCATTGCATGGCAACTGGGGTGGTAGAAGGAGGTGACAGCAGTGCATGATGGAGAAAATATTAGCTTGCATGCCTTCGTGTCAGACCTCGGGCATTAGATATCCCCACACAATTAGTTTTGGGCCGTCCAAAACTTCTACAGGAAGTTTCCTGTAGAAATACAGAACTTCCTGTAGAAAGTCCTGTAACTTCCTGTGGAAGGCTAAACTGTGATCAAATTGTGCCCAGACCTCGGAGAAGATTAGTGTTTCCGGAGGGTGTGCTGGTGAGGTCACCTGGTAGCATAGTAGAGACCCTTGTCTTTGAGTTGAGGGGCCTCTTTTCCTGCATAGAATACCTGTAACCTGCAGGAATTGCCACATTGTGAACTTGCTTTCCCTGTTTTTTTGTTTGTGTTTTTTTCTCTTTTTTTTTTTTTGTTTTTTTTTTGAAAGACAGCAGGGGCGCCTCCATGAGGTTTTCACCCTTACCATCTTCCTTGAGTGCCTCAAAGAGGTTTTCACTCAAGGGTATTTTTTCAAACATTTTCAAAAAGACAGTAGGGATGCCTCAATGAGGTTTTCACCCCTACCATCTGCCTTGGGAGCCTCAGAAAGGTTTTCACCCAAGGATCTTTATTTTTACTTTGATTTATTTTTTTATTTTTTTTTTAAGATCTTTAGGGTATGCCCAAAACAGAGGCAGAACCCTGATCTATGACCAACACTGATTTTTCCACAGTTTTGATGAATTCTTGTCTTGAGAGAGGTTTTCTGTAGATCTTTAGTCGATGCCCATTGACAAGCATAGGGATGGCTTCCTCATCAATGGTCCGAATAAGAACAGATCCATTATCATTAAATTTTTCCACTGCATATGGTCCCAGCCATCTGTTTCTCAGCTTCCCCTTGAAATCCTTATGCCTAGAATCGTACAACAATGCCAAATCTCCCGGCTGAAATTGCTTGTCATTGAGGTGTTGGTCATGCCACACCTTCCTCTGAAGTTGAACCACTTCTGAATGGAGAAGGGCCTGCATTCTGTGCTCGTCCAATCCATTCAGCTGCAACAACCTTTCTTGTTGGCATGGCTGAGATCCAGGTCCAGCTGAGCTGCCATCCTCAAGGTGTTGTATTCGAACTCAATTGACAGTAAAGCTCTCTTCCCATAGACCAGCTCATAAGGTGTGAAGCTGGTTGTGGTCTTCCAAGTGGTGTTGTAAGCCCACGTGGCCTCAACCAAGCGATCTACCCAATCTTTCCTGCTGCTTCTCACCACCTTAGTCGAGATCCCTTCCAATGCTCTATTGGTGACTTCCACCTGCCCATTTGCTTGAGGATGATACGGGGTGGAAGTCCTATGCTTGATTTTGTGATGAGCAAGTAGGTCTTCAATTAAGTTAGAGGTGAACTGGCTTCCTTGATCGGTGACTAGCTCTCTTGGGTAGCCAAATTTGTAGACGATGTTCTCTCTTAAGAACTCGGCCACCTTTTCTTCTGTCGCTGCTTTGATTGCCTTGGTTTCTGCCCACTTTGTCAGGTAGTCTGTGCACACAATGATGTAAGACCTTTGCCTCGAAGGAGGATTGATTGGACCCACAAAATCCATACCCCACTTCTCAAATGGCTCAAGAGTAACTTGAGGTTGGAGAGGCATTTCGTCCCTTGGAGTCGGTTTCCCCATCCTTTGGCATCGGTCACATTGGCTAATATATCTTCTAACATCTTGATGAAGCGTGGGCCAATAGTAGCCTGCCTGCAGGATTTTGAAGGCAGTCCTTTTGGCTGCAAAATGTCCTCCACAAGGCCTATCATGACAGGTTAGGAGGATATCAAAGACTTCCTCCTCCCTTACACAACGCCTTAAGATCTGATCAGGGCCAAGCTTGAACAGGTTGCCCCAATCCAAGTGAATGAGGCAGTCTTCCGTATGATCCTGCTCTTCTCTCTTGAGGATAGGTGCGAAGGAAACTGTGCTGAGACAAGGTAGTTTGCTATATCAGCAAACCATGGAGAGAGTATTGAGATAGCAAATAGATGTTCATCTGGCATCTGGTCATCCACTGTTCCATCCTCTCCTGCAGGTAAATCCAATCTAGACAAAATGTCAGCAACAACATTTTCTTTACCTGGTTTGTCAACAATAGTCAGATCAAACTGCTGCAACAAAAGCAACCATCTAATAATACGAGCATTCACATCTGGTTTATTCATTAAATATCTAATTGCAGCATGATCAATATGTACAAATGTTTGATATCCAGTGATATAATGTCGAAATTTGTTCAGTGCATGGACTGTTGGATACCCATACCAATAGGTTTCATATTTCATGATTAGCAAGGGAAAGTCCAAATATGCTCTGCTTTGATATCACAAAGATCCCATATTTCCTAGAAAACAAGAGGTGTGTGAAGTGTTTAAATGTTGATGACCCTATTTCAATTTTGGTGGATGGTCCAACAGTTTAAACTGGATCATGCCATGTTTTCAATTGTCAGTTATAGAATAGAGAAAGAAGTCTGTCCAAACTGCTTAATCTTGGCAGACAACTTGTTTAGGTAGAGAAGAAAAGGCTCCCAACAGCTTAATCTGGGACCTTGGAAGAGATAAGGGTAGAAGTTGATAGAAAAAGCAAAAGAAAAAAGCCAAAGAAAAGAAAATGCAAGCAAGGGTCTGCAAGTCCAAGTGCACCCCCCAAGAAGAAATAAAAATGCTAGGCAAGTAGGTGGGTAAGTAGTTGGGGTTGCAGAAAGGTTATCCCTACCATTGCAGAGCTGGTGATGGTGGGCATCAAAGCAAAGTCAATTAAGTGACAAAGATGTTCTTCTCCATCGAATTATAGCAGGAAGCATGACTAATTTCCCTCATTCCCCTCCAATTTCATTTCTAACATTCCCCCATTAGCTAAGATTCATGGAAAAGACTAAGGTTTCATGATGGTTTTTTAATCTTTAGAAGCCACATTTCTTGACTAAAGATCTTTTCATTTTGATCTACTCTTAAAACCAAGTTTGTTTCACATAAACTTAATGGTTTCCCTTCCATTTACCCTCTCCTCCATGCTAACACTAACCCTATTATATAAATCCCTTATATCACCTTTTTCCCTAATATTACTAACACCATGGTGTATAAACCCCAAAATCTTATAAATACCCACCCCCTTGGTATTATGGCCAATAAGTCTTGAGTCAGGGATCAAATGACACTTGGTCATGTTGATAAACCTAGGCCAAGTACCTCTTTCCCTTCATGAGCTAATTCCTTCATTTTGACCCCCTTTTGCACATAAAAACCCCTAAAAAGCCTAATTCCTACCCTCACCTGCTTCAAATGACCAAAAATCATAAAAAACCCACATTTTCTCTTTATGCTAAGTCTAAAAGGGCGGAGCTATTTCCTAATAAGACGTGAAAACCCTCTTTTACATAGTCTCCGCCAGCGCGCAAATTCCCAGAAAAAGCATTATTTTAATCCCCCCTTTTTCCCCGTACTTGGCTGTCATCTCAGTTGTCCCGACGACCGTCCGATCAAAAACCTCCCATCTAACGGCCCTGATCACGTCGGAGTCCTTCCGACGTCCGAGAAATAAGCGTGCTATCTCCCTGTCACATCAAATATCTGACCACCGTCCGATTTGGCCTCTCCAGATCTGACGGCCACCATAGCATCAGAGCTCATCCGATGCCCGAAACTTACCTTCCGACGGCCGTATTTTGGGTACGTCACTCCGCTGCCACGCGCCCTCGCCACAACGCGTCGGAGGTACAACTGGTAATTACCACCACCGTACCGGAAGCGGTGCGATACGAAACCGCTGCCGGTTTCCGGTTTCCCCATTCCGATTGCATTACGTCCTCGCCGCGTCAGCTCCCCGTCGCCTTACGTCACCGCCACCGATGCCGCCGCGTCAACTTTCACTCCAGTCATTGGCTGATCTGTCCCGCCACCTCATCATTCCCGTGGGCCAGTCAGGGCTCGCCACGTCACCCGATGACGTCAGCATGACGTCATCCGACCTTGACCCCACCAATGACGTCATGCTGACGTCATCGAAAAAGGGCGCCAAATTGCTAAAAGTCTATATTATGGCCAAAAATCACATTTTTACGTTCTTTTCATTCATTTTTCGTTCTCTCTGCTGCGTGCGTTCACGTCCGAGTTTGCTGTCAACCTGCTAAATCGACCAGGAGACCTCCAACGTACGAGTCCAGCCTGCATATATGACCTTTTCTCACTGTTTTACCAGGTATTCTTCATCATTTATCCTCCATGCGCCTGCAATTATCTGTAAATCACTCCGAAAGCTTAAAGAACGTTAAAACTTATAAATTCACCAGTGAATTCCTCTGCAGAGCTTTTAATTTCCAACTACCACCTCGAAAAACACCAGCCGAGCTTTGTTCTACCTACCTTTTGTTGAAAAACTAAGTTCTGTCTGCGCAATCGCGGCAGGCTCATTTAAACCAAATTTCACCATTGAGAAAAACAAGGAAGAGCCAAACATTGGTCCTAAGTTGCTATAAATAGTATTTAAAACTGCTATAGACTCTGCATTAACCCTCTTCCTCAGAAATCTTCACTCTTTGCAAAGAAAACTTTGGTTGTGTTACTCTGCATAGTAACACAGTCCTTGAAGAAACAGAAATCCTAAAAAGAGAACAATGGATCCCCCTGTGGCTCCTATAGCCCTCAATGTAGCCCCTTTGAATGCCTCTCACAGAACATTGAGATGGCAGGCATTAGCTGACCTAGACTATAAAATATCAGAGGAAATGCTGAGCAGGAGCAGGTTCCATCTTCAAATACTAAATGAAATCAAAATCAAACAGCAGAATGGGACAGACATCCTGGGAATTTGGGATTCATCTCTCCCAATCTTCAAGCTACCTCAGGTCAACCAATTCCCAGAACTCATCCACCTATGTGCTGAGCATTATGATGCATCCCAGAGGGCGGTACTTGATTCTTTAGGTGGAATTCTGTTTCTCATTATCCCTGAAATCATCAGGGAAATGCTACAGTTCAAAACAGATAAGAAGATGCTCCCTCTATCTTTAGCTGATCTGATAATGGAGGGAGCCAGAATGACAGAGGCCCAAATTACAAAGATCAACCAGTTGTTCATCAAAGCTGACACTCTACAAACTCCTCCCATCAACTGTGTTTACCTCAACCAATTGGGCCTAGACCTTGTTGACATGATCAGTCCCATCCTGGGATATGATTCAGTGGAACATGTGGATGAAACGGTTATGCACATAATGCTTATGTTTGCTCCAGGAAGAAAGCCAGTCTGCTATGACTATGCCACATACATCTCAGACAAGATGCATGATCAATTGATGAACCTGTCTAGAGATAGGGTATTTAAATACACTTCATATATATATCATTTGCTCCTATACTTCCAGCATGAGAAGTTCTCCTTCCCAATGAAGAGAGAAGATGCACAGGGAAATCTGAAATCTGTGGTGTACTGGACCTCTGTGTTCCATCTCCCTAGTTATTCACCATATACTTACTGTGAGTTCATTGATCACTTCATTCATCCAGCCATGACACTATTTTTGGGCTCACCTCCTCCCAGACTGACAGATGAGATGCAAAGACTCCTACAGTTATCAAAGGCATACAGTATTGGGGATTGGTACTTCTACCAACACCACACCGTCATTAGAATATATGGGTGTGAGCTGCCCCCATTTAGACTACCCAGATTTGTGCCTATGAGGCTATTTGCCTTAGAATACTTCAGGCAGTTTGGCTTTGTGGATATGTTCCACTTCTCAGGCAGAGGTAAAAAGGCACAGCTAAAGGTCAAAAGTCAACTTGGCCATTTCCTCTATAATGAAAGGGATGAAGGGTGGAAGGAAGCAGATAGAATACTGGGGGGCTTTGGTCTCAAATACAGCTTCCTATGGAAACCTTATGACCCTAACAACTTCATAACCATGAGAAGGCTGAAATACAAACTATCTGCCTATGATCATTGCAGCCTTCCTCACATAGAAAAACATGCCAACCAAAGCAAATGGAGGAGAGGCACTCTGGAAGAAGCTGTTACACAAGAAGAGCTTAATCAAAGAGCTCTAAGAAACCTAAAGAAGATGGCTGACCTTGAGTTTTATTCACAGGTCAGTTCACTGTCAAGCATACAAATTGGAGCAGCAACGTCCTCTTCAACCGCCCCACAGCAAACTACAAGAGTTGCTGGAAAGATATCAGAGAAGGGAAAAGAAAAGGAGATGGAGGTAGAGCAGGAGCAGCAGCAGCAACAACAAAAACAGCAACAGCAGCAAGAAGTAGGGCAACCTGAAAAGCAGCAGCCTTTACAGCAAGAAAGAGTGGTAGATACTCCACCCACCACCGAGCAGCAGTCCCAAAATGTAGAACACTCAAGGCCTGAAAATATCACTGATTCCTCGATCCTTCAAACTCCACAGAAGGAGGACCTAAGCAGGAAAATTGAGAGAGAAACACCCATGACTTCATCCATCGGGGAGAAGAGACAGAGATTAAATGACTGCTCACAGGATGATGCCGCAATCAGACAAGTAATGGGCATGGGCCCACCTAGCAGGGAAGCCTCGGTCAGTTCCTTCCACCAAGAACAAGACAGAATCATAGGAGGGGAGGTCACTTCTTCCAGCCAGCAGAGGGAAGGAGAGGTAGGCATCAAACAGCAATTCATAGACATTAAAAGAAGGAGTGAGCCTATGAAGGTCAAATTGTATAACCATTTGTTGAAATTGGCTCCCTCCAACCAACAAATATTAATGTCTGCTTTTGATGTGGATGAAGGCAAGTTGACAATGAGTCACTTCATACCCACAGCGCTCCAACCACAAACCACTGCAGATTATCTCAGGACTAATCTAGAGGTCCTGGCCAAGGATATCCATCCAATGGATAAAATAGAGCTGCATAAGCAAACTGGTGAAATGGTGTATGCAGCTTTGGCAGATAAAACGCTGGATAATTACAAGTTAACAAGCAGCCTCAATGCTACAGCCTCTCAACTAGAATTGGAGAAGGCTTCATCTCAAGCCAAAGACAACAGGATAAGATCCCTAGAGGAGATCATCGTGGAGATTGGGCATAACCCAAATGACATCAAGGGGATACAGGAAATTCTGAAACTAAGGGATGCTGACATGGCTGCATTAAGGAAAAAAGCCAAGCTCCCAGCTACCATTCACCCCCAGACCGATGAGGTAGCTCGACAAAGGATGGAGAAGGATGCCACAGATCTGCTAATAGCCATATACAAGCAGCTGCAGCAGACACAAGAGAAATTAGGAGAATCTGAGGCTGCTCAAGCGGCCTTACAAGCAGCACTAAAGCAAAGACAAGAGGGTCGGACTTCTCAGCCTCCTCCTCAAGTCATCAATCTAGAGGATGCTGCTCCTACCACAGTGCCTCCTCCTCAAGTCATCAATCTAGAGGATGCTGCTCCTACCACAGTGCCTCCTCCTCAACAACTAGAACAAACAGCTACATCCACTTCAGCAGCACCTACAAGCACCGAACAGGCACACACTCTGGACATTCAGAAGTTAAAGAATGAAATACAAGTCTTGGAAGCTCAGATGACAGAGCTGCATGAAACCAGGGATAAGCTGGCCAAGGTCAATGAAAGGCATGATAAGACAAAAAGAGAGGTGGGAGAAAAGGCCAAGGAAATCAAGGCCCTTAAAGATAGGATCAAGGAACTTGAAAATGAGCTCAAATTAGAAAAAATCATATCTGGGATCAGAGCAATGTTATGGTCCAATATTGGCCAATCCATCACCAACCAATGGTCATATATTGAGACTATCCATGAACAGCTAGAGCTCATCCCAAAAGCGCAGAAGGAAGTCCGAGCATCAAGAGCGTTATTGGGAAATATGCCTGAAATTGCTACAAGAATGATCAATGTGCTCAACCACAAAACAAGTTCTCAGTTGGCCACCATGGGAATTACAAACAGAACTGAGACTATTCAAATGATCAAGAGGGTTCTTACTCTTAGAAATCTGGTACAGACATTGGACAGAAGAACCCAGGATATGCAGACAGAGGTAAACAGGTTCATGGAGAGATTCCAAGTATTGCAGAATAGAGGACTCCCTAGCTTGCTGAATAGCGGAGGGAAATTGTTCACCCATGAACAATATGCTAAAAGGGTAAATGTTTTTGCTTCAGCACAGATCAATGAGAAGGCCAGCACTTCAGAAGACACAGGGCCTATTACAGGGCAGATTTTCTATAGTAAGATAGAAAATCTATTTTACATAATGAATGAAATTAATCACTTATTTGATGTGGCCCCAAATTTTTTCAAGTACACAGAGGCAGAAGAGACAATGGAGGCCATCCTCAGGCATCGGCTCCCTACACAGGAATGGTGGACAGACGCAATTTAGAGAATTTTGTAAACAGTAAGTCATTCACCAACTTCTGTTTTTTACAAATTGTGATGAAAAGAACAGTCAACAAAGTCAGCAGGCATCATAGATCAGAGCTGAGCCAACTCAGCGGATGTAGCGGCCAACAAGGCAGTGATAGAAGACCACAGCTGGCAAACCCGAGAAAGCACTGCGCAGACAAAAGTAAATGCATATTTCCATAATTAAAACAGAGTGATGCAACCGACTCAGTGATTCTCAAAAGTCAAAATAATCCTCTGATAGACATAAAGAGCATTTACACTGCATTCAAAGTTGTAATAACTTCTTGCCTACTTTCTGAACACTACTGAAGATATTTTTCTCTCTCAGATGACTCAATACCTGAGATATTTTGTATACATATTTCTATAAAATCCCCTTCGCAGAAGAGAGCAAGGGTTGTTGTTGATTTCTCCTGAAGAGTTTCTTATGCTGTAATCATTTTCTGAAAGTTAATAAAGGAAGCAATGGAATTTCATGGATGTCTGATGTGTGGAAGATGTTTTGTGCCTGTTCATGACTGCTGGATCCCTGCGTATATTACCATGCAATAAGTCTCTGTAACTTTCTCCATGTTTAGTTTGTTTTGTTATAAATCCATATACGCTATCTGACTTCCAATATTAAGCAACAAAGAAAAAGAATAACTCCCAGGATTTACTCACTGAGTACCCTGAGTTTAGTCTGTGTTGTTTATAAATGTTTTCTTCAGCTGTAATCTATATAAAGTGTGATTCTTGAACTGCTGCACTTTCAGAATACATCTTTCGCATTGACCACTGTCACAGGAATTCAAACTTTGCTCCTGTGCTCTGCGTCCACTTTCATTTCACCAACTTAACAGAAAATTCTCAACAGATTTCTGTTGGTTGACATACATCACCACTCAAGTTTAAACTTGTCTGTTAAATACACAATAGGCCTTGCAGTTAGAACACTACCCAACATATAAGATCATTTCACAGCATCCAGACTCCATTGCCCAATGGAAGCTCACTACCAAAATACTACACCATAAGACCTGAAAGAAATCCTTCAACCAAAACATAAACAAAACCTGAGCATCATAGCTAGCCTAAAACACAATTATAACAACGATTAATCATAAAGAGAGAGCCCTCTCTGGTTGCAGTTGGGCTAGGAACTGTAACCCAAAGTTTGGTTAGTGGTTACCCCGGCAGTATTCCCTTGGGAGTCATAGGGAACAACCTGGGTGTTAACATAATTGGCGACTCCACTAGGGACTTCTTAGGATTTTGCAATTACTATCTATCTTCCAAAGCTACCATCAAGCCTGAAACCAGCCAAGAGGCCTTAGAACTGTTTTTGTGACACAGGGACAGCTTTAGGGAAGAGCTAGTTAGGGAATCTTCATCTTAGCTTTGAAACATATATAGCCATTCCAAACTTTTTCATCCAGTCCTTGCATATATAAAACTCCATATACTAGTTCTAAAGAATAATTAGAAGCTGGCTCCCAAAAGAAACCCAAGGCACACTAGGGCAAATCCTGACCCTAATCCACCCATCATTGTTGATAATCCAAATACCATTCCAAGAAACATTAGGAGACAACAAAAGCAGGACACGCTTGCTGGTTCAAATATAAGTTCAGATCACCTCAGCCTCATTCCCACTCCTTGCAAAGTTATTTTCCGGTCCACCCCTAGTTCTCCTAGTTCACCATCAACACCTCAAAGTCCTCCTCTCACATCTTCATCCACTGCACACACTCCTTCAACCAGTCTCCCACTAGTTACCCATCCCATTAACCCTGTTATACCAGTGATCCCTGGTGTCCCATTTCTTCTTATCAACCCTCTAAATCCCATAAACATGGCTAACAGGTATGCACCCCTGCAGTTACCAGCTAATGCTGCAGCTTTACCCCAAGACTACCAAACCAGAATCTCATTTTTTGACTCCAATGGCCCCCTAACAGCTGTTCAGCATGCTAAGAAGATGCAAGACCACTTTGAGACCTATGAAATAGATGATGACAGTGTCAGGATGAGAATTTTTGTTCAAAGCTTAACTGGGGATGTTAGAACTTGGTTTAGATCCCTGAATGCAAACTCCATTACAACTCCTGAGGAGCTTTACCAAGCTTTTACCAATAGATGGGAGAAAAAGAAAGATCCACTCCACATACTTGGTGAATATGACACCATTAAGAGAGGTCCCCAAGAAACAGTTTTGGAATATTGTGCTAGGTTTAACAATGTATATAATGCTATCCCACAGAACTTAAGGCCCCCTCCTGATTTAGCCCTATATAAATTCCCTGACGGTTTTGACCCTGATATGGCCTACCAGTTGAAGGAAAGAGATCCTCCAACCCTTGCAGAAGCTCAAAGGGTTGCTGTCACAGTAGAGGCTAACCTAATTGCCAAAAGAAACAGGGCAAAGTTGGAAAAAAGGACTGCCTTCAAAGAAGAACCCTCGGGTTTTGATCAAAAGCTGGATGCAATACTAAATAGCATGAAGAGATTGGGTGAAAGAGTGGAATCAGTTGAAAGAAAATCATCATGGGAAGCATCACAAAGCAACCCTCCCAGAAATCCGAATTTTAGGAGAACTCAGAATCCAAACATAGGAAAGACAAGTGCTGACCAAGACATTAGACCCCCTTTTCAAGAAAACTATGCAGAAACTTCCACATCCAATCAACTCAATGAAGATCCTGAAATTAACTTAATGGGTCTTGATGGTAAAAGCCAAGTTTTCCTAACACAAGAAGACCATGAGGATGATGAAATCAAAACATTCCAAACCAAGTCAGGAGAATCTTTTGATTTTAAACAAGGATATGATACTGCTGTCTATGAAGTCCATAAACAGTACAAGCTAAGGAGTAGGGCTGTGAGTGTAAATCAGCAAGACAAAACAAAGGATAAACAGAAAACTAAAGGAACCATAGTCACAGAGCCTAAGGACAAAATAAACTTGCCTGCAGAAGAAGTAGTGGTTGAAGAGGTTACTGAACTATTGCTACCACTACAACAGCCCATGGCAACTTCGTCCTCTAACCCTGATTTAAATATTACCCCTCAAGACATGAGTAAAAGGGGCAGGCCTCGAAGTCAAAATGAAATCCAACAAGAAGATTTAATGAATAAAGAAAGTACTACTATCCGTGACTCCAAAACCCAAGCTGACAAACCTTTTGACCTAGGCACAGAGATCGGCAAGCTAAAGATAGCAATTCCCCTCTCAGAGCTAGCCAAGCATGACATCTATAAACAACAGATCAAGAAATCCCTTCAACTCACTAATAGCAAAGATGATGTAAATGTGCTAGATGACACTCCGGAATTACTATTTGGCCCAGAGGTAGATGGAAAAACAACAGTTACAGGGATAATACCTTTTTATGTCAGTTTGCATGTTCATGACAAAATACTGCATAATGCAATGTTCGACTCAGGCGCCTCTCATAACCTCATGCCAAAAGCAGTCATGGAAAGATTGAACTTGGATATAACAAGACCATACAAAGACCTGTTTTCCTTTGACTCTAGCCAAGTCAAATGTTTAGGTCTAATAAAAGATTTATCTGTGTCCCTGGTTCAGTACCCAAACAAAACCATTCTAATGGACGTTGTAGTCGCTGACATCCCACCTAAATATGGGATGCTGTTATCAAGATCATGGGGAGCTAAACTCCAAGGCTCCCTGCAATTAGACATGTCATATGCCACCATCTCTGTCTTCGGGCAACCAAAAAGACTTTACAGGGAAACACTCATGAAGTACATGGTTAGCAGTGAAGAAAAGCCCCAAAATTTTCCAATATATGCTGTCCATTCAGACATAGACTCCTTCATTCTATTCAATGACAGCTCAAGCCTCTTAAACAATGATATGGGGACTAAAAAACTCTTGCAAGAACAAAACACTAATTAGGCAAGTAGCACCCATAAAACATCAATCAGTCCAACAATATACATTGTCCCTCCTCTAGTTGCCAAAGATTATCAAACAAGTGATGAAACTGTCCTAGAAAACAAGCTGGAAAAGAAACCCCAACTCCTGCTTACATTGCCATCCCATGAAAAGATTTTCAGATCTCCTTCCCAACAAGATAACCTGTGGGTCATAGAATTTGATGGCTCAGTCAACAAGTTAGGGGCAGGAGCTGGAGTTTGGATACATAACAAAGGGAAAAACCATGCGGAAGGCAGGGCCTACAGATTAAACTTTAGATGCACTAATAACATGGCAGAATATGAAGCCCTATTACTAGGTCTCAAGCTAGCAAATGCGTTACAAGCTCCCAGGATCTCCATCATGGGAGATTCTGACCTAGTGATTCAACAAGTAAAAGGAAATTTTGTCACCAATGACAAAAGGTTGAGGTCTTACAGATCTGCTGTAATTGAACTATTGAACACCTTTTCCGAGTTCCTTATCACAAAAATTTCAAGGAGCCATAATCTCCATGCACACAGTTTAGCAACATTTGCCAGCACCTTCAAATTTCCACTGGAACCCAACAACTGCTTCACAGCTGAGGTCAAATACAGACCTTCCATTCCAAACAATGTCAAAGAATGGCAAGTATTTGAGGATGATATGCAAATAAACAGTTTTTTAACCCTACAACAAGAGTTCACAGGATTAAATATTGACACTGAGTCAGCAAGTCAATCACAAATACTTGATGAAGCAAGTCAATCACAAATACAGTTCCAACAGACTGCTCAGCCAATATCACCTAGAACAGCAAAACAATTACTGAATCCAACCATTTTCAACAATGAAAACATTCAGCAAATTCACCAAATTGACTGTGAAGAGGTAGGCGGCGCTGAAGCTGAAATCATACAACTCAAAGACAATTTCCTTCCAGTAGGCCTTACCCCACTAGAGGACATTTTTGATTCAAATGACGTCCCCAGGAAGCCAAAGATGCAGCCATTAGATGCAGCAGTTGAAGAATGCAACATTGGTACTATTGACAAGCCTAAAATAATAAAGCTATCTGCTTCTTTGCCCCCTGATCAAAAACCCAAATACATTGACCTCTTTAAAGAGTTTCAAGATGTTTTTGCATGGGGTTATGAGGATCTAAAGTCCTATGATACCTCTGTCATCCAGCATACCATTCCCCTCAAACCTAATCAAAAACCATTCAAACAAAAGTTGAGAAGGATCAATCCTGTACTCCTTCCTTCCATTGAAAAGGAATTGCATAAAATGTTCAAAGCTGGTATCATAGCACCAATCAGGTTCTCTGAGTGGATTTCAAACTTAGTCCCTACAAGAAAAAAGACTGGTGAGATTAGACTTTGTGTAGACTTAAGGAATCTAAATCAAGTGTCACTCAAAGATAACTATCCTTTACCCAAAATGGATCACATTCTCCAAAGAGTGGTGGGGGCTTCAAGGATGTCATTGCTTGATGGATTCTCAGGCTTTAATCAAATCTTGGTACACCCTGATGACCAAGATAAAATTTCATTTACAACCCCATGGGGAACTTTCAAATATGTAAAAATGCCCTTTAGATTGAAAAATGCAGGGGCAACATTTCAAAGAGCAATGGATATTGCTTTTGCAAAAGAGATTCATGACTTCCTAGTCATTTACTTAGACGATCTTACACCCTTTTCAAAATCTGACCAAGAACATCTGAAACATTTGAGACAGATTTTCCTAACATGCAGGAAATATGGTATTTCCTTAAATCCCAAGAAGTCACTATTTGGCTTGGAAGAAGGAAAAATCTTAGGACACATTATTTCAAAAGATGGCATAAGAATTGATCCAGATAGGATACAAGCTATCCTACAAATGCCCCACCCAAGGAATGTCAAAGAGTTACAGGGATTCTTAGGAAAAATCAATTTTTTAAGAAGGTTTATCCCAAACTTAGCAGAACTAATCAGATTATTAAACAACATGCTAAAGAAAGATTCAAAGGTCAAATGGACTGTTGAAGCAAAACAAGCCTTTGAAAGTATAAAATTGGCCTTGACTCAAACCCCAGTGTTAACCAATCCTCAGTTTGACAGAGACTTTATCATCTTCTCTTTTGCCTCCCAGCATACTATTGCTGCTGTTTTATTACAGAAAGATGACCAAGGGAATGAGAAGCATATTTCCTTCTTCAGTAGGGCTCTTAGAGATGCCCCTCTAAAGTATCAAATTATGGAGAAACAAGCCTATGCTTTGATCAAAGCTATTAAAGACTTCAGGATTTACATCCTTTATTCCCATGTTGTGGCTTATGTACCAAGTCCTATTGTCAAAGACATTCTCACCCAAGAAAACTTAGAGGGCAGAAGAGGAAAATGGATTGCAAACATACTAGAATTTGACATTGAAATAAAACCTACAAAGCTAATAAAAGGGCAAGGTTTGTCCAAATTAATGACAGAAGCAAATTTCCAAGCTCTAGATATCAATCAGCTGGACAGTGAAACAGAGCTGGCGACTCCAAAGATCAATGTAGCCTTTGAAGAATCCCCTTGGTACTCTGACATTTGTTATGTGTTACAAAACCTGTGTGCTCCCCCAGGACTGTCCAGAACTAAGTGTAGGTTCCTAAAAATGAAAACACCTAGATTTTGTGTGATGGATGGAAATTTACTTTGGAAAAACCATGAAGGTATATTGCTGCACTGTTTAATGGAGAATGAAACTAACAATATCATGCAAGATTTCCATGCAGGAGACTATGGTGGACATTTATACTGGAAGTCCACTGTGGACAAAATACTGAGGGCCGGTTATTACTGGCCCACCATGTTCTCTGATGTTAAGAAGTTCACAACCTCATGCCACAAATGCCAACTATTTGAGGGCAAAAGACAATTGCTGCCACTTCCCCTAAGACCCATTGCAACAGAGAGACCTTTCCAACAATGGGGCTTGGATTTCATTGGGGAAATTCATCCCTCATCTTCAGGCCAACACAGATGGATTTTAACTACAACAGACTACTTCACCAAGTGGATTGAAGCTGCCCCATGCAGACAAGCAAATGATTCAGTAATCATTCAGTTTTTGGAAAACAATATACTGGCTAGATTTGGCTGTCCAGACAAAATAATAACAGACAATGCTGCTGCGTTCAGATCCAAGAAAATGGTGAACTTCTGCCATAAATTTCACATTACTCTGGGCCATTCTACTGCATACTATCCTCAAGGAAATGGCCTTGCTGAATCATCAAACAAGAGTTTAATAAATATCATAAAGAAGGTGCTGGAAGAGAACAAAAAGAATTGGCATAAGAAACTGGTCAATGCTTTATGGGCAGATAGACTAACAACAAAAAGATCAATTGGGACCAGCCCATATGAGTTAGTCTATGGATTAGAAGCCAAATTTCCTTCATCACTAGGAGTGCCTGCTATGAAGCTTCTGCAAGAAAGTCAAGCAGAGCCAAATCATATGCAAAGGAGGATCAATCAGATAATCTGCTTACAGCAAACTAGAGAACAAGTTTTCAGCAGAGTACAGATATTACAAGAAAAATTAAAAAAGGCCTTTGATAGAAGAACTAAAGCAGAAGATTTCAATGTGGGAGACAAAGTCCTAAAGTGGGATGCAAGAAGAGAAGAGAAAGGAAAACATGGAAAATTTGATTCTTTATGGAGAGGACCATTTGCTGTCCAAGCAGTACAAGGTAACAACACTTACTTCCTTAAAAGTCTGACTGAAACTGACTCAGGTGAAGGTCCTGTCAATGGCAGGATGCTGAAGCACTATTTTGATTTTTTTCCATGAGTGCAACCCAAGGTTCCCTTGTATATATGCAGATGTACATATTATTTTCTGTTTAGATTGTAAAAATGCAGCTTTCCGAGTTATTCACCAACCAGCAAAAGGCAAATAGAATCAGAGGTCTTCCAAGAAAGAGGCACACAATTTTGACACATCAAAGTAGTAAATTTCAAGATTAGTCTGGGCAGTCAAAGAGCAAGGCAATCTGACCTGCTGTTCTTGGTCTTTCAAAAGAAAAACCATCCCCATGTGGAGCCACTGTTGGATACCTATACCAATAGGTTTCATATTTCATGATTAGCAAGGGAAAGTCCAAATATGCTCTGCTTTGATATCACAAAGATCCCATATTTCCTAGAAAACAAGAGGTGTGTGAAGTGTTTAAATGTTGATGACCCTATTTCAATTTTGGTGGATGGTCCAACAGTTTAAACTGGATCATGCCATGTTTTCAATTGTCAGTTATAGAATAGAGAAAGAAGTCTGTCCAAACTGCTTAGTCTTGGCAGACAACTTGTTTAGGTAGAGAAGAAAAGGCTCCCAACAGCTTAATCTGGGACCTTGGAAGAGATAAGGGTAGAAGTAGATAGAAAAAGCAAAAGAAAAAAGCCAAAGAAAAGAAAATGCAAGCAAGGGTCTACAAGTCCAAGTGCACCCCCCAAGAAGAAATAAAAATGCTAGGCAAGTAGGTGGGTAAGTAGTTGGGGTTGCAGAAAGGTTATCCCTACCATTGCAGAGCTGGTGATGGTGGACATCAAAGCAAAGTCAATTAAGTGACAAAGATGTTCTTCTCCATCGAATTATAGCAGGAAGCATGACTAATTTCCCTCATTCCCCTCCAATTTCATTTCTAACATTCCCCCATTAGCTAAGATTCATGGAAAAGACTAAGGTTTCATGATGGTTTTTTAATCTTTAGAAGCCATATTTCTTGACTAAAGATCTTTTCATTTTGATCTACTCTTAAAACCAAGTTTGTTTCACATAAACTTAATGGTTTCCCTTCCATTTACCCTCTCCTCCATGCTAACACTAACCCTATTATATATATCCCTTATATCACCTTTTTCCCTAATATTACTAACACCATGGTGTATAAACCCCAAAATCTTATAAATACCCACCCCCTTGGTATTATAGCCAATAAGTCTTGAGTCAGGGATCAAATGACACCTGGTCATGTTGATAAACCTAGGCCAAGTACCTCTTTCCCTTCATGAGCTAATTCCTTCATTTTGACCCCCTTTTGCACATAAAAACCCCTAAAAAGCCTAATTCCTACCCTCACCCGCTTCAAATGACCAAAAATCATAAAAAACCCACATTTTCTCTTTATGCTAAGTCTAAAAGGGCGGAGCTATTTCCTAATAAGACGTGAAAACCCTCTTTTACATAGTCTCCGCCAGCGCGCAAATTCCCAGAAAAAGCATTATTTTAATCCCCCCTTTTTCCCCGTACTTGGCTGTCATCTCAGTTGTCCCGACGACCGTCCGATCAAAAACCTCCCATCTAACGGCCCTGATCGCGTCGGAGTCCTTCCGACGTCCGAGAAATAAGCGTGCTATCTCCCTGTCACATCAAATATCCGACCACCGTCCGATTTGGCCTCTCCAGATCTGACGGCCACCATAGCATCGGAGCTCATCCGATGCCCGAAACTTACCTTCCGACGGCCGTATTTTGGGTACGTCACTCCGCTGCCACGTGCCCTCGCCACAACGCGTCGGAGGTACAACTGGTAATTACCACCACCGTACCGGAAGCGGTGCGATACGAAACCGCTGCCGGTTTCCGGTTTCCCCATTCCGCTTGCATTATGTCCTCGCCGCGTCAGCTCCCCGTCGCCTTACGTCACCGCCACCGATGCCGCCGCGTCAACTTTCACTCCAGTCATTGGCCGATCTGTCCCGCCACCTCATCATTCTCGTGGGCCAGTCAGGGCTCGCCACGTCACCCGATGACGTCAGCATGACGTCATCCGACCTTGACCCCACCAATGACGTCATGCTGACGTCATCGAAAAAGGGCGCCAAATTGCTAAAAGTCTATATTATGGCCAAAAATCACATTTTTACGTTCTTTTCATTCATTTTTCGTTCTCTCTGCTGCGTGCGTTCACGTCCGAGTTTGCTGTCAACCTGCTAAATCGACCAGGAGACCTCCAGCGTACGAGTCTAGCATGCATATACGACCTTTGCTCACTGTTTTACCAGGTATTCTTCATCATTTATCCTCCGTGCGCCTGCAATTCTCTGTAAATCACTCCGAAAGCTTAAAGAACGTTAAAACTTATAAATTCACCAGTGAATTCCTCTGCAGAGCTTTTAATTTCCAACTACCACCTCGAAAAACACCAGCCGAGCTTTGTTCTACCTACCTTTTGTTGAAAAACTAAGTTCTGTCTGCGCAATCGCGGCAGGCTCATTTAAACCAAATTTCACCATTGAGAGAAACAAGGAAGAGCCAAACATTGGTCCTAAGTTGCTATAAATAGTATTTAAAACTGTTGTAGACTCTGCATTCACCCTCTTCCTCAGACATCTTCACTCTTTGCAAAGAAAACTCTGGTTGTGTTACTCTGCATAGTAACACAGTCCTTGAAGAAACAGAAATCCTAAAAAGAGAACAATGGATCCCCCTGTGGCTCCTATAGCCCTCAATGTAGCCCCTTTGAATGCCTCTCACAGAACATTGAGATGGCAGGCATTAGCTGACCTAGACTATAAAATATCAGAGGAAATGCTGAGCAGGAGCAGGTTCCATCTTCAAATACTAAATGAAATCAAAATCAAACAGCAGAATGGGACAGACATCCTGGGAATTTGGGATTCATCTCTCCCAATCTTCAAGCTACCTCAGGTCAACCAATTCCCAGAACTCATCCACCTATGTGCTGAGCATTATGATGCATCCCAGAGGGCGGTACTTGATTCTTCAGGTGGAATTATGTTTCTCATTACCCCTGAAATCATCAGGGAAATGCTACAGTTCAAAACAGATAAGAAGATGCTCCCTCTATCTTTAGCTGATCTGATAATGGAGGGAGCCAGAATGACAGAGGCCCAAATTACAAAGATCAACCAGCTGTTCATCAAAGCTGACACTCTACAAACTCCTCCCATCAACTGTGTTTACCTCAACCAATTGGGCCTAGACCTTGTTGACATGATCAGTCCCATCCTGGGATATGATTCAGTGGAACATGTGGATGAAATGGTTATGCACATAATGCTTATGTTTGCTCCAGGAAGAAAGCCAGTCTGCTATGACTGTGCCACATACATCTCAGACAAGATGCATGATCAATTGATGAACCTGTCTAGAGATAGGGTATTTAAATACAGTTCATGTATATATCATTTGCTCCTATACTTCCAGCATGAGAAGTTCTCCTTCCCAATGAAGAGAGAAGATGCACAGGGAAATCTGAAATCTGTGGTGTACTGGACCTCTGTGTTCCATCTCCCTAGTTATTCACCATATACTTACTGTGAGTTCATTGATCACTTCATTCATCCAGCCATGACACTATTTTTGGGCTCACCTCCTCCCAGATTGACAGATGAGATGCAAAGACTCCTACAGTTATCAAAGGCATACAGTATTGGGGATTGGTACTTCTACCAACACCACACCGTCATTAGAATATATGGGTGTGAGCTGCCCCTATTTAGACTACCCAGATTTGTGCCTATGAGGCTATTTGCCTTAGAATACTTCAGGCAGTTTGGCTTTGTGGATATGTTCCACTTCTCAGGCAGAGGTAAAAAGGCACAGCTAAAGGTCAAAAGTCAACTTGGCCATTTCCTCTATAATGAAAGGGATGAAGGGTGGAAGGAAGCAGATAGAATACTGGGGGGCTTTGGTCTCAAATACAGCTTCCTATGGAAACCTTATGACCCTAACAACTTCATAACCATGAGAAGGCTGAAATACAAACTATCTACCTATGATCATTGCAGCCTTCCTCACATAGAAAAACATGCCAACCAAAGCAAATGGAGGAGAGGCACTCTGGAAGAAGCTGTTACACAAGAAGAGCTTAATCAAAGAGCTCTAAGAAACCTAAAGAAGATGGCTGACCTTGAGTTTTATTCACAGGTCAGTTCACTGTCAAGCATACAAATTGGAGCAGCAGCGTCCTCTTCAACCGCCCCACAGCAAACTACAAGAGTTGCTGGAAAGATATCAGAGAAGGGAAAAGAAAAGGAGATGGAGGTAGAGCAGGAGCAGCAGCAGCAACAACAAAAACAACAACAGCAGCAAGAAGTAGGGCAACCTGAAAAGCAACAGCCTTTACAGCAAGAAAGAGTGGTAGATACTCCACCCACCACCGAGCAGCAGGCCCAAAATGTAGAACACTCAAGGCCTGAAAATATCACTGATGCCTCAGTCCTTCAAACTCCATAGAAGGAGGACCTAAGTAGGAAAAGAGAGAGAGAAACACCCATGACTTCATCCATCGGGGAGAAGAGACAGAGATTAAATGACTGCTCAGAGGATGATGCCGCAATCAGACAAGTAATGGGCATGGGCCCACCTAGCAGGGAAGCCTCGGTCAGTTCCTTCCACCAAGAACAAGACAGAATCATAGGAGGGGAGGTCACTTCTTCCAGCCAGCAGAGGGAAGGAGAGGTAGGCATCAAACAGAACTTCATAGACACTAAAAGAAGGAGTGAGCCTATGAAGGTCAAATTGTATAACCATTTGTTGAAATTGGCTCCCTCCAACCAACAAATATTAATGTCTGCTTTTGATGTGGATGAAGGCAAGTTGACAATGAGTCACTTCATACCCACAGCGCTCCAACCACAAACCACTGCAGATTATCTCAGGACTAATCTAGAGGTCCTGGCCAAGGATATACATCCAATGGATAAAATAGAGCTGCACAAGCAAACTCGTGAAATGGTGTATGCAGCCTTGGCAGATAAAATGCTGGATAATTACAAGTTAACAAGCAGCCTCAATGCTACAGCCTCTCAACTAGAATTGGAGAAGGCTTCATCTCAAGCCAAAGACAACAGGATAAGATCCCTAGAGGAGATCATCGTGGAGATTGGGCATAACCCAAATGACATCAAGGGGATACAGGAAATTCTGAAACTAAGGGATGCTGACATGGCTGCATTAAGGAAAAAAGACAAGCTCCCAGCTACCATTCACCCCCAGACCGATGAGGTAGCTCAACAAAGGATGGAGAAGGATGCCACAGATCTGCTAATAGCCATATACAAGCAGCTGCAGCAGACACAAGAGAAATTAGGAGAATCTGAGGCTGCTCAAGCGGCCTTACAAGCAGCACTAAAGCAAAGACAAGAGGGTCAGACTTCTCAGCCTCCTCCTCAAGTCATCAATCTAGAGGATGCTACTCCTACCACAGTGCCTCCTCCTCAACAACCAGAACAAACAGCTACATCCACTTCAGCAGCACCTACAAGCACCGAACAGGCACACACTCTGGACATGCAGAAGTTAAAGAATGAAATACAAGTCTTGGAAGCTCAGATGACAGAGCTGCATGAAACCAGGGATAAGCTGGCCAAGGTCAATGAAAGGCATGATAAGACAAAAAGAGAGGTGGGAGAAAAGGCCAAGGAAATCAAGGCCCTTAAAGATAGGATCAAGGAACTTGAAAATGAGCTCAAATTAGACAAAATCATATCTGGGATTAGAGCAATGTTATGGTCCAATATTGGCCAATCCATCACCAACCAATGGTCATATATTGAGACTATCCATGAACAGCTAGAGCTCATCCCAAAAGCGCAGAAGGAAGTCCGAGCATCAAGAGCGTTATTGGGAAATATGCCTGAAATTGCTACAAGAATGATCAATGTGCTCAACCACAAAACAAGTTCTCAGTTGGCCACCATGGGAATTACAAACAGAACTGAGACTATTCAAATGATCAAGAGGGTTCTTACTCTTAGAAATCTGGTACAGACATTGGACAGAAGAACCCAGGATATGCAGACAGAGGTAAACAGGTTCATGGAGAGATTCCAAGTATTGCAGAATAGAGGACTCCCTAGCTTGCTGAATAGCGGAGGGAAATTGTTCACCCATGAACAATATGCTAAAAGGGTAAATGTTTTTGCTTCAGCACAGATCAATGAGAAGGCCAGCACTTCAGAAGACACAGGGCCTATTACAGGGCAGATTTTCTATAGTAAGATAGAAAATCTATTTTACATAATGAATGAAATTAATCACTTATTTGATGTGGCCCCAAATTTTTTCAAGTACACAGAGGCAGAAGAGACAATGGAGGCCATCCTCAGGCATCAGCTCCCTACACAGGAATGGTGGACAGACGCAATTTAGAGAATTTTGTAAACAGTAAGTCATTCACCAACTTCTGTTTTTTACAAATTGTGATGAAAAGAACAGTCAACAAAGTCAGCAGGCATCATAGATCAGAGCTGAGCCAACTCAGCGGATGTAGCGGCCAACAAGGCAGTGATAGAAGACCACAGCTGGCAAACCCGAGAAAGCACTGTGCAGACAAAAGTAAATGCATATTTCCAGAATTAAAACAGAGTGATGCAACCAACTCAGTGATTCTCAAAAGTCAAAATAATCCTCTGACAGACATAAAGAGCATTTACGCTGCATTCAAAGTTGTAATAACTTCTTGCCTACTTTCTGAACACTACTGAAGATATTTTTCTCTCTCAGATGACTCAATACCTGAGATATTTTGTATACATATTTCTATAAAATCCCCTTCGTAGAAGAGAGCAAGGGTTGTTGTTGATTTCTCCTGAAGAGTTTCTTATGCTGTAATCATTTTCTGAAAGTTAATAAAGGAAGCAATGGAATTTCATGGATGTCTGATGTGTGGAAGATGTTCTGTGCCTGTTCATGACTGCTGGATCCCTGCGTATATTACCATGAAATAAGTCTCTGTAACTTTCTCCATGTTTAGTTTGTTTTGTTATAAATCCATATACGCTATCTGACTTCCAATATTAAGAAACAAAGAAAAAGAATAACTCCCAGGATTTACTCACTGAGTACCCTGAGTTCAGTTTGTGTTGTTTATAAATGTTTTCTTCAGCTGTAATCTATATAAAATGTGATTCTTGAACTGCTGCACTTTCAGAATACATCTTTCGCATTGACCACTGTCACAGGAATTCAAACTTTGCTCCTGTGCTCTGCGTCCACTTTCATTTCACCAACTTAACAGAAAATTCTCAACAGATTTCTTTTGGTTGACATACATCACCACTCAAGTTTAAACTTGTCTGTTAAATACACAATAGGCCTTGCAGTTAGAACACTACCCAACATATAAGATCATTTCACAGCATCCAGACTCCATTGCCCAATGGAAGCTCACTACCAAAATACTACACCATAAGACCTGAAAGAAATCCTTCAACCAAAACATAAACAAAACCTGAGCATCATAGCTAGCCTAAAACACAATTATAACAACGATAAATCATAAAGAGAGAGCCCTCTCTGGTTGCAGTTGGGCTAGGAACTGTAACCCAAAGTTTGGTTAGTGGTTACCCCAGCAGTATTCCCTTGGGAGTCATAGGGAACAACCTGGGTGTTAACATGGACCACGACCAAGAATTCTTTCTCAGTTACAGTGTAATTCAGTTCTGCCTTGGATACGTTTTTGCTGACAAAGTAGATGGTGTATGGAAGTTTTTGTTCAACTTGTCCTAAGGCTACCCCTATGGCTTTGTTCGAGGCATCAGTGTGGATGTGGAAAGGTAGGCCCCAATTTGGACCTCTCAAGATTGGGGCGGACACCAACTTGTCCTTTAATTCATTCAGAGCCTTCTGACAGTCGTCAGTCCATTTAAACTCAACATCTTTTGCCAAGAGGCCAAACAATGGTGAGGCTAGCTTACTGAAGTCTTTAATGAATCTCCTATAATACCCTGCTAATCCTAAGAATCTTCGAACATCTCTTACCTTCTGATGAGGTGGAACCTTCTTGATGAGAGCAATTTTGTTGGGATCCACCTGTAATCCTTGGCGAGAAATGGTATGGCCTAGCACGGTCCCTTCAGTCATCAAGAATTCACACTTTTCAGGACTAAGGGACAGCTTCATCTCAATGCACTTGGTTAGGACTTTTCCCAGATTGGACAGTGCTTCCTGGAAGTTGGACCCATAAGGAGTGAAGTCATCCATATAGATTTCCACGGAATCATGGACCAGCTCAGAAAAGATGCTCAAGACGGCTCTCTGGAAGGTGGCTAGAGCATTGCATAGTCCAAAGGGAAGAACTCGGTAAGCAAAGGTACCCCAAGGACAAGTGAAGGTGGTCTTATATTGTTCTTCTGGGCTGATTTGGATCTGGTTATACCCACTAAACCCATCCAGGTAAGAGAAATCAGAAAAACTTCTTTCCTGCCAGTCCATCCAACACTTGATCTATGAAGGGTATAGGAAAATGGTCTTTCTTGGTGGCCTTGTTCAGTTCTCGGTAGTCCACACAGATTCTCCACTTCCCGTTTTTCTTGGGAACCAACACCAAAGGGGACACCCATTCGCTATCCGAGATGGGGTAAATGAATCCGGCATCCAACAGTTTTTGTAATTCCTCCTTGACAATGTCCTTAAGGGCTGGATTCATTCTCCTTTGGGGTTTCCTAACCGGTTTACAGACCGAAGGATGGACTCCTTTCATCTCCTTATAGCTCCAAGCAAAAGCATCTAGATGACTAGCCAACAGACTACACAACTCCTTTTCTTGGGAAGGAGATAAGGAGGAGCTGATCTTTAACGTTCTCTCAGGGCCGAACTCCAAATTTTTGACTCTGGGAGTGACAGGGTTGGTCACACAAAGGTCCACTAAGGTGCTGGCTTGGGCATCCTCCACCAATTCCTCTGAGGACAAAGCACTGGGAGGTGGAGTCTGGATCAATCTCTCAATCAAGTCATCCTCGGTTGGGAGGCCTCCCCTAGTGGTGTCTAGGGTGCACAAAGGTGCTGAGTACACCTCATCCTCTTCTCCTTCCTCCAACCAAAGTGGTAAGTCATGCTCTAATAAGGGTTGGGCAGGAGGGTACAGGACTAGCTGCTTGGACATAGGATCATTTTTGATGGTCATGTTTCCTGCACGGCAGCTTATGTAAGCATCTGCAATGGCTAACCAAGGCCTTCAAATAAGGGGGTATCCAGTAAGCTTTGCCTTTGGTTGTAGAACCAAGAAGTCCGCAGGGTACTCCCAAGAGTCAACAGAGACCAAGACATCCTCTACAATCCCCTCGCGAGTCACGGTGGAGCGATCTGCTAGTTGTAGGACTGTCGAGGTCTTTCTCAAGGAACCCTGAAGGTTGAGTTTGAGCATGGTATCTCTGGTAATCACATTAATGGCAGCTCCCAGATCAATCAATGTGTGAGGTATGATGGTGCCATTGATGTGGACATCCACTACAGGACTCCCAGGGTCCAGATACTTATGGCCTGCCCCAACATAAGATCAGACAGTTGTCCCATGACATTGATGGTTGAAGCATCTCTTTTTCGCCTGCCTGGGTGTCTGAAACACTTCTCCTTCACCAGTTTGTTGTATATCGGTACATCTTTGATGGCTTGGAGAAGTGGTATCCTCACACACAACTGTTTGAGTTCTCCCAGAAGCCCATCGTCCTCTGGGTTGGGTTCTGTGGTGGCCGTTAGTCTCTCAGGAAAGGGTGGAATAGCCTTTGGTTTACTTTCCTGTTTATCTTCCTCGTCCTCTGGGGGAGGAGGTTGGCGATCCGGAAGAGTCTTTCCAGATCACAGATTGATCTCCTGGATCTCCACAGCATAGGTAGGGCATGATGTTTCCCCAATATATACCTTCTGGGCCTGTTTGTTGTCGGGGTTCGGGTTCAGTTGAGCAGGCATTTGGGGTTGCCTTGGAGGAGTAGGAGGTAATGGTTGTGGTTGAGCTGGTGGTGGAGGCAAAATGGCGGGAGGAGTATTGTACTGGGGCCTCCACCCCGATTGAGGTGCATTCCACTGAGGCTGTGGCTGGGCATGTGAATGAAATGAAGGAGTAGTGGGCTGAGTATGGTATTGAGGCGGGTAAGACCATGGAGGAGGTATAGACCAGGAAGGATGAACAGGGGGTCCCCAGGAAGGCATAGGAGCAGATTGGTTGGGGCTGTAATAAGCTTGGGATGTCCCTTGCATCCCCTGTTGGTAAGGTCTGGGTCCATGTGGCCTCCTTTGGTTGAGGAAATAGAGAGGTTCAGTGGGTGCCTCTGTCCCTTGATACATGGCTTTAAGCCCAGGTAAGGTTGGACATTGATTTGTGGTATGGTCCTCCTCACAGACAAAACATACCTCAACCGAGTGTAATGGGCACTCATTCTTAGGGTGTTTCCTTGTACACCTAGGGTAGAAGATAGCCAAAGCCCTCTCAGCTTCCTCTTTCTTCTGCTGGATTCAGAATGTATCAAGTTGCATGGCGATGGTCTGTCTCACCTCACTCTTGAGGTCCTCTAATTGATTTGCAAACTCATGTTTGGAGAAAGGAATACCAGCTGAGAGGGAGTTTCCTCTACCTCTTTCCCGGGCTGCCCTAGAGTGGTTTCTAAACACAGTCTTTATGTCCTCATAAGGTAGTTGGTAAATATCTCCTCCAGCTAGCATGTGAAGGGTATCTAAGAGGTCTTCAGGGACTCCTCGGAGCAGGACCAACTTGAGGGATTCAGGGTCAAGTGTGCACCTGGCCCGTTTATAGCTAAGTTGGAACCTTTCCTCGTAATCTTCTAAAGACTCATCATTCCCCATGGTCATCCGGAAGATTTCTCCCTTGGTTTCCTTGGACCTATAGTAGTCCCGGTATTTGGTATTGAAAGCTTGCTGCATTTGGGCCCAAGTGGTGATACTGTTCCCAGGTAAGCCCATGAACCAGCGTAGTGCTGCATCCTTAAGGGTAGAGGGGAAGAGTTTCAGTTTTTGCTCATCCTCGGTATAGTCATAGGTTCGACAAAGGACGGCAAACTCAAACAGGAAGGTATCAGGGTCTTCAGTAGTCAGTCCATGGAAGAGAGGTAAAGCGGAGGGGCTGATGTTCTTCATTTTCATGTCTCCATTGGTCTCTCGGATGGGGAAGGCACCTTCAATTCTCTCATCTTCTCCCCTGTTGTCAGCCATAGCTTCAAATGGAGTGTTCTCTAACTCTTCTTCTACTATAGGATCTTCGTATATGTCAGGAGGTTCACCTATAGGATCTTCTGGATCACTGTCACCAAAGAAGGGAGAAGGGTGACTCAGTGATGTGGTGGGGGTGTTGGGTAAGAATTTGCATGTTTTATCGGGATTTCAACGAGGCATGAAATGAAAAGACTTTTGATTGCTTTTGTTTTTTTTGTTCTTTGGTACCTGCAAAACTAAAATAGATTGAACTGCAACTACTATCTTGCTGAAATGGAAATGCGGAATTGAAATGAAAGCATGAAAGGACTAATCTATTTTGCTCAAATGAAATTGCAGGAATGAAATTCTAGGCTACGCTTGCGGAATTGAAATGCTAATCTACGCTTGCAGAAATGAAATTGCGGAATTGAAATGTTAATCTATGAAAGCAGGAAATGTCTATGCTACTTTTGCAGAAAGGAAATTGCAGAATGGAAATGAAATACTACTTAGCAGAAGGCGAGAGTAGGAAAGTAAAAGAAAAGCAACAATCACTAATACTCTGACGCTTCCCCGGCAACCACGCCAAAAAGATGGTGGGCTCCAATATTGTAGAAATAATGCTACAACTCCTGGAGCTTCCTTCTTTAGTTTTATCAACCCGGTAGTTCGTAACAAACTTGGAAGCGACGGTGCTGTATGCACAAGTACTAGCTCTTGTCGCAACTGTCACTTGGTCAGCTGGCACAAGTCCGCTAGGGGCTCAAGCCAGCTTCTATGAGCTCTTAGAAGAAGCTTTTGAACTGATGGATGAAAGCTAATCTCAAAAGAAGCTAATCTATTTGCAAAAAGGAACTGAAAGCCAACAAGAAATGCAAACCCTAGCAAACCCTAATTCTACCAGCTAGTCTTACTGATGCAGAGATGGGGATGCAAACTACTGAAAGAGATGCCTTTACTTCTATGAAGGTGAAATGCATGTTTCTAGACTATCTCTATCTGAAGAAAACATATTTTGTATTTTTATTTCAATTATTAGAATTATCATGCATGTGCTTTTAACTAGATTTTTACTGTGCAGAGGTGGATCAAGGAGGAGGAAGGCTTGGAAAAGGTTGGGAAAGTTCAGAGAGGGTCTAAGGGGTCCCTAACACCCTTCCAGAGAGTTTCACAAAGTTTGGCTACCAAGAGGCCGCGTTTATGAGCTTCTACAGGAAGTCTGCAGGGGTTCTATAGGATGTTTCAGAACTTCTACAGGATGTTCAGTAATTCCTACAGGATGTTCTACAATCGGATTTTTGGGTGATGGGTGAGTGGAAGAGGTTGCATGGGTGGATAGGGAGGTAGGAGAGGGGTTTTTAATGACGTAGTGACAGAGAGATGAGATGATGAGGGGGTGTGCTAAGCTAGTTTGTCTAAAGGAGGGTAGAGGGAATGGAAGGCCGAAAAGGTGGGATAACGTGGGTGGTAGAGTAGCTGAGAGACAAGGGGTCTAATTGGAAGATGAGTAGTTGGCCTGGGCACGGCTTAGAAGGATGAGAGAGTGAGGGAGTAGCACTGCACAGTGCAAACTGAATCAAATTCTTCCACGTCCTGCATATAATCAAAACATTCCTAACTGTTTAATGGAACCAATGAACAACAACGTTATTCTTAAGGAAAACCATGTATGGTACTGAAGCAAGGAAATATTCCAAGAGGTTTGAACGCATGGAAAACTTCTACAAACAAAAATATTGCACCACAAATTGCATGTATTCGTAAACCAATGTTTTTGGTGGGTAGCACTGTCTGCAATTCCAGTCCCTAGACAGAGGTGAAAATGAGTGTGCAAGCAACCCTTTTCTGGAACTTTTATCAACTCCAATCTCTTCAATTTATTCTAAATAGTTGAAGCAACTTTATCTTCTAACAATGACCTAGTTGACCACACCAAGAAATCTAATTCAACAAACTGCATTTCAAATTCATGTAAATAAAAACCATAGTGCTGAAAGAAAAGATAACAATACAGAAGAAGGAGGCCTTAGGCTCTCAGGTTGGGCCCAATCCCGAGAGCTATGGCTCCTTTAAAAGCTCAAAACTGAGATCAAATCCGACTGCCTTCCATTAAAAAATAATAATCATAAGTCAAATAGCATGCCAATAATGGCTACAAAAGAGCAAAACTAAGCTAGCAGCTCGTAATGCAGGATGTGCAACAATGTTTCAAAAAAGTCCTTTTCGAAGGCTAAATCCCTATCGTTTATACATCACGAGGCCCCAAGATGGCCTCCTAAATCAGTGGGGCTTGGCTGACCAAACTAGGAGTGAACTGCTGCTTCCTCAAAAACCATTTGGTTGTCTTTAAATCCGGTTGTGGTGGCTGCTGGAGCTCAGAGTTGGGGGTGAAGATCCCGAGGAAGGCCATTTAATGCTGTGGACAACCCTCCTACGAATCCTCAACCCCAAATTGGCTGTCTCCTGGTCCTTATCTGCTCAGTTTTGTTCCAATCATGTGTCAAAAAACCTGAAATGAGCATGTGTTAGCCACCTAGGAATAGTGACTGCCCTTATTCGTACAAATGACATAAACATACTAAAAAATGATGCATAAGTTATGAAAAATGAAGGATTGAGCAAAGGTAGTTAGGCCAAATGAGTCCAAAATGTTACCAAATTTGGGGCTCATCAACAGCATCTACTACAGAAAGACGAAGGTCAAAGAGGAGCAAGCAAGCATGGGGACATGCTTGATGAAAAGCAAGGGAGAGATGTTGAGACTTAGTTTTGGTCTTATTTTTACTCAAAGAAACTTACTTATCCATCTATTTTCCATCCATTTTCCCTTCATTTATCCCATTTTGATGTATATTTGATATCCATTCAGGTATTTAATTTTAATTTTTCAATTTCTAAAGTTTTTATGAAAATTTGGTTTTTAGTGCAAAATTGGCAGATTCAGAAATTCCCATAATAGCTCTATGGTTGATATGGTTGCAGGACACTTGGGCACGAATGGAATGCATGGATGGACAGCTTGGGAACTAGGACTAAGCCAGCAATTCTTAGTTCGAACAGAATAGGCTTTATTAGGCCCATTTGGTGCTAGTCAACCATGACTAGTCATGCAGGAATCCCATAGAAATAGGGCAGTTTTGAGATTTCATAGGAATGGTCATCTTTCTTGGGATGGGGATAATGAATTCGACTTGGATAGGTGGATGAGAGTAGATCGGTTTGTTTGAGTGAATATAGATTAGTTTTTTCATGAGACTTCTTATTTAAAGCCAAAACTTTGATGGCTTATGTATTGATTTTGTGATATACTTTTATGCTGTGACATCTTTGGATTGATGAGTTAATTTGAAGACTTGTGTTATTATTATTTTGCCATTAAATACTATGGATGTGTGACTGATTTAATCTTCTGATATCATCTCTCAAAGTGTGCAAGGCAAGGGTGGAGGGCCCCCATTCCAAGCTAAGTACACTTCCTTGTTAACTAGTTTTATTTCCTTGTAATCTGGTTAATTGCAGCACTAGTTTTTCAAACCTTTATTTCAGTTTGCTTTATGATTCATGCATAGTGATTGATTTCATTGGTTAATAGCTTATTCATCACTTTATTGAGTTGGAAAAATAAGTGTTCAAGTTGGGCATCCCTTCTGCTAAAATGATGAATCAAAACTAGCTTCTTTTGTTTGCATGCAAGTAGTTTTATTTTCATTAAGATTTGGATATTGAGATGAATGAATTATGATGGAATATCTTATGTGTCTCTTAAGTTAAGAGCTTCTTTCATTAATAATTTATCCATCTTAAGCTTTTGGTTTCAATCTCTAATTCATTAAGTGATAATTGAGGTGAAGGTGGACTTCTTGAGGTCAAGAACCCTTTCAATATTTCTCTCTTTTTAAGCTGATTGAATTAGAGTTATAGATGTATTACTTTTAGCTTTTGAATAACTTATCTTTCAAGGTTTGATTATATCTGATCTTCACATATAGTGAACTTGCCTCAAAGCATAAACAACCCGGATTGATAAGAAATAATTGTGTTAATTTAGGACCATAAATTAGCTCAACACTAGTTATAGGTGTCATTGAACACCGAGGATGGTGTTCCCCAAGGGGGGAGGTTTTGTAACAACCCTGGTTAAAATTCCATGTAAATATAAAATATAAGAGCATGGTCATGGGACACATATTCCAAGCTAAATGGTGGGAAAAAGAATCCTAGTGGGGTGTCACTTCAGTTTATTATGGCTAGGGAAATTGAAAAAGGCAATGGAAAAGGCTTTGGAAAGGCATGAGGCATTTATTGGAATTTTATTTATGAAAATAAAGGAAATTAGGAGAAAAGGAAGGTGAAATCTCACATGTTACGTGTGCGGAGGAAATTGAAGGAAAATAATTAAAATTGAAGAAAATAGAGGCCTCATTGATAAAAAGGCTTCAAAGGATCAGTTGGCAATATTTTCTTGACTGGTTTTGGTGGAGCTCTCTTGTATTCTCTCTGTCTCTCATACCCTTGGGCACTTGGAGATTTTTTGGAGTACTCTTGGAGGAGTGTGGCATACTTGGAATTTGGGGCAAGAAGGCAAAGGAAAAGTAGGAAAGCGCAAGAGGACATTGGGATTAGCAGCTACAATGGATTTTGCTTGTAGGTACCGAGTTGCATGTATGATTTACTTGCCAGTTTCGGCATGCATGACACATGCATGTGGTTTCTTAGTTATGATCAGTCATTGGAACGAAGGATTGCCTGGATTAATAATGGTTTTTCCTAGCCTTGACATTTCCTAGATAGCCATGGTGTTGTGGGTTTCTTTCCTTTTGTTTTCTGGTTGGTTCTCATGTTCCTTTGGTCGTGGGTTGAGTTATTAGTTCATGGAGACTTGGTTGGAAAAATGATCTGGAAGCCTTGTAACGACTTTGATTGAGTTATTAGTCCTAGAGCCTTGATTGGAAAAACGTTTTCAAAGCCCTATAACAACTTGGGTTGAGTTATTAGTCCCTAAGCCTTGGTTGGACAAATGCTCTAGAGCCCTTGGTGGTGTTGTAACATTATTATGCATTTTACATTTATATGTCAATATATATATATATATATATATAGACATATAAGCGTATATATATATATATATATAGACATATAAGCGTATATATATATATATATATATATATATACGCTTATATGTCTATATATATATATATATATATATATATATATATATATATATATATCTATATATATATAGACATATAAGCGTAAAATGCAGAAAAATGTTACAAAACCACCAAGGGCTCTAGAGAAGGTAATGTAAGACTTGAATGAAGCTCAGTGCATGAGTAAGGGAAGTTGAAGGTAAGAATATGACAATCAGTTGGATTGGTTTAGCCCATTGGTGTAAATGGACAATGGCAGTACAATCATGAGAAAGGTAACAATAAATGTGAAATAAGTGGATCTGAGCTATTAGATGCCTTGGCTATTTTGGGAAATATTGTTCTCAATGTTGTGTTGGGTGCGCACATATAAAGGGAGTTATTTGAACCTTGACCTTATGATATATGGTAATTATGTTATGATCATGATTATGCTGAAGTTTATATACGTATGTATGTGTGTATGTATGTCATTGTTTGACAATATCATGATTGTTTTATGCTAATGTTTATGTATATTTATATATGTATCTATGTATCTATGTCACTGCCTGATAGGGTTTTCAGGGATCATTCTTGTGGAGGAATGATTGCTTATGCAAGTGAGTGGCATGATGGGGTTATTGGTCTTATGGGGAATCAAGTGGGGAGAGTAGTCATGAAAACTATATGAGGTCAGTATCGTGTGCATATGAATTGGTGTCATGGATCTCATTGCTTTCATTATGCATGTGATCTATGATTATGGTTAATGATGGTTACATGTGATTTATGATTCTGATATATGATGGTTGTGGTTTGAGCTAACGTGATGTGATATGTTTATACATGATGATTTGGTCAAAGATGCTAGTTTGACTTATTGTGACAGGAAGCGAACAAAATTGCAAGTGTACCTTGTTGACGAGCCACCAATGAGGTATGATTTGAAGTTATTTCAATTTATTTTGAATCTAATGGAAATTATGTGCTTGGTACAGGAAAGCATGAAATGCTTAGTTGGGTGGTCGAAACTAACGACAAGCATTAGCAATGTCAATGAAAGGAATTAGAACATGCAACAATATGCTATTAAAGCACTTCAAGAGGAGGGCCATTGTGGGACACTGGTACCCAATAGTGTCCATTGATTTCCACGAGAATGCTATGACTGATATAATTGTTTTAAGGCAGGGATATGGCTTGGTTTTTGGACCTTTTGGAGAAAGGAAACTTTTATGAGGGATGGAATGCCCGAGATGTTGGTGCTAATAAAACTTGGAAGATGTGTGACTGCACGGAAGGGGGTGACCATATGTCCCGAGGGACTATGTAGCAGATAATGGAAGGCCGAGGATATATTGTTTTGGTCATTAACATTGCCATATGGAATCAAATGCATATTGGGAGTGTTCCTTGGAACAATGAGCCAGTAAATTTTCATTGAGAGGACAAGTGGCACATGATTATAGCGCTAGACATTGGATGCAAATTTGACCTTGTAGTGGATTCTTGACTTCCTGGGAAGGAGGTGAATCCTGGTATTAATTTGAGGGTGGAGGTGTGAGCCTCTGGATTCCCTTTTTGCAGATGCATGCATTGTATCCTTTTATTTGTTGGTTGAGCAAATGTGCATATGTGTGTATTATTGTAAATACTCTATCGAGCTGGATTTATAAAGCTCCATAGACAATATGATTATTTGCTGGGTGAAGCAAATGTGTATGTGTGTATATGTTGGTATTATTGAAAATGTTGTAAAGAGCTGTGTTACAAAGCTCTAGCAAACAATATGTTTGTCATGTTTTAGTGGTGGTCATTGTAAATAATACAATGAGCTATGTTATAAAGCTCCATGGAAAGTATGTTTTGTTTTCAATGGTCTTTCTGGTTATAGGTGTCATTGAACACTGAGGATGGTGTTTCCCCAAGGGGGAGGGTTTTGTAACAACCCTAGTTAAGAATCCATGTAAATATAAAATATAAGAGCATGGTCATGGGACACGTATTCCAAGCTAAATGGCGGGAAAAAACATCCTAGTGGGGTGTCACTTCGGTTTATTATGGTTAAGGAAATTGGAAAAAGCAATGGAAAAGGCTTTGGAATAGGGAAAATTTTAGGGGATAATATTCGCAAATGGGCTAATTTTCCATGCTTTTTCCAAAAAATAGATTCACCAATTGCCATTTTTTCCAAAAATGATTCGCCCAAATCTTATACGATAAAAACATTTTACCTTGAAAATCGCCAAAGTTTTGTAGAAACTATATAAATTAATTATAAATTTGAAAGTTATTACAACAATATTTCCAAACATTTTATGGTTTGAATATTAGGAGCTAGTAAGATTCGCCAAGGTTTCTAAACTTTAGAATAAATTTCCATCATTAAAATTTTCCATGCTTTGGAAAGGCATGAGGCATTTATTGAAATTTTATTTATGAGAATAAAGGAAATTAGGAGAAAAGGAAGGTGAAAGGTCACAGGTTGTATGTGAGGAGGAAATTGAAGAAATAGAGGCCTCATTGATAAAAAGGCTTCTGAGGATCAGGTGGCAAGATTTTATTGATAGGTTTTGGTGGAGATCTCTTGTATTCTCTTTGTCTCTCATACTCTTGGACACTTGGAGTTTTTTTACTCTTGGAGGAGTGTGGCATACTTGGCATTTGGAGCAATAATACAAAGGAAAAGTAGGAAAGCACAAGAGGACATCGGGGTTAGAAACTACAATGGATTTTTCTTGTAGGTACTAAGTTGCATGTATGATTTCCTTGCTAGTTTTGGCATGCATGGTACATGCATCTGGTTTCTTGGTTATGATCAGTCATTGGCACAAAGGATTTCCTGGATTGACAATGGTTTTTCATAGTCTTTCCCTTTCCTAGATAACCATGGTGTTTTGGGTTTCTTTCCTTTTGTTTTTTGGCTGGTTCTCATGTTCCTTTAGCTGTGGGTTGAGTTATTAGTTCATGGAGACTTGGTTAGAAAAATGATCTCGAAGTCCTATAACGACTTTGGTTGAGTTATTAGTCCTGGAGCCTTGATTGGAAAAATGCTTTGGAAGCCCTGTAACAACTTGGGTTGAGTGATTAGTCCTAAAGCCTTGGTTGGACAAACACTCTAGAGCCCCTGGTGGTGTTGTAACATTATTCTACATTTTACGTTTATATATATATCTCTCTCTATATATATATAAAGAAAAAATAAAATGAAAAGGGTATTTAAAAAATGAATATGAAAAAAATTATGATGAAAACCTTAGAAAAATATAAAATATGTGAGCCAACTTAAATGCCACATTAGATACTAAATTAATGAATTCAATTAGTTTAAATCGCAATTATAATTGCGATTAATTAGTTTCTAATAAAGTTTTTAATTGATATGACTTGTTTATCGTATATGGTATCGAATGCACTACAATAAAGCACCACAATCTCTTTTGCCCAGTTCGACGACTCTCATCAACTTCAGAGCCCCCTTACCCCTTTGACAGTTAATCAAAGGTCGGGGGGTTCGAAAAGAGGATTCCCTCCATCCCGCCTTGTATACGTGTCACTCCCTCATTGATTTCAGACTCTGTTCCACCTAAAGCACTTACTGCTTACCGCCCCCTCCGAAATCCACCTTCCCTCATTCCTACCTAAATAAAAACTATCATTCCCACTCCCGCCAAAATCAAACAACCAATCCTCCTTCGCCAAGTGTCCCATTCCTATTTCAACCATGATTTACCGATTAATTATCCATTTGAAGGATATAATCATTGTTTAATTTAATGAACCCACTCCATTAATGGATATTTCTAACGGTAAATGCTTTCAGTTATAAAATAAAAAATCCCGTTCAGTTGTTCCTTTCTCTGTACTGTTCTACGAATTGAGCAATTGAGCCTGCTACTGCAACCAAGAAACCAATCCAAACAACTTTCTTCCTCAAATATTGCAACCAACTAGCTCTCGAGTAACTACAGTCTCCTGTTCCATTTTTTTCTTCAGAATGTCTTCTAAGGGTAAATCTAAAACTGTAGTAGAAAACCCTATGCTTCCCCCTGTAATTGACCTAGATCACCAACCCTTAGTAGATCAACATTACAAAATATTTGAAACCAATTGTGAGTTTGATCTCTACGAACTCTACAATTGGTTAAAACAATTTTTTTATTTATTTTTTATTTATTTTTTATTTTTTTTTATTTTTTTTTATCTCAGTGATAAGTTGAGTTTGTGGGACTCCTTCCTACTTCAATTCGTTTTTCCACAAACTCACCATTTCCTATAATTTGTCTCATGGTGCCATTTCAGATACATACCTAGTCAAAGAGCTATTGTTGCCCAAAACAATGACATCTTATTCACAATTACCCCTGAATCCATATGTCAGATGCTCCAAATCCAAAATTTAGCCTCTCTGCACCCTTTCTCTATAGACTCCCTCATGGAACTCTACAAAAGCCTAACTTTTCCCCACAAAGCTAAATTTTTTGAGACATTTCTGCCTGAAAATGTTCAATTGCCAAGAACAAACCCACCTTACTCGTCCTCAATGTTTCCAGAGATGACAAAACAAATCATTTCTATAGTTTCCTGTTTGTTGGGCTATCAAATCGATCAATGGGTTGATGAAGCAATTATAGGTTTCCTATCAATGTTCTCAGCAGGAGAAAAGCCTTCAGTTATTTTTCATTATAGTGAATTCTTGGTAGAGGTTATCCATGAACAATTTCTCAAAATTTCCACCATAAAAGGAACTATTACAGGGAAGGATTTCATGGAAGGCTTAAGTTTTGACTTATTGATCAAGCATGAAATAAAACATCTGTTTATAATCAAGCCCACTTTCCAGAAATATACCGAAGTGGATGAAACATATAGAAAGTTAATTAAATATTCCATTCCAGATGAAGAAAGATGGGATAAATTATGTCAGCTTATTGATTAAACATATATTGATCTTCAGAAACAAAACAAAAACCTTTTCAGTCTGAGTCATCACTAGAATCCTCGAAATCAGTGCCAGAAAGCTTGAGCAGTTTAATTTTCCTATATTCTTGAACTATTTTTGTAAACAATTTTTAGATATTTTGCAAAGAAATCTTGATATTTAAATCAAGATATTTTGAGGAAAGTTGTATAAATACTTCATAGATCAAAGTAAAAAGGGTTGAACCATTGCGATATACGTTTTGAGCAGACTTGCATCGTTCAAGGTTATTTGTGAAGTAATAAAAGGATTCTAGATTCATTTCAAGACAGATTGTGTTCTTGTAGGTCTTTCTTTGTTATTATTTTCACTCTGTTTTCTGCATCTGTTTTGAATTTTATGGGAGTTCTGGGTAAGATAATATTGAGTTTCAATATGTCTAGAATCCCCCATGAAGTTATAAACTATTACAAAGATTAGTTGATTAAACTATTTGTTTGATTTAACTCCTCTACATCTATATATTTTCATCTTCCCTTAAGTTTCTTAACATATATTGTTTGGATGTAAAAATATTTTACACGCATCCACTGTATATGATGATTAGATAATCTGTTTTATGTTTAACAAATCATATAATTTTTAAAGTTTCAACCTTACACATCTAATTGAAGCTAAATTACTGTTTAGAGGTGAATAATCAACCCTTCTATTTAATCATAAGTAATTAAGAATTACACCTATTCAAGAAATTTAGAGCTTTGGTCATCCATTTTTTTAAAAACAACAAAACATTTTAAATGCTTTGGCATAGTTCCTAACCTAGAATTATCTACAGAGGTACAACAGGTGGGTTGAGTTACTAGTCCTAGAGCCTTGGTTGGACAAATGCTCTAGAGCCTGAAAACAACTGTGGGTTGAGTTACTAGTCTTGGAAGTTGGGTTGGAACAAACGCTTTAGAGCCCTGGACAACTTGGCTAGAGACCAATTTGGTGATAGTTAGTGATGTCTGACCGTGAGGTGGAATCACTGGTTGAGGGTTGAGGTGGTTGGCCTCTAGAAGCCCTGGATCATTTTGATTGATGTTCTTTATGATATCCCACGTTCATGTTTGGAATTTGGCATGGGGGTGACTGACTGAAGAGATATTTGGCTTAGTCATGTCTATGAACAGGTGGTTCGTGGAAGTCCCGAACCTGGTTGGCCTTTGCATCATTAATATGAGGTTATTTCTCCTTGTTAATTCATTAGTATTATATTGTTTTATCTGTGGATTATATGGTTGTTGTTTCCTTGGTATTTCTATTGCTATTATGTTGGTTATGCACATGTATTATGACAGTGTCTATGTATGGATCTCATCATGTTATTACTTGTAAATGAATGAACAATGTATCTATGGCCTAATAGATGAAATTGTAGCTAATGTGTTCAGGCATCAATGCTTCTAAGCGATTCTTAGATAATTATGAGACCCCTATGCTCAACTCTACTATTAAGACCTGCATATTTCATATTTTTGATATGTTTGACGAAATTCCTATCATGGCTAGTAGGGTTAAAGTCTAGTCCTTGTTGATGTTTTTGCAAATGTATCATTGTTCTGTTATGTAGCTTCATCTATGAAGGTTTTATTTAGTTCTGGGCAGTGACCTGGGCTCTGGGCCTGAAAAAGTGGCACAAATCCCAGAGTTGCAGGCATAGAAATGGGAAAAAAATTCTCGGACGCTCACTTGCCCTTCCTGTGGGAGCGTCTGGTGCCTCCTAGATGCATCCTGGTCCATATCAAGGGAGCATCCAGGGGTTTGACGAACTAAAATTTCAGTGGGGCTTAGGGGCTGGTTACCTAAGTGGTTGGGATGGCTCTTGGGAGTTCTATTGTTGATGTGGGAGGTCTGTGTGATGCTTTCTGCCAGTTCCACTTCCTTAACTGAAACATAGGGATTTATAACCTATTCCTAATGTTTTAAAGTCTCCTAGAAAAAGGTCATGAGGTGTTCTTGGCTCATCGAGGCATATTATAAGGCTTTCCTTTCCAAACTTCCTTAGACACCTGTGGTAATATTTGGCCTTCAAAAAACATACTTAATTTTTGAGGAATTTCGGGTTCCTGAAGCACTTCGTATTGAGGGCCTCTGAGGCACTTCAGATTCCTGCAACCAGTTCTGAGATTTTCAAGAAGTAAAAGATTGAGGCTATTCGACCTTTGACTTATTCTTCATGCTTTCAAAAAAAACTTTGGACTTGTGATCTCGATAGGTTTTCTATCCTTCTTTTAAGGCACAAAAAAGGGAACAAATCTTGGCCTCACTTGTATCTAATCCTTCCTTATTAGAATAGGATTTCTAGGGTTAGAACAAACCCTAGAGAAAGAGGCTGATTTCTTCAAGGTTGCTCTCATACCAAAGTTTTTATACCATCTTGATTTTTTGTAGGGTCTTCGGTACTGATAATTATTTCTAATGATTTAATTCTTTTCATATTCCTTTCCATCATTAAGAAATTACATGACATCAACAATATAACATATATGATAGTAATATGATGAAGAGACATCCAAATCAAGAACACAAGAATTTACACTGGGAAAACCCACATGGGGGAAAAACCCAACAACCTTTTCCTTAGAGAAATTGTTAAGATCAACAAGAGATACATCTAATATTTCAAGTAAAACTTAAATTCAAGCTGAATACTAGCTAAACCCTAGTCACACCCAGTCAAAACTACTCTTTAGACAAGTCCATCTTCTGCCCAAACGATTCTACCCAGTCAAATTAAAATTTGGCCATTCTGCATGCCTCAGAATTCAACCTTATGTCATAGAGATTCAATATTTTCTCAAGAATTCGATCTGATCCAGAATTTCTTTTGCTACTCAAGATGAATCTATCTAAAATTAGTCCTTCTTCTCTAATTCGATCTTTTTCCCAATAACTCATTTGCCTCATATTTTGTCATTCTTATTTTCCTTAGATGATCTAAATTTGTCTTGTATAGATGATTGTCAAATTTCTTTCTGGAGGAGGTCAAAGCTTATATGTATACTTGTCTAGGAGGTTGAATGGGTGTGCCCAAAGGGGAATACCGACTTGAATTCTTGGAGGGCCAACTTTATGCTTTGGGGCCAAAAATTCAATATTATAAATTCAAAATTCTTTCTTATGACTGACATGAAGAACATGTCCAATATAGATTTTTATTTTGAAAATAGCATGAATAACATGCTTTATATTTATCATTACAAATACATTGAGGGATAAAATATTAATTATGAAGACCGACCATAGCTACAAAATTCAACACTTTATGCATTTCTTAGATCTTGGATAGATTTAGCACAACATTTGATGGGTGTGGCATTGTGTGATCCGGGTTCCTTCATCTTCCGAAATTAACCAAGACCTTTTACTTTTGTGATGTTGTTATAATTTCATTTTAAAGAGTATAAAAGAACATATATGCATGATTAAACAAAACGAAACAAGACAACGATCAACAAGTCAAAACACGAGACATTTGATAACAAAGTTCGTCTAGTGTAGACTACGTCTCTGGGCCTGGTATCAAGGTGGTGTTGCCACTTTGTATAATGCTGGAAAAGGATGATGATGTACATGGAAGACTCTATGTCATAGCAAGGAAATCTACCCTCAAACAAGAGTGGCTTTTCTCTCCACGAGACGTTTCGCTTACAAGAATTCTCACTCAAGAAGGCTTCCTCTCAGCATGACCAACTCACATGATCTCACACAATGTGGCAATGAGTATCCCTTCAACATAGTTACACAAATATCTCAACAACACTACATAGCATGACATGCTAAATACATCTCACATAATGTGGAAAATCGATCCCACAACATAACATCAAACAGGGATCTCAAAACATAATACATCATCTCAGCAATTATGAAGGAAAACATGACATGACTGATTCATCTACCTTCACCTATGAATTTTGACGAAAAATGGAAGGCTCAACTTCAAAAACTAACTACACTGAATTTATCTCGTCAAGAGGTGTAAAATCGACTATCCATTTGTCAAATTTTGACACCGTCAAAATCTGGGCCTATAAGAATATTTTAGATTCCCCGTGATTCTCCAAAGAATTTGTTCTCTGGGCTGACTGGAGATATGCAACTCAGATCACAAATCTGATCTCCCCATAATTATCCTTGCAAGATTCTGAGACTTTTGAGTATAAAGTTGGTTGCATTCTGACTCTAGCGAATTTCAGCCTCCAAGGAATCTAGAAGATTCCCTCAAGATTCTTCAAAGATTATTCTCTGCTGGGAATATGAAATTTTTTTACTCAGATGGTGATTCTGATTTCACCATCACGTTCCCTACAAAATTATGGTTAAAATGAATGTAAACTTTATATCATTATGATAAAATGAAAATTTACCTCTGATGGAATCTCAAAGATTCCTTAGAGAATTTGCATGCAAGAATATTCCCATGGAATATTCCTGCCAGCTCTTGGTTCCACCCTTGGGAACACTACTCCGCTTGGCCTCCATTCCATTCAGGACTCTCCTCCCCATGCCTCTACAGAATGAATGGTTTAAGTATTAGTAGAGGGCGGACTCACCAAGGTTAAGCCCCGTGGCCCAACGGTGCCGGGTGCTATTCTGTCGAATGAGGCCGGGGTTCAGATCCCCGCCTCCCTAACTTGGTGACGGTTATGTTTTAATATGCGTTGGTTATTGTTTGTGATTGGTTTTTTGGAGCGGTTAGAACTGACCTATGTATATAGTTTGAAACTTCTCGGGGGTTGGCGGTTCTACCGGGGGTGGCCCGCAAACCCATCCCCTCTACTTAATACATATACATGAATCACGGGGTCGGTGGGGGTGATATCCCGCCACCCCTTTTTTTAATATTATTTTTGTTTAAAAAAACAATGGATTTGATTTTTGCCGATTAGGGGTTAATGGGAAAACTAACCATCCCACAAATGCGCCCACTTTCGGGAGCTAGCTTTTTATGGTTGGTGTTGGTCAAATTGTAGAACCCTTAAACTTGGCCCATGGCTAACTTTGACCACAAATTTGACTGGATCTATATCCTCCATATAGCTTGGATTTGAGTGTCATTCACACCGTTGGAATCAGGGCAACGAGAAATTCGATCTGGCGTTGGTTTGAGAGAAATTTGACCACTTTGAATTTTGACTATTTTTTAGCACTCTTGGATTTATACATGTGTCTAGAGACACTTGGATCAATCCTCGCCACTGAGGAGCTTTTGTTCCTCCAAAAGCATGAAAATAATTTGCAACTTCTTTGTACCTTGTCCACACTACAAGTGCTTGATAGGTCATCCTTCCTTCTCCTTCACCTTTGTCCTTCAGAACCATAAGCGATGAGCTGACACCTGCACCCTTTGCAAACCTGTAGTACATTTCTACAAATTACATGATTAATTTACATGAACAACTAATGACCCAAGCATCCCAGACTCGCCATGAGTTTATAACACATACTCTGTGGTCAAGTTTACATAAAAATGGAAATAATACCCCAACTATGAAAACAAGGCCAAAATATCATTGTTTCTTCAACAAGTGATGGAAAACACATCATCACTGCAACACATGATTTACAAAAATAAGGCCAAACACTATTGTTGCTTTAACAAGTGATGGAAACACATCATCACTTTCACATTTTAAAATGCAACACAAAATAAGGCCAAACATCATTGTTGCTACAACAAGTGATGGAAAACACATCATCACTTTTATAGTTTAAAATGCAACACATGATTGGAAAAAATAAGACCATGACATTCTACCACACCTATAAGAACCATTTCTCACTTATCAAAGTGAATGGGTCACCTCCTTGTGGCACATTCACTAGTTGAACAACTGTTTCATTTGGTTCATGCTCGGATGCTTTGTACTTGCAACGCTGTTCTGGATGGAGCCTCCAACATGTGGCTTTTTGATGACCACCTCTATTGCAATGACTACAATAAGCCTTCTTCTTCCAAATCTGATTTACCTTCTTCTTTGCCTACTACTAAGAGGGTCTTTCATGTCTCATCTTTTTCCGTGCTACTATTCTTTTCCAGCACTCATCAAACATATGGTTATGCAATCCAAAAAAACAAGAAGTTCTTTTATGCCACGATTTTTGTTCATTATTAACAATATGGTTGTAATCAAAATGAACATTACAATACCGAGACTGGTTATAGCTTTCTTGTTGGTCTTTGGTATGATCATGGGAACAAGAGCTTGCCTCATCTCTTTCTTGGCAATGTATACTGCCATGGGATGATGGTGATGTGTTCCCATCATTCTCTTTCCTCGACAATCTCAACAATGTCTCGGAAGAATCTGACACCCTTGACCATTCTCCTTCGGTGTATCCCAAGCCTGCAAATCGAGGTCTTTGCACAACCTCCAATGGCTGAGTTATGCCTTGGCTATTAACACCAAGTCCTTCTTCCTCCTTGTACCTCATCCTGGTAAGGAGTCTCATGTTTGTCCCTGTAATTGGTATCTCCCCATTTCCAATAGAAATTATACTATGTGAAGATTAAACTGAAGGGAAATCAACATCTTTTACCTCCATTGTCAAGTTGGAAAGAACTAATGAGGGCTTCTCATCGTCTGTTGTTGGTGGTTTGTTGGCTGTCTTGGCGCATTCCCAAAATTCCTTCCTAACATACCCAAGTCCTTCCTGACAGGGTAATTCCTCTACTTTGATGGGGTTTATGATGCCTTGGCCATTAATGCCGAGTCCCTTCCCTTGATACCCCATTCTCTTTAACAGTTTGGAGTCGATTCCTGTGGTATGATTTTCAAAAACAACAAAATCATCATCAAGAAACATACATGAAGTCAGAGAATTAATTTTTACCTCACATGGTTCATGTTGCATCTTTTCCAAGGCCTCATCCTTAGCTTGCAGCTGGCGTAGAAACCTCAGTTTCTCCTCTTCCTCTTCCTGTAGAAGCCTCTGTAATTCAACATGCTCTGCTTGACAACTTCGGTCGTTTCGCTTCAATTCTTCTAAGGATGCCTCTACAGCTTGCAACTAAAGTTGAAATCGATGCTTCTCCTATTTCTCTTCTCATATAAGCATCTTTAATTCAGTGTTATCTGCTTGAAGACTCTGGTTGATCTCCTCATTCAAATAATGAGAAGATGATGAAGGCAATGAGTGTACACTGGAATATGTGGATGAAGCATTGCTTTCCGATCTCTCTGCCTCCTCCTCTCTTCTCTTCTCATATGCTTTATACATGATGTCCACCATTTTGTACATTTGTAGGAAGGTCTCGTACATTTCTTTGTCATCCTCCATTGTTGCAAATTCAATCGTTCACTCTTGCAATTCACATCAATGAGAAGACCGCTCTGATACCAAACTTGATTCGAGTTCTTTTAGCTTCTGAAATTAACCAAGACATTTTACTTTTGTGATGTTGTTAGAATTGAATTTTAAAGAGAATAAAAGAACATATATTCATTCTTAAAAAAGAGGAAACATGACAATGATCAGCAAGTCAAAAAACGAGAAATTTGATAAGGGAGTTCGTCCAGTGTGGACTACGTCTTCGGGCCCGGTGTCAAGGTGGTGTTGGCCACTTTGTATAACGCTGGAAAAAGATGATGATGTACATGGAAGACTCTATGTCATAGCAAGGACATCTACCCTCAAACAAGAGTGGCTTGTCTCTCCACGAGACGTTCCTCTTACAAGAATTCTTACTCAAGAAGGCTTCCTATCAACATGACAAACTCACATGATCTCACACAATTTGGCAATGAGTATCCCTTCAACATAGTTACACAGGGATCTCAACAACAATACATAGCATGACATGCTAAATACATGTCACATAATGTGGCAAATCGATCCCGCAACATAACATCAAACAGGGATCTCAAAACATAATACATCATCTCAGCAATTATGAAGGAAAACATGACATGACTGATTCATGTACCTTCACCTCTGAAGTTGGCCGAAAAATGGAAGGCTCAACTGCAAAACATGAATGCACCACTAAATTTTTATCGTCGAGAGGCATAAAATCGACTATCCATTTGTCAAATTCTGACATCATAAAAATATGGGCCTGTAGGAATCTTTTAGATTCCCCGTGATTCTCTAAAGATTTTGTTCTCTGAGCTGACTGGAGATCTATAACTCATATCACAAATCCGATCTCTCCATCATAATCCTTGCAAGATCATGAGACTTTTGAGCATAAAGTTGGCTGCATTGTCACTCTGGCGAATTTCAGATTCCCAACAGAGAAATTTTTTTTAGGAATCTTGAGGGAATCTTCCAGATTCCTTGATTGAAGCTCGTTAGCATGTTCTAAAAAATAGCAGAAATTTACTTGTATTTTCCAAAAGGGACTTCTAGAAATCTAGATTTGGGAATAAAAAAAATAATCTAAGTAGCTCAATGATTGCCATGACCTTCCAAAATTGTTCCAATGATGAAATTATTCTTTTGATCTTGCAAAATAACTTACTTGAACCATTTAACCCAATCATACAACAAGAAATCATTAATACTAAATGCAGAAATAGAAAAAAGACAAGAACAAGAGATCCATGTGAATAAGAAGTGAAAAGAAGAAAAGTAAATGATACAAAAGGGCTCTAAGGCTCCTGGGATGGCCAATACCAAGGAAAAATTAGAGTCCTATGAAGGAGACCAATATTTAGAAGCTGAACATGGCACCAATCTTCATTATTTCCATCAAAAATACAATTACATCCCTGCAAGAAATGAAAGTGGAGCTGCAAAAGAACGAGTTCTCTCCAAAATGAGACTAAGAAAAATCAACTCCTAGAGGAAAATTTGACTTGGTACTTATACAAAATGATTAGGAAGTATTCCCCATGAAAGGAGGAATCTTTCCCCACCAAAATCCCTTAAATAGTGGATCTAGTTCCCAATACTAGGAATCTGCATTAAATGAGAGGGAACACATTCCTATATTTTCTCAAACATTTGAGTTCCATAATCTGTGCAATAATTTCAAAATATCTTCTTTATTTATTATTATTTAATATTGATCCTCCTGTAGTAGGGAGCAAGTCCCCAGATGATCTCCTCCAAAACTTCATAATCTGTGTAATATTCTCACAATATTCCACAAAAATAAATAATATTAGGCACAAATATGCATTTATCCATTAAACCTTCATAATGAACATATTAAAGTTAAAAATATGTTATCTAATGCAAAAAGATAGGTTTAATGTGCGGAAGGATGGTCATACGCGTCTTAATTTGTGTTTAATTTGGAGGCCTGTCATACCCCCCTACTGAAAGTGTTGATCATTTTCTAAGCAACTTACTGACCTCATTGTGCCTCATTCATGGCCTTGGTGGCCTCCCTGATTTGTACATTCCTGCCTTTTTCCCCTTATGCAATATGGGTTCTTTAAGATTTTTCGGTTTGGAAAGGTCTTTCACATCCTTTTCCAATCTCGTGCTACCTTTCTCCACCATTTGGACACCTCTAGAACCCTCAAAATGCCCTTAGATGAGATCCTATAGTAAACTAGGAAATCTTGTAGTAATTCCTGTAGTAACTACAGGAAACCCTGTAGCATCCTGTTTAAACCTGTTTTGAGCAAAAATGATAGTTTGAGCCTAGGGTAGGCCCTCAACTTGACTTCCATGCCCCTCAATGCCATTTTGGACTGGTTTTTCCATGCCTTTCTCCCATTTATATAACATCTTTTAGGACTTGGACACAAGCTAGAAAGAGATTAGAGACCCCTTGGAAATCCTCTTTTAATCACTACAGTTTGAGTCCTATTATGTTTCCTTCTTCTTCTCTTTTGTGTCCTAGATGATTTCCTAATGGGATTTGGAGTTATATTTTTTGGTTAGGTCTCTCTTAGGCACTGCCATTTTGGTTTTTAGCACAATTTGTTCCTTTCTTCCTTCTTGTAGCAGCATTCTTCCTTCTTGTAGTAGCATTCTGCCTTCCTGTAGCAGTCATTCCTTCTCTTTTAGGGTCTTCTAACTGTATGGGAGTGAGGATAAATGATGTAGAGGGTTTGGAGGATGATGATAGGGCTCAAAGGGAGTAGTGTAGGTTTGTGAAAATGGAGAGGATGTGCTCTTTGTATTTTTTTCAAGAAATTTTCAGGGTGAGACAGAGTGTAGGGTTTGTTCTTGAAAAATGTTAATTTTTTCTTATGAAATGGGATGGATGAATGATGGATACATAGTGGATATGATGTGGATGGAGGGCTCGGAGTGTTTTGGTCACTTGGCGTTTGCACAAATTTCCTCTTTTAACTATTGTCCCTACTCCTCAAAATCATCACCCTTCCTAATTTGAATTTTCCACATTTCATGAGTGAGGAAGTTAGTTGCAATTACCTAGGTGTGGGTGGCTGAGACTGCTGAACCATCCTTAGCTTTATAAAATCTCACCTATCATGCATTTACAACAAATTTCTAACTATAATATGCTCAAGAGAAGAGGTCAAGAATATTTCATACATGTACCTACCTGATGGTTGTTGGAGAAGCATGCATGTTGCTGTTGAGTTGATGATCGATCCCTACTTCCCTGGAGGTGATAATTTTCTTTTCTTGCTTCTGCATAGGTCTTCATAACTTGTCGATTATTTGAATGATAAGTTTGTTGTGTGAAATTTTATTTCTAGTGTTCAATATTTTGCTGGTGGAGTGGATAGATTGCTTCCTAAGGAGGGTGTGCCCCCTTTTCAATCTTCAGAAATTGCTTCATGCTACTCAAGGTGGCTAGATCTTCTATTGTGTGAGTGAAAAAGGAATTGATGCTAAGTTTTTTTGTAACTATGAAGGCTGCTTATAGGAGGAATCCTCTTCATATAGTAGCCATTTAATTCCTCTTCCAGACCTCATTGATGCATGTGGTATTGAAGGAAATTCATAGGAGTTATAAGGACATAGTTAAAATCATCAAGAGGTGGTGTAGGTGGTGGAAATGTTGATGACAAAGTTTTTTTTTATTTTTTTCATGTAAGGTAGAGTGGAATTTGAAGATGGATTTTGGTTAGATGGAGTGGATGAGTGATGAAATTGGTGTTGGGGGACCTGTATCAACCTTCCCTAAATAACAAATGACCTTTTTACCCCTTTCTCCAATCATATTGCCTCCTATATCTTCTTCTCGGCCATCGTGTAGTACTACAAGATCTTCATGTAGTAATTCAAGACAACCTCTTGTAGCAGACTGGTTTTTTCCATATCTCCCAAACAGTAAAATGGATTCACCTAAAACATTTTGAGGATGTTTCCATCATCCTTATGAACCTCCCCATAAAAATTCTTGGTCAATGGATGCACAGATCTCAAGAAAAATAAAAAATGGATGCAGGTGATGGAGATCGATTTCTCGAAAACTATGCACTCGAATTTGATGAAATTACTTCAGCATGTTACCATCATCCATGTGCATCTCCCCAAGAAACAATTTGTAAATGGATGCACTAATATCAAGAAAATTCAAAAATATTTATAGGTGATAGAAGTCAATTTCTCAAAAATTGTGCACTAGAATTTGTTGAAATTGCTTGGGCATGTTACTATCATCCTTGTGCATATCCCCCCTAAAATATATTGGAAAATGGATGCATGGTTTTCAAGATGTGACAAAAATAATTTTCTGCTCTATGTATTTTTATTTCCTGTAGTAACTACAAGATCTTCCTGTAGAATTTTAGAATAACAAGGAAAATGATTGGTAAATGCTTGGGAATGATGAGTGGATGGTGGAAATAGATGAGGGTGATGGATTGGCATGGCCTTGCTCCTTCTGGAGCATTTGAGTAAAGGAGGAGAAAGTCCAAGTTTTACTTCCTTTGACTAGGATTTTGATCAACTTTTCTTTTGGTGGCTAACTTGTTTTTGTTTCTTGCAGAGGTTGGAGAACACTTACATTCATGAGAGAGAGATACATGGAGAAAAGATTTTTTTTTTTATTCTTTTTTCTTCTAGGCCTACTAGCCACCTCAATGATGTTTTCAACTAGTAGGTCTTCCTAGGCGCCTCAAAGGAGGTTTTCACCTAGGATTTTTTCTTTTTCTCCTTTTTCTGTTTTTTCTAACCCATTGACTTCCTCATGGAGGTTTTCAACCAATGAGCCAATCGCATGTGCCTCAAATGAGGTTTTCACTTGAGATTTTATTTTTTCTCTTATTTTTAATTTTTTTATTTTTTCTACCTCACTCTACTTGAAAAAAAAAATCTCTTTCAAGTATAAGAACACTTCCAATGGAGTCATGTGCACATCAATATGACAAATAAACTGATGTGTAGGCTTGAATGAATTCTTTGACATGTACCTGAATATAAGAGACCAAATGCTTTGACTGAGATGAGATTAGGAATTGTTGAAGAAGAGTGTGTTGCTGCAACTTAAAACTTTTCTGGAACCATATTTCAATATAGTTGTGATGCCCCTAGTCCACTTGTTGATTTGGATCATCTTGGATGTCTTCTTCTTCCATGAAGTTCAAAGCTTCTTCTTTTTGCTAATTATTTTCTTGAACACATAGAGGATCTAATGGTGAACATGAGGGAACTTTCTCAATCTCTAATTTTGATGTTTGATCTTTATCAAGTGCAGCCCATGATCCTTTGGTCTTCTCATTTGAATCTTCTTCTTCTGGATGTGGTCCTTCAATGACATCAATAGAATCTCTTTTTTGCAATACCTTTCCTGATCTAAGATGAATACCATTTAGATCAAGAGGATATGTTTGGAAGTTTTGTGCCTCAGCATTGTAAGTGCTCTGAGCTACTTGCTTGTGTGGGTTTGGAAATGGTGGTACAGGTAGTTGAGTGGGAGTGGATATTTGAGATGTATGTGGTTGGGGTTGTGGTTGTGGTGGAGGTGGATGGTATGGATAACATGGAGTTGAGTATGGAGGATATTGAGGAAAATGTTGAGGATGTTGTGGATGGCTCCCATAAGTTTCTTGCTAACCTTTTTGCCAAGATTGGTTTTGGGGTTGAGATGGCCAAGGTTTCCAAGGAAAGGGTGTGTTCCAATTACTTTGAGATAGATGTACATAAGCTTGAAATTGTGAATTAGGCTCTTGCCTCATATCAGGTTGAATAGGTTGCAATGGTCCTCTTGGAGCTATATAACATAGTTGTATTGGCAATTGACTTGCTCCATTGTCCTCTTGGTAAATGTCTTTCAACCTTGGTAATGAGGGGCAATATTTAGCATGTGATTATGCATGGACAACACAAATATCAACATCTTCTTTTTCCTGATCTTGCATTCTTAACATTTCTACTTGTTTTCATAGATTGCTAAGAATCTCTGTTTTAAAGTCATCAAACAAATTTCCAAGTTTAGCTTGACTTACTGATCTTGATGTTGATTTACTTACTCTTTCCCTTCCTCTTGACATGTGTTTGCATGTTTCACAAATTTCTTCAAATGATAATTGGTACACATCACCTCTACTCATGAGATTAAGGAGATCAATCCACTCATCCCTAATTGTTCTAAGTAAGAGGGTTTTTAGTGTGTCAGATCCTAAATGATATAATTTTTCCCTCTTAACATTATACATGAACCTCTCTATTAGATCCTCAAGGATCTCATCTTCTTTTTGATTCATTCTAAAGATTTCTTCTTTAAGTTCATGATCTTTATATTTTTCTAGAAATATGTTTTTCATAACATTCCATGATCTTATTGAATTAGTCCCTAAACTCATGAACCATTTAAGAGCTCTATCCTTCAATGTTGCTAGAAATAATCTCAATTTTTGAGTTTTTAATAAGTAACCATAAGATATACAAAGGATTTCAAATTCAAAGAGAAAGGTTTCCGGATCCTATGACCTTAGACCATGAAAGTTTGGAAGAAAGGATGGAAGGATGTTCTTCATATGCACACTGACATCAATATCTTGAATGGGAAATCCAAGAGGATCTTCCTCATTTTCATCATCTCCATCCATTTATCCTACCTTCTCTGTCACCTTTTCTTCTTCTATCTGCAAAAATGAATGGTGATGTGGCTCTTACTGCACCGCGTGATCAAATGGGTGGTTGGTGTTGGATACGTATTTTTTTTGTTTAAAAAAAATTATTGAACGGGAATGCTAATAGAATGAAATTTTCTGTTCTTGAAATGAAATATGTTGATATGATTAGGAATATTAGTTTTACTGTGCTAAGATCCTCCTCATATTATAAACAAAATGCTATTCATGTGCTTAAGGATTCATGAGTTTATTGCAAGTAAAAATACGTTTTTATGTTAATTTTATGAGCAATTTAACATAAATAAGAAACATAACAACATCATATAAATGTACAGAACATCACCAACAACACATCACAACAGGAACATGATGAAGGAGTTCACCCCTCCTGAGCTACGTCTCCTTGGTCTAGATTCCAATGGCTCGGGCCTCTTTATTATGCTCAAAATATGTAAAACGATGTGTTTACAATGCTCAAATGCTTCTGAAACCTGCTCTAATGAGTCTAGAATGTCCAAAAATGGCCATCTAGCCTCTTTTTGCTCCCAATTTGGTCAAAAATTGGAGAAGTTATGACCTCTCCTAGTTTCTCCACTATTCGGTCCACAAATTGCCCAAAATCCAGCACTGGACCCTCATTTTCGCCTGAATTCCCATTAATTGGCCACCAAATCCGTCAAAATTGGGTGATTTGTTGGATAGATAATTTGGCTTCCGAGGCCTAAAAATCAGGAGAAAGGTCATATGGAGGGTCATGCACCCAAGGGCTAGTCCCCTGAACTGGCCCATTTTCCTCCGGCGGTCACATAAACTGTTGGCAGCTAAGATAAGGTGTTCAAGTGGAAGTTAAGTCTGTGACTAGCCCCCACGAGCTGGCCTAATCTCCAAACTCTGTGGCATTAAACTTTTTAAAGAGCACACAATCCATATGGTTAAGAAACATCTACGTGGTGCAACGATAGTTGACTCTGTTGTGTGTTGGGAGGTCGCGGGTTCGACCCTTGCTGCCTTCGCTTAGACTTAAAACAAAAATTTGGTGGCCTCCAACAGGGCCACGTGTTAGTCCATGGTTGGCCACCCACCAACCAATGAAAATCACATAATTTCAACAAATGAAAAGAAGCCACTTGTTAGCACCCCATTCGCCAAAGGATCCCATTCACCAAGTCAACAACCACATCACCTGCCCTATCAGTGCCATGTTATTAGTATGGAATGCTGATTGGGTTTTCCTTTTCTTTGAAAATTCGCTTGTTTGGGAAGGTGAACAAAACTCGTTTCTGGAGTCATACGAAGTCTGTTTCGTGCAAAATGAGTTGCACCAGATTCAGGATGATGAGCACTAAGAAGTTGTCCAGGTTCCACACCAATCCGAAAAATTTGAATTTTGAGCTATTTTTTGAGCACCCATTCATTCCTCCCCACTAGAAGCCTTTTGGATCCCAAAATATCACTTTCAGTTGTCCAGCAGGTGAGGGCACATTTCCCTCATCTTTCCAATCTCGATCCATTTGGCCTTTGAAGGATTTGTTCTATTGAGCCCCACTCGAAGGTAATCCACATTCCCTCGTTTTGAAGACCTTGTTCTTTTGTCAAGAATGGTATCTTGTTGTAGTTCATTAAGGTATTCAGGAGAAAAATCCCCTATGGAAGGAATTTGGACATTTTATCCTTGATCTTCAATCAACGAAGGCTCATACAACCTTAAGTTCTGAACATTAACAACAACATAAATTTTCATATATGAAGGCAAATCCAGCTTGAAGGCATTGTTAACAATCTTTTCTAAAATTCTGAATGGACCATATCTAATTGGTTTCATTTTTTTACCTTATCCTTGGAGCCTCTCTTTGCTAATTTGAAGCCAAACTTTATCACCGACTTGGAACTTGTGATCTACATGATGCTTGTCGTGCCTTGCTTTGTACTTTCCTTGGCTCTTCTTAAGTTGTTCTTGAACTCTTTGGTGTACCAATTGGATTTGTTCTATGAACCTTCTTTCTTTGTCTATGTCACTATGACCATCAATAGCAACATATTTTCCAAAAATGAAATCCAAAGGAGACTTAGGAAAGTATCTCAAACATGCCTCAAATGGCGATGTTTGAGTTTAAGAGTGCTTGGACCGGTTGTAAGCATGTTGAATATAGTGTAAATGTTCATCCCACAACTTAGGATGCTTGCTGCAATACCCATGAAGAAGATATATAATTGTTTTGTTCACTGCCTCTGTTTGACCATCTGTTTGTAGATGAAATGTTGTACTCTTTTTCAATTTGTTGTCCATGAATCCCCACATTCTTGACCAAAAGCTCCCAACAAAGCGAGAATATCGATCACTAACAATGGATGTGGGCAATCCAAAATGCACCCATACATTCTAAAAGAATAACTAAGCAGTTTGTTCAGTTGTAACTTTCTTTTTACATGGCATCAAAATACACATTTTGCTGAACCTATCCATAACTATATAAAAATAATCATGATCTCTTTTTGACAATGGAAGACCTCCTACAAAATACATAGAAATAGTCTCCCATGATCGTGAAGGAACTAGAAGTGGCGTGTACAATCCTAACTTCCTATTGCTAGGCTTACTGACTACCCATAATGAAAATCCTTTAATAAAACGTGACACACTTCCAAGCATAAGAGGCCAATAACAATACCTCTGTAGATGTGCCACCATATTAATTACACCAAAATGACCAACAATAAGAGAAGTATGTGCCTCCCTTATGATGTTGACTCTTTCTCCCTGTGGAATACAAAACTTGCTAAGATGGCACAACAAGTTATCATGCAAATGATAATCCAATTCCTCTAGTTGGTTACTTTGACTCAAGCTTGCATAAACATCTTGAAAGTCATTGTCTAATGCATATTGCTCAATATAAATTTCATGTAAAATAGAATTATGCTTGACTAAAATAGCTGCACTAATAATAGGCTAGAAAGCATATCAGCAACTTTATTGCCGATACCTTTCTTAGACCTGATTACCAAGTGGAATTGTTGAAGAAAACCCATCCATCGGAAGTGCCTTGATTTCTGCAACTTTGATTGAGATTGCAAGTATTACAATGGATGTTGATCAGTGTGAATAATTGTTTCCTTACCCATCAAGTATTGTTTCCACCTTTTCACACTTTGGACCAATGCATACAATTCCTTGTCATATGTAGGATATTTAATCATTGCACCACTGAAATTTTCTGAATGAAAACAACTAGGCTTACCATGTTACATGAGGATTGCACCCATGGCATAGTCACTAGCATCAGTCTGAATCTCAAATGACTGTCTCAAGTCTGGAAGTGCAAGTACTAGAGATAAATTGATCTTTTCCTTCAATGCATCAAAGGGATTTTGTTGTTTTCCTCCCCACTGAAAAACGTTTTTCACACTTCTCAATGCACGCAAAGGAGCTGCTATAGAAGAAAAGTTAGAAATGAATTTCCTCCAATATTGGGCTACCCCCAAAAGACTTCTTACCTCAGTAACTGTCTAGGAACTTGGCCAATTCAAAATGACATCAACCTTGGAGGGATCTATTTTCAACTCACCTCCTCCAACAATATGACCCAAGTAAACTAAAGAAGTTTTTCCAAACTCACACTTTGAAATCTTTAAATACCATTGTTCTTTCTTTAAAACATCAAGTACTTTTCTCACATGAATGACACATTGGTCACGACATTTACTAAAAATTAAGATGTCATCTAAGTAGACTATAACAAACTAATCAAGAAATGGCCTCAACAAATCATTCATCACACACATGAATGTATTAGGAGCATTACATAAACGAAAAGGCATAACTAGCCATTCAAAAAAACCTTGTTTTGTTTTGAATGTTGTCTTACAAATGTCTCCTTTATCAATTCTAATTTGATGGTAGCCACTCCTTAAGTCCAACTTAGTAAAATACTTTGCATCTTTCAATTGATCAAGTAAATCATCTATTATAGGCAATGGGTAATGGTTCTTTACCATAATCTTGTTCAATGCATGGAAGTCCACACACATGTGACATGTTCCATCCTTCTTTGGCACCAAAAAAATAGGTGAACCACATGGCGAAGAAGATGACCTAATGATCCCTTTATCCAACAAATCTTGAATTTTCTTTTTAATCTATGTACTTTCCATCACTGACATCTTGTACATGCCAATGTTAGGAAGATGATTATCTTGTTGCAACTGTATCTCATGTTGGATTCCTCTCTTGGGAGGAAATCCTTTTGGTTCTTGAAACATCTCATCATATTGGTCAACTATATCAACCAATTCAAATTTCAATTTTGAATCACAACTTTAACAAATTCATTATCAACATCATTCTTAGGTTTTATCATTAGAAGCACAAAATTCTTGCTTGAATTCACTAGTCTTTTCATCTGCCCCACATTAACAAGTGAAAATTTTAGTTTCTTTCTGTGAGATCTCACAATATATTGTACTCCATCTTTGAGCAAATGGTATTTTTTTTAATGTCTATGGAAGATATATTTTCTGTCATAGACGTACCGGCTATGCAAAACTATACCACATATGTCTAATGGCACAACATCAAGCTCCACTTCATTTATGGAATTTGCAGTAACGGCGAATTTAAGTTTACACTTTCACACACCCATCCAAGTGGATATGGTTTATGATGTGGAATGTTTACCAAGTTTAAACTTTGGAAATGTTTCAGAGATAAGATTGGCTTGAGAGCCACTCTCGAAAAGTGTATCAATTTTTCTCTGTTTTGAGATCACCCTTATGTGAAAAAGTTCTATCCTCTTCTTTTCATTTGGAGTTTCATTGTGTGAATTTGAAGGACTAGTGCTAGCAATGGATTCTTTTCCTTTCATACCCATGGCTGTAATTTTAGTTTCATCATGCGAATAAGATCCCAAATCCTATTGAGTGATTGTAGTTGTCTTTTGTTTTCCCTTGTTGTTGAATTTCTTTGGTTTCATTTCAGGATGAAGCTTCCAACAATGAGCTTCATCGTGACCCTCTTTGGAACAATGTTTGCATGTTAATTTCTCTCCTTCCTTCTTGATAGATGCATTTTTCTTTCCCTTCCCTTTGAAACCATTTTCTTTTCCTTTACTCTTAAATGGATTTTTACTGCCCTCTTCTGGAGTTTTTTTCCCTCTTGCCTCAAGATGAGTGGCTTGAACACACACATCATCTAGATTATTGTGATTAAACATTAAGATAGTATGCCTAAGGTAACTGTGTAAACCCCCTATGTACTTCAGCAACGTGTCTTGTGATTGCAAATCTACACCTAACATTAGACACATTTTTCTGAATTCTTGGGTGTAATATTGCACATTTTGACCCTTAAGTTATCTAAAGTTCTGCCAATTCATGATGGCTTTCCGCATATAACCTAGAGGGTAAAATTGTCTTTTAATTGCAGCAATGAAATCGGACCAAGAAATTTAGATCTTACCGTGTTTTCTAATCTCCTCTTGTGTCTTTGATTCCCACCATACTAATGTTGCACCCTCCATGCTCAAGGAAGCTAACTGAATCTTTATGTCATCCTCTCGAAGATTTTGAATTCTGCAATAGAGCTCCAACTAAAGAATCCAATTATCAAGCTTCTCTACATTCACTTCACCATTATACATGGGAAGTTAAAATTTAACATCAAGTTTTAGTAAGGGTGATTTACGAGTTCCTTTTGAGGTATGTTGATGAGTATGAGTAAGGGTTGTGTTAGTGGAAGAGGGCGAAGAAGCCTGTGAAGATGAAGATGAAGAAGATGGTGGAGAGGGTGGAGGTTTACCTCCATTTCCATTACCTCCTCCTCTTGAAGAACCTTCTCCATTGGGAGGTTTGGAGCTTTCACCCTGCGGTCTGGTATTCCTCTCTTCATGCAGGACCTTCACCATCTCTGTCATATCAAATAAAGCCTTCCTAAAGACCTTTTCATCCTCTGGCATGTTTGTAGGTTATGCTTCATGAGCAATACTTGCTAAAGCCTCAACTACAACTTAAGGAAGAACTAGTGTTGGAGATTGTGGCAACCTTGCCTTCCTTCCCCTTGACCCAACTTTAGGGCTTTCAACCAGCTTCCCTTCTCCTATTTTGAGTTTTAACCTTGTAAGCATGACATAAACTTGCAAACAGTTAAATCCTTCTTGCACAAAGAAAAGATAGTGCTTTGATACCAAAATGATCTGATTAGGAACATTAGTTTTTTTGTTCTAAGATCCTCCTCAGATTATAAACAAAATGTTATTCATGTGCTTAAGGATTCATGATTTTATTGCAAGTAAAAATGTGTTTTTATGTTAATTTTATGAGCAATTTAACATAAATAAGAAATTGAACAACATCATATAAATGTACAGAACATCACCAACAACACATCACAACATGAACATGATGAAGGACTTCACCCCTCCTAGGATATGTCTCCTTGGTCCAGCTTCCAATGACTTGGGCCTCTCTATTATGCTCAAAATATGTGTTTACAATGCTCAAATTCTTCTACAACCTACTCTAATGAGTCCAAAATGTCCAAAAATGGCCATATAGCCTATTTTTCCTCCCAATTTGGTTGAAAATTGGAGAATTTATGACCTCTCCTAGTTTCTCCACTATTTGCTCCACAAATTGCCCAAAATCTGGCATCGAACCCTCATTTTCACTTGAATTCCCGTTAACTGGCCACCAAATCACCTGAAACTCAGGAGGATTTGTTAGACGGATAATTTGGCTACCAAGGACTAAAAATCGGGAGAAAGGTCATATGGAGGGCCATGTGCCCAAGGGTTAGCCCACAACGCTAACCCCTTTTCCTTTGGCAATTGCATAAACTGTTGGTGGCTAAGATAGGGGTGTTAACATGGGAAGTTAATTCCGTGGCTGGCCCCCACGAGTTGGCCCAACGTCCAAACTCCGTGGCATTAAAGTTTATAAAGAACACACAATCCATATGGTTAAGAAATATCCGTGTGGTGCAATGGCAGTTGGCTCTGTTGTGTGTTGGGAGGTCTCGGGTTTGAACCCTGCTGCCTTCACCTAGACTTCAAACAAAATTTTGGTGGCCCCTCAAGCTACTACGTGGTGGCCTCTAGCTGGGCCACGTGTCAGCCCATGGTTGGCCACCCCACCAACCAATGAAAATCATGGAATTTCAAAAATTGAAAAGAAGCCACTTGTCAGCACCCCATTCGCCAAAGGAGCCCATTGACCAAGTTTCTCCTTGACCAAGTCAACCACCACATCACCTACCCAATCAAAACCAAACCAACAGTACGACTGTTGACTGGGTTGTCCTTTTTTTTTTAAATTTTCCTATTTGGGAAAGTGAAAAAAACTCGTTTATGGAGTCATATTGAGTTTTTTTCATGTGAAACGAGTTGCGCCGGATTCAGGATGATGAGTACTATGCGATCGTCTAGGTTCCATACCAATCTAACAAATTTTAATATTGAGCTATTTTTTGAGCACTTGATGATATGCCTAATCCATTCTTTTTTGTTTTTGCAGAAACTAATAGAAATGAAACAACTAAGGAAGAAAAAAATGCATACTTTGATACCTCCCCAGAAACAGCACCAAAAATTGATGAGCCTCAGTATTGCAACAAGAATGTTGCAACTCCCAAGGCTACGAACTTTAATTATCAACTCGGGGTTTGTACAAACTTAAGAGGTATCGACACTATATGTGCAACATACAATGTGTCCTTCCTTCGCTATCATGATGTAATGGAGTGAATATAATAAAATCAAATCCTAAACTAATTGCAGAAATGGAAATGCTCGAAATGGAAAAGAAATTAATCCTAGGGAAGAATAAAAAATTGTAATTGAAATCCTAAGAGCATGAATTCAAATAAATAAGGTTCATCTAAATTGTAAAAATGAATGTCCTAATTGGTGTTTATTTTTCCTGATCCATTGATTTAGAGCCTAGGGGTCATGATTCAATCCTAAGGGACCAAAACCAAGCTTCTTGAGCGAATCTGGCCAAGTATATACATGTTGGAAGGCCGCTATAGGAGATTGTGTAGCTACTACAGGATGTTACAAAATTTCTACAGGAAGTTATAATTCATCGAGTGACCAGGTAATGGTGAGTCACTAGTGGGGAGGAGCGATGCGGACGCCGCGTAGTTTTACCGTGCGTACAGGGCTTGGTTAGGGTTTCTGTAACCCTGCAGACGCTGGTAACTCGCCGCTCCGTTTACACTCACCTTTGCACATCCACCGTCAGCTACCCTTCCGTTCCTGTCGCCGTCCGGTTTCTCGACACTCGGGGGTTCACGTTATCCTGAAGCTGTTTAACGCTCTCACTATCCGGGTTCACGACTCTCGGGGGTCATTTCGTTTACCTGTTGTTGTTTATCGCTTACTACTGCGGCGGTTTCTCATCAACCTTCAACCGCTACATGTCGTTTTCGCCGGGATTCACTGCACCGCTAAGCGCTCACCGTTCCGAGGAGTAGATAACTATGGAGGACCTGGAGACCGTGGATTACTCAGCTGACCCCTTGGAAGGGGTTTCCATCTGGCGAACCCCCAATGCCAGCTCAGAAGGTATGTTTTTCGATGATTTCTCTGGGGTTTACACTCAGTACTCGCATGGTGAATCTTCCAGATCTCTGCCGGTGGTCCTCCCGGATGAACCCCCCACCTGGCCGGCTCTCTCGACGCCTCCCCACTCTCCGGCGACCCTGGGTTTTGTTGCTGGCAGCCTAAACCCTACCCTAGGGTTAACCCCTCAGACTGTCGGTTCATCTCACCGCCATCCCCACAACCCTAACCTGGTTCTTGCCTCTTCCGGCCCCGTGGGTTACCTTGGTCCCTCGTCAGGCTGTTTTTCTTCCGTACCCCCGCTCTCGGGCCCCATTTCTGGTTTCTCCTGCTGGTATCCCTGCAACCTTCGGCACCAGCTCATTTCCCTCCACCGGCTTCTAGCAATCCGCGGAACCCTATCCCTCTCGGCGGCCCTAGAAGGAAATCAAAGTGTTTCAAATCAAGAGAAGTTGATTATTTTCTCAGACTGGAAGAGGACATACAGTGGGGCGAAGCGATGGATTTTGCGGACCGGGTTTTGGTCGGGCGCATCAGGGGACGCAGCTATACGGCGGCACGCTTGAAGGCTTGGGCTACTGAGATTTGGGGGCATCACTTGGTTGATATCCCGTTTGTGCAGACATTTGTGAGGGGATGGTTTGCACTTAGGTTCGCGCGTGCCGATCACACAAACTGGGTTCTGTCCTCACATTGGCACTTTGACCACGCGCCTGTGCTCCTCAAGCGATGGACACCCTTATTTGATCCTGAGACAAAGCAGATTGGGGTTGGTCCTATCTGGATTCGACTACCCGGACTCCCTCTTCAATACTGGTCTGAAGAAATTTTCAAGCACATAGGCAATGCACTCGGAACTTATATGGGCTATGACAAGTCCTATCTACAGACGGGCATGATGGCTTATGCCAGGATTCTCATATACATGGATACTCGGGGAGGACTTTATGAGTACATAACTATTCAGTGGAGAGATTCGGCGCGAAGGCAGATTATCGACTATGAGGGCATCCCATATCGCTGCCGCAGATGCCACAAAGTAGGGCATCTCTACAGGGACTGCCCGCTTCTACGGAAAACACAAAGGAATGAGCAAGAAGAGGTCGCTGATATCAACCGGTCGACACCTCTGGATCAACATCCGGTTCAGCCTCCTGAGACTCATCAGCGCTCACCAGGGGAAGATGCACCTCAGGATGGACCTGGACCTGCAAGTATAGAGACTGTTGCACCTCCCCCGGCACCGCCATCGTCCTCAGAGGCTCAGGAGCACACACTGACCCCTCCGACGGACACAGCGGTTACGGGTATGTCATCTCCTCCTAACTCTTTGACATCTCATGCATCTTGCATTTCATCGGTCTCTACACACTCTGTTCCCCCTGTTACACTAACATCACTCACTCACTCTCATTCATCACTCACTTGCACGATCCCGCCCCCTCCTCCTTTGGCTCCCCCCCCCCCTCCCCCGATTACTTTGACCTCAGCACTATCCAAGCCATCTCCCCGATATTCCCTTCGTCCTCGGATCAAAGACAGAGGACCGGATGTTATTGGTCTTGACCCTGTTAGTCCCCCCACCTCCCACAAGACCACTCGAGGTCGTCCATCCCGTATCACTAAAGCTAGGTAGACTGCGGATGAGGAGGTCGCCCTTGGGTGACAGCACACCATTTTTGGGGCCCTTAGAGCGAAGGATGGCCCTCCCCCTCCTTCCTCATGAAATTCCTCTCATACAACTGTAGAGGGTTTGCTAGTTCAGCCAAAAAACTAGCACTCAGGAGGTTGTTAACCTCGGATCGACTGGATATTATTTTTCTACAGGAGACCCTCTGCCAAGCGGACCACCTCATTCGCTCTCTTTCTTCTTGGCTCCCGAATTGGACTTTCCATGCACTTGATGCATCAGGCAGATCTGGGGCCTGGCTATTGGGGTCTGTAACAAGACTGTGGACATCTGCAATTTTTGGGGAGGTAAAGGGTTCATAGGCCTCGACATTCATGAACATACACTTGAAAGGGATCTCCGCATAATAAATGTCTATGGACCCTGTTCTGATCGAGTTACTTTCTGGAGATCCCTTCTTGAAAGGGGGCTCTTTCAAGCTGATAACATTATTTTGGGGGGGGACCTTAATTTCTCCCTGGGCTATTGTGAATCCTGGGGGCATATGGCCCAAGTGGATACTCTCTCTGATACCATCTCCTCCCTATTGGAGGACCACCACTGGGTTGACATACCTTCTGCTAGACTTCAGTATACCTGGACAAATAATAGGAGTGGAGATCAGAGTTTGGCCAGAAGACTCGACCGCTTCCTCATTAAAGAACGGTTATACAATGATCTACCCAGAGTTCGCCAATGGGTAGGATCGGGTGGCTTATCGGATCACAGGCCTATCTTCCTGGAGGTAGATGGCCTCACTCGCAAAATTAAGAGCCCCTTCAAATTCAATGCTGCCTGGCTACAAGATCCATCATACATTCAGCTGGTCCATGAATACTGGCAAAACAACCCAATCCGGGAAGAAGAGGAACTGTCTACTGGCTTTGTCAGGAAGTTAACTGAACTCAAGCTGATTACTAAAAAGTGGGCACATCAGAAGAGGATCCAGGATAACCACACTCTCATGGAGGCAGAAAGGATCATCACTGAGTATGAAAACTCTTCATCAGGAACTTTCAACTCCCCGGAGAGTAAGGAACAGTATAACCAACTGCTTGCTAAACGATCTCAAATATTGAAGGAAAGAGAAGAGAGCATGAGATTGAGAAGCAGGGCTATTTGGCTCACTGAGGGAGACAATAACACAAAGTTCTATCATAAATTTGCCAATGGTCGGAAAGCCATCAATACTATATGGGAATTAAAGGATGAGCATGGCCTCACCATCTCCAATCAGCAGAATTTGGCCAGGCTGGCCACCGATCACTTTAGAGGTATCTATAAGGTGCCAGGGAATGTTAATATACTGGAGATCATGAGAGTGGCTGAGCTTTTTCCCAGATATGTGGACCAGGACAATTCGGAAGAGATACTGAAGGAGGTGACCATGGATGAGCTGGAAGCAACTCTGAAATGGTTTAAAAAGGACAAAAGCCCTGGTCCAGACGGATGGACCATTGAATTTTACATCTCTTTCTTTGACATTCTGGGCCAAGATTTATTGAGTATAGTGGAGGACAGTAGGAAAAGAGGTCGGATATCATCAGCCATCAAATCCACCTTCATCGCCCTCATACCTAAGACTGATGATCCGACCTCCTTTGATGATTTCCGACCCATCTCACTCTGTAACTGCCTTTACAAGATTATTGCCAAGATTATAGCAAACCGTCTCAAGCCCATCCTCTCTCAGCATATATCATCAGAACAGTTTGCCTTCCTTCATCACAGGCAGATCCATGAAGCCATAGCTACAGCACAGGAGCTCATGCATACTCTACAAATCAAGAAGCAGAAAGGAATGATTCTCAAAGTAGACCTCTCTAAGGCATTTGACAGAACAAACTGGTTGTACCTTAGGTTGCTGCTCACTCATCTTGGTTTCCCATATGATTTTATCAAATGGATGATGAGCTGCATCACTGATGTAACTTATAGTGTCCTCCTCAATGGAGAAGCTACTTCCTTTTTCACTGCTGAGAGAGGGCTCAGGCAGGGATGCCCTCTCTCACCGCTGCTCTTCCTCCTGATTATGGAAGGGCTGAGTAGGATAATCTTATCCACCAGAGATCGAAACCTAATCACAGGAATCGAAATTTTGGATAATTTCTTCCTTACTCACCTCTTATTCGTTGATGATATTCTCATCTTCCTTAATGGAAGTATTGGTGACTCCTCCACTCTTCATAACTCCTTCCTACTTTTCCAGCAGGCCACAGGGATGTAGATTAACAATAATAAATCCACTATTACATCAGTTGGCTGCTCGGCACATGAAATCAACTATGCCTCACAGCGATTCCCATTTGTCACCTTGGAATTATCGGATGGAATTAAGTATCTGGGTTTTAGATTGAAGCCATCGGGCTATAAAATTGCAGACTGGTTATGGCTCATCTCCAAAGTAGAGAAGAGGCTACAAGTCTGGTACCACAAATATCTTTCGAGAGCCGGAAGACTTGTTCTCATTAAAGCGGTCATTGAAGTTACACTTGTGTACTGGATGGACCTGGCTTGGATACCTAGGGGCATACTGAACAGGCTCCAGAGCATATGCTGCAGATTCCTTTGGAAAGGGCACCAGCCAGGGCGCATTTTTGCATGGGTGAAATGGGAGACCATTACTAAGCCTAAGAGCTGGGGAGGATGGGGCATTAAGAGACTGGCTATCTTCTCTAAAGCTCTGGCAGCCAAACTCGGATGGAGTTTACTCACTGCAGACAGTCTCTGGACCAGGGTGGCTTATTCCAAGTACATTAAGCCACTGCCCATATTAGATTGGTTCTGTACCAGACATGGACACAATTATCACTTCTCCAACATCTGGAAAGCTGTCATTGATTCAATTCCCCTGTTGCGAGAAGGCATCACTTGGCGGATCAAAGAAGGGAATGCAGTTCGTATTGGAGTGGACCCTTGGGTTGGATGTGGGAATGCCCACAGACTGCCGGCTGATCTTATTCGCTATCTCCATGACAGAGGAATCACATATATCAAACACATTGGTGACCAAGCTAATTCCTCATTCCTCCAGCAGGCTTGGTTATCTGCCAGAGCTCTAAATCTGCCTCACCAATGGTTTGATGATTGGAAGGATTATACTTCTGCTCTCACACAAGCACATATCAGACTAATGGAGGGACCAGATGAGATTATCTGGGCACATGCTAAACATGGTGTGTACTCACCCAAGCTGGGATACCTCAAGCTTATGGAGCCACATAAACCACCTGACATCCTTCCCACTTGGAAGTCGATATGGAAATTCAAGGCCGCGCCCAGGACAAGACTTCTGATGTGGAATATCATCTTTGATAAGATCCCCACAGGTTCTAATCTCATGAAACGATCCTTCTATGGACCCTTTCGCTGTCATCTTTGTCTTAATGCTGAGGAGAGCACAGAGCACCTGTTTCTAACTTGCAGCTCGACCATTAACTTCTGGCAGTCCATATCATCACATATCCCGCATCTGAAGCAATGGCATGGGAACACCCTACAGGAGGCTTGGTCTAACTGGTGCTTAGAGCATACAGGCAAGGCCAAGAACCTACCTCTGCTGATTTGTTGGGCTATATGGATAGCTCGTAACCAATCCATCTTCCAATTGAAGATGCCTCACTAGCCATCGATTATTCTTCATATTGTGGCATATTACAATTTATTACCTGAAGAGGACCCTGCCATTGCACCTAGAACTCTCACTCCTATCCCCATTGATTACACAAAGCCCTGGGCTTTTTTTGATGGCTCAGCCCAAGATGATGGGTGCGGGGGGGAGCCATACTTCACCTAAACGACAGACACCGCTACAAGATTCAAATTAACCTTGGCAGAGGCACAAACAACTTCGCAGAACTCATCACAGCCAAGCATATCATTCATTTTGCTATCCTAAAACAATGCAGACACTTACAGATTTTTGGTGACTCCAAAGTTGTTTGCAATTGGCTCAATAATGCATCTCATTGTCATGCATTTGCTTTAAGACATATTCTTGATGAAGCTAAGAGATTGATTATGTCATTTGAATCTTTTGTCTATCATCACATCTACAAGGAACAGAACACCAGTGCAGATCAGCTCTCCAAAGAGGCAGTGCACAGAATAGGGGAGGATTGGTGGATCCAGGAGGAAATCGATGGCACCTTTTATCAGTACTATCATCGGCCATTTGATGAACAATTGGAATGATGGGCTATAAGCCCATATACATATGCAAATATTTTTGATTTTTCAGTATGTAGATGCAGCAGAACAATACATCTTTTTGTTTATATTACAGTATATATTGCTCTCTGCGAAGAGCCAAGCACAAATTTTGAACATAGATCTGACTTATTTACATGCTCCCTGCGCGGAGACTTTTATATATATAGCAGCTATAAATGAACTCGACAGGCAAAAGTCTGCTTTTGAATATGCTTCGGCATCTGCAAAATGTAATTTTCTTAACCTTAATGAAAATTACGACTTTTTCCCAGGGGAAAAAAAAATTCATCGAGTGACCAAGAAAATAAAATCCAAATTAGATGGGACAATTTTTTTAATTTACTAGGGCATCTTAGGTCTCCATTCCAAGTGGAATCACTCAAAAATACCTATGTTAACCCATGCTAAAAAATAACAGAAAATTACTAGTCTAAAATCTAGAATTTGAGAACTAGTGAGCTAGTAAATCTATCAAATGCCTAACTAATCAAGTGAAAATGAAATGGGGTAAATTTTGTTATTAACTAGAATGATTTTACGATCTAATGCAAGTGGAATCAACTCGATTGAATCTCGTTAGCATGTTCTAAAAAAAGAATAAATTTACTATTATTTGCCACAAGGGACTTCCAGAAATCTAGATTTGGGAATAAACAAACTAATCCAAGTAGCTCAATGATTACTATGACCTTCCAAAGTTGTTCCAATTATGAAATGATTCTTTTGATCCTGGAAAATAACAAGAAATAATTAATTCTAAATGCAGAAATAGAAAAAAGAAAAGAACAAGAGATGCATGTGAATAAGAAGTGAAAAGAAGAAAAGTAAATGATATAAAAGGGCTTTGAGGTTCCCGGGATGGCCACACCAAAGGATACTCAGAGTACTATGAAGGAGACCACGATTTAAAATCTGAACATGGCACCAATCTTCATTATTTCCATTAATGCAATTACATCCCCGCAAGAAATGAAAGTGGAGCTGCAAAAATACGAGTTCTCTCCACAAGAAGACTAAGAAAAATCAACCCCTAGAGGAAAATTCAACTTGGTACTTATACAAAATGATTAGGAAGAATTCCCCATGAAAGGAGGAAGATTTCCCCACCAAAATCCCTCAAATAGTGGATCTGGTTCCCAATACTAAGAATTTGCATTAAATGACACATAACACATTCCTAGATTTTCTCAATCATTGGAGCTCCAGAATCCGTGCAATAATTTTAGAATATCTTCTTGATTTATTATTTAATATTGATCCTTATGTAGTAGGGAGCAAGTCCCTAAATTATCTCCTCCTCCAAATCTTCATAATCTACCCAATATTCTCACAATATTCCACAAAAATAAATAATATTAGGCACAAATATGCAATTATCCATAAACCTTCCTAATGAACATATTAAAGTTAAAAATATGTTATCTAATGTAAAAAGAGAGGTTTAATGTGCTGAAGGATGGTCAGATGGGCTTTAATTTATGTCTAATTTGGAGGCCCATCAGTTGTGAATAAGGCCATGCTGTTGGGTCCCTATAATACTAGTGATTACCCCATTACTATTGTAGTTATACCCCTTATTTATATTGTTGTGCCCCTATTACCTCCATATTGTTATTTCTGTGCCCCATAGAATCCCTCTATTGTTATTTTTGTGGCTTTATATTATTATTGTTAGGTCGACTGGATTATATTGTGACTCCTTAGACTCCTATATATAGAAAGGAGGTTTTGTCATTTGAAACATCCAAGAATTGTTCATTTATGTAATGTAAAGGAGGTTTCCCCCTAGAAGAGGCTGAATTCTAAGGCGTTGATCTATCTTTTCTATCTTTTCTTGAGCTGGTTTCATAACATTTGGTATCAGAGCTTTGGATTCTAGGGTTTCGCTACTCCAAACAGGTCATCGTGGAATTTTCTCTATAACTTTTTTCTGTGACGTTTCAGAAGTCGCACAAAAAACCCATTTGAGAAGAAATCGTGCTGAACCTTAGGTCCGAATTCTAGAGCTTTTCGCGCGATATTTTCGGAGATATGATCTGAGGAAGTTGGTCTTTTTGCAGACTCCTGAATTACATTCAAAACAGGTGACCTGGGGAAAATCGTCATAACTTTCTCTCTGAGGATCGGATTTAAATTTCATAAGAAGGTACAGAAAGAGGATGGACTGTAGTTTCTTGTATGCATTTTTCATATCCATAGGTCAAAACAATGACTCGTGGCACGACGTACAAGTTTTCTCTACTGAACTAGTCTATAAGCAAGTCACTGTGGGAGATTTCGCATAATTCTTCCTTGGAGAGACCAATTTGTGTCAAACTTGTGGCATTGGAAAGAGGACTCAGAAGGCTACTACAGGTCAAAATTTCAGAACTGAATGATCCGAAATTACAGAGATACATCAGATTCAATATCAGACTTCTACAAAGTGAAAAAAGGTGTGTAGTTTTTTTTTTAAATTTTTGCATAAGCTTGGTTTGAAGGAATTCAAAGGGCATAGTAAAGCATTATTATCGGTAACTGATGCCCCGAGGAAAGAAAATGCAAACACCTAGTAAGGAACCTGAAATCTCTAGCATGACTCATGAAGAAGAGGAAGAAATGCTACATGATATATCAAAATTACAAGAACAAGTGCAACAAATGTCACGCTCACAAAAGCTAACAGAAGCTAAGATAAATGGCATGGAATCTAAGATAAAGGGCATGGAAGCTAAGATGGATGATTCCAACACAGAATTGAAGAGAGACATGGCGGATTTGAAGACAGACATGGGCGAATTGAAGATAAATATGAATAAGTTGCTACAAGAAATGGGCACTAAGGATGAAAGGGTACTAAAGGAAACTCATGATGAGAATAAAAGAAATGTTAATCATGATTCCATAGATGCTAATGTTGGATCGAAGACTCACCATATTCCAAAAATCGATATGAGGAAGTTTGATGGCAAGGATCCTGCCACATGGATATTACAAATGGAGCAATTCTTCGATCTCAATAATGTGCAAAACACACAAAAGGTACGTATGGAAACTGTATATTTGGAACCAAATCAGTTTGTATGGTATCAATGGCTTTGCTCTCGTAAACAATTTATCACTTGGGCAATTTTTACGGAAGAATTGATAGCACATTATGAGGATACAAAAAGCAACACTTTTTTTAGCCAATTGATAAGTCTCAAACAAAAGGGTTCAGTAATGGAGCACATTGAGGAGTTCCAAAAATTGAACATAAGGGTAAAAGATATTCCAGAGGAGCATAGGATTGATGTGTTCATAGGGTCTTTAAAGGATAATATCCAACATGATGTTCGCCTTTGGGAACCTGATTCATTAGAGAAGGCATTCAGGTTAGCAAGAAAAATGGAAAGCAAAATTATGGCAACCAGGAAGCATACCACTCACAACTATAAAGATGGAAGTGTTGTTGCCCCTAGTCTTCCACAACCTATAAGGTTGACACCACAACAATTGGAAGAAAAAAGAGCAAAAGGGCTTTGTTACAGTTGTGATAGCAAATACACTAAAGGTCATAAGTGTGCTGAGAAGAAATTATTCTACATAGATTGTGAAGAGGAAGAAGAAAAGGAGCAAGAAAGGTCAAAAGAAGAGGATATACTCCAAGAACAAAGCCTAGATGAAGAACAAATAAATCCGACCATATCTTGTAATGCATTTGTGGGAATTACCACTCCTCAAACCATCAAGATAGAAGGACAAATCAAGAAGAAAAAGGTAATAGTGTTGATTGATTCAGGAAGCACCCACAATTTTATTCATTGTAGGGTAGCAAAAGAATTGAATTGCTTCCTATATCCAGCACCAGAGTGTCAAGTGATGATTGCAAATGGAGGAACAATAAATTGCTCTGGAAAGTGCCATAATATCAAGCTATCCATGGGAGAATATGTATTGACTAGCCCAATGCTTTCCATTCCAATGGGAGGTGTTGATGTTGTACTAGGAGTCCAATGGCTACAATCCTTGGGTACAATAGCTTTTAATTTTCAAGAACTTTTCATCAAATTTTCTACAGAAGGAAAGGAAGTTGAATTAAGGGGTATTGCAGGGAAACCAGGAAAGATAATCAGCTCTAATGGTATGACAAAGCTTCTAAAAAAGGAGAAAAGAGGTGTAATTGCACAATTATGTTCGCTAGATGTTTCCACATCGGAATCATCTATTTTTCTAGATCTCCAAAAAGTCCTGGACAATCATTCCAAGGTATTTGAGACTCCCAAAGGTCTCCCACCTATGCGTGATCATGATCATGCTATTCATCTGATTCCAGGAAGTGTTCCTCCAAACATCAGGCCGTACAGATATCCCTATGTCCAAAAAAGTGAAATTGAACGTATGGTTGCAGAAATGCTAGAGGCTGGTATAATTCAACCGAGTCAAAGTTCTTTCTCTGCTCCAGTAGTATTGGTGCACAAGAAGGATGGATCATGGCGCATGTGTTCGGATTATAGGGAGCTCAACAAGCTCACTATTAAAGATAAGTTCCCCATTCCTGTCATTGATGAATTACTGGATGAATTGCATGGATCAATTTACTTCACCAAGTTGGATCTTCGTTCAGGATATCATCAAATCAGAATGAAGATTGAAGACATTCCAAAAACAACATTTAGAACTCATGAGGGTCATTATGAATTTTTGGTCATGCCTTTTGGCCTTACCAATGCACCTTCAACATTTCAAGGTTTGATGAATTCAATTTTCAAACCATTCCTTAGAAAATTTGTGTTAGTATTTTTTGATGATATACTAATCTACAACAAGTCTTGGAAGGATCATGTTGAACATGTTGACAGGGTGCTACAACTATTGGAGGAGAAACAATTATATGCAAAAAGATCCAAATGTTTCTTTGGAGTCCAAGAGGTGGAATATTTGGGTCATATTGTATCTCATGAAGGAGTTAAGGTAGACCCTAGCAAAATTAAAGCCATTAAGGAATGGAAAATCCCCACATCCATAAAGCATCTGCGAGGATTTCTTGGGTTGACAGGGTATTATCGCAAGTTTGTTAAGAATTATGGGAGAATAGCAGCACCTCTAACAACATTATTGAAGAAAGATGCATTTTCATGGACTCCGGAAGCAACAAAGGCCTTTGAACATCTTAAAGAGGCAATGTGCCAAGCACCGGTCTTAGCTACACCGGACTTCACAAAAACCTTTATTGTGGAATGTGATGCTTCAGGAAATGGAATTGGTGCTGTTCTAATGCAAGATGAAAGACCCATTGCTTTTGAAAGTCGTCCAATCAAGGGAAAGTTTTTAAGCAAAGCTATTTATGAGAAGGAAATGTTGGCAATACTCCATGCACTTAAGAAATGGCGACCCTACCTAATGGGAAGACACTTCAAGGTAAAAACGGATCATGATAGCCTTAAATACTTTTTAGAACAAAGATTATCCTCTGAAGAGCAACAAAAGTGGGTCACAAAGATGTTGGGTTATGACTTTGAAATCATCTACAAAAAAGGGAAGCAAAATGTGGTGGCAGATGCACTCTCAAGAAAGGATGAGGATGTGGAAGCATTGTTGTGCGCCATTTCTATTATCCAACCAGATTGGATAAATGAAGCAAGGGAGGAATGGAAGAATGACGAAGAAGTGTGGGCACTTATTCGAAAGCTACAACAAGATTCCAGTACGTCTGATACATTTAGCTGGCAAAATGATTCGTTATGGTACAAAGATCGCTTATACCTCTGTAAGAATTCCCAGCTAAAACAAAAGATTCTTATGGAATTGCACACTTCTCCCTTAGGAGGGCACTCAGGATTTTTAAAAACTTACCACAGGGTTAAGAAGGAATTTTTTTGGGATGGCCTTAAATCAGATATTCAAAAGTTTGTGGCAGAATGTTTGGTTTGCCAACAAAATAAAGTTGAAACAATTAAGACACCGGGTCTATTACAACCTTTATCCATTCCAAGCCAACGTTGGGAGGAGGTTTCAATGGATTTTATCACAGGTTTACCCAAGTCTGAGGGAAAAAGTGTCATCATGGTGGTAGTTGACAGACTTACCAAGTATGCACACTTTTGTGCATTATCACATCCATTTAAAGCCAGTACAGTTTCTACTGCATTTATGGAAACAATTCAAAAGCTACATGGAAACCCAAAGATTATTGTAAGTGACAGAGATCCCATTTTCACTGGAAATTTTTGGACAGAATTATTTTCTTGTCTTGGTACTCAGTTAGCTCATAGCTCATCTTATCATCCTCAATCTGATGGGAAAACTGAGATAGTAAACAAATGTTTGGAAGGATATCTTCGTTGCTTTGTATCTGATAAACAGACACAATGGGTCAAATGGTTGCCTCTGGCTGAATGGTGGTATAACACTTCCTTCCATACAGCAACAAAAATGACCCCATTTATGGCACTTTATGGGTATCAACCACCATCCATCACATCATATTTAAGAGAAAATTCTAAGGTTCAGGCAGTGGAACATCACATCGAACATCAACAACAAGTCCTCCAACTCTTAAAGGATAACCTCGTGTTGGCACAAAATAGAATGAAACAACAGGCAGATCAACATCGCAGTGAAAGAAGTTTTGATGTAGGTGATTGGGTATTCCTACGGCTACAACCATATAAGCAAATGTCCCTAAAGCAAGCTAAGAAGGATAATAAATTATCACCAAAGTATTATGGTCCGTACAAGGTGTTGCAAAAGATTGGTACTATGGCATACAAATTGGAGCTTCCTGCAGCTTCTCGATTGCACCCAGTTTTCCATGTTTCATGTTTAAAGAAGGTTATAGGCGACAAGCTCCCAGTTCAAACAATATTGCCAGAACTTGACGAGGAAGGAAAAATTATATTGGAACCGGAAGCAGTCACAGAAACAAGAACTCGACAGCTACGAAATCGATCAATTTCAGAGTATCTTATCAAGTGGAAGAACTTATCCGCTGAAGATTCCACATGGGAGGATGAGAATTTTATGCAGAAGTATCCAGAACTACTCAAGCGTTGAGGACAACACTTTTTTGAAGGAGAGGGGCATGTTGGGTCCCTATAATACTAGTGATTACCCCATTACTATTGTAGTTATACCCCTTATTTATATTGTTGTGCCAATATTACCCCCATATTGTTATTTCTGTGCCCCATAGAATCCCTCTATTGTTATGTTTGTGGCTTTATATTATTATTGTTAGGTCGGCTGGATTATATTGTGACTCCTTAGACTCCTATATATAGAAAGGAGGTTTTGTCATTTGAATCATCCAAGAATTGTTCATTTATGTAATGTAAAGGAGGTTTCCCCCTCGAAGAGGCCGAATTCTAAGGCGTTGATCTATCTTTCTATCTTTTCTTGAGCTGGTTTCATAACACATGCCCTTGGAGATTATGTTTACTTGAGACTCTAACCTTGAAAATATTAGGTACCCTTAACTAATGGTTCCTTAAATATACTTATTATCCATATCTAATGCTTTTTGTTTCTTCTTAACTTTTCTCATGTTGATATCTAGATCCACAAGGTGAATCCCTCTCTCGCACTTAGACATTTTGTGTTGGGTAAGCATATACTCCACTTGAACCAAACAAATTTCCAAAGAAAATTGTTTTCATAATAATATTATCTATAATCCATCTTGGATACTATATCAATGGTTAGCTCCCCAAAAATAGACTTTAAACTATTGCTATAATAACGAGCCTATGATTGTGTGTAGAACTATTTTTTTTTTGAATTTTTACTAATTTAAAAAAAAGATTAAAAACATACAAATATATATTCTTTAACTATTATGACATAAAAATATATCACCAATAGCAAGATACATATTGAAACCAAATATTTATCTTAAGAAAAAATGAAGCATTGTGTCATTCTTCTTAGTTTTTAAAGAGTATGTATAGAAATAAAGAGCTCATACAACTTGATGTAGATCTACAAAACATTGTGTTGTACTGCAATTCTACACAATTAACTTTCTTTTTTGCTTCATTATCTCTCTTCTCCTCTTGGTAGCTACTTCACGATAGAACACCAAATGGTTGTAATAGTAGTTGAACCTATTTCCCTTTTCTTATTAGAGTTTTAACACTCTCAATTAACCATCAAGGTTAGGGTTTTTTATCGATAATTTAATGCTTCTAGAAGTCTTTCGTGGATTCCCTTATGTTACTAACTCTACATGGTGGATCATGGTGACCTAAATTCATTTCCATATGGATGGTTTGTTGGGCATAATTAGAATGCCAAATTATTAGGGGAAAAATATTCAAATACAAACTCAATTTGAGGAAAACAATTTCCTACTAGAAAGTTATCAGCTCATAGAATGTAGTAATAACATCCAAGAAAATACTCCTTAAGGTCAAACATTGAAAATTACACTTCTTTTATCTTGAACCAAATATTTTTTAGTTCCATTATATTACTGTGATTTTTAGGAATTGACACAAAGTGCTCCTTCTTGGTCGCAATTTATCTTGTCTCTTATAGAGCATTACTAATTTCACATAGAAACTATGCAGATATATTTTTGACCAATGCTCTCAAATTTTACACATGTAAAATGTACTTATACGATTTAACCCTATCTTTTATTTTTTCTAGATGATTATATGTTGATGATCCATTTTTACAATTATTGTATTAACAAAAAATGAACGACACAAGAATTTGCATGTAGGAGACCTCTTGCATTGAAACAATATATTATCCCCCACAACTTTCCTTTTAACTATTTTCCAATTGAATAGAAACATAAAATGATTTCACAACTAGAGTTTTATATAATTGCAACATGCTTTTAATAAACCCCATAAAAGCACACTAAAAAATATTTACAACTAATGGCATATTTAATTATTAATCACTAAGTAGATTATGTGTCAGTACAAGGAAGTAGAACTTCCTTTTATCACTACATTTAATCACAAAGACAATCCTTTATAAATGACTAAATTTTGATCTAAACTTAATTTCATGGATTGCATTCTTTTGCCTTGTTGCTTATTTAATGCCTTTACAACAATATAATTACTCTAAATTTCCAAGGAAGAGATCCTTACACCGTGGATTTTTTCCTTAGTATAAACTACTACCCTCTATACTTATTATTAAACTTATATTTACCATGGTTTTATGTTATGCATCTACTATAGTAAATAACATAAATTTTCCTTGTTTCCCTTTAGTTATTTTAACAAGGCTTTATAGCCCTTTAACATTTCTTCACACACCTTTATATATAATAAATATAAAATAGGGTTTAACCATTTTTAACCTAAGTTCCTTTGGTAGATACACATTGTTTCTTACTTGGTATGTATATAGGCGTGTTTCCTTTCTGCGACATATATTTTATATGTCCTAAGTTCCTATCTAAAAATGGTGAAATATAGTTTTGATGTATGCAACGGTGATTTGAACCAACTTAACAAACTTTATGTTATTATTTATACTGGCGTTCCACCACAGGTATTATTTGATGGTCTCCCAAAGTACTTTTCTTTATTATACATGCCATAGTATGGAATAAACACAGTATAACTTTGATTATATGGGGCTTATCTATTGGTCCCCCTACACGAGTCCAGATGACTTCACATGCAATCTATGGTTAGCCCCAAGGTATTTAATCAATGGTTGGAATTTATTCATTTTGATCCAATGGTGGTCATATCAACCTTCCCTTTGCCAAAACATTATCTCATTTCACCAATTCATTCCGATAGAGATTTGCTCGGTTTTGCAGCTAAATTCTTATTGTTTAACCTACCATGTTTGTCTAACTGAGCTAGATAGTTTGTTCTCTTCACTGTGTTATCGGAACTACCTTGCAGAGGTTATTCCAACTTGGTGAGTTGAAGAATGTTATGTTTTAATGAGGGTTTCTCAACTTTAACGCATTTTTCTTATGTATCCTGTAATAAACGCTTTGCTAGATTTTTCATTAACATTTATTATGTTTGATAGTGAAATTTACCAGAGCCACCGCTCTGTCACTTTTACTAGTCATATTTCCTTGGCTACTTAATTTCCTTTTTGTGTATTTCCCTAGAAATTGTTATGGAGATTATTATGCTATGTCCTCACATTTTAAGATGAGCTTTCAGTAAATATTTGTTTAAGTTAATTCCTTTTATTTCGCACAATGTACTTAGTGAATTTGACCAAGTTTTAACATGGGTTTCACTTATTTCATGTACATGTTTCTTGCAAAATGGAATTCGTAACTTCAAGGTTCTATTGGTATAATTTTCTCTTGGTAGAGCCACATATAACGTTCATTCAAGCTTAAAAATCTTAAACCAATTTTTTTTGAATATTTTTTTAGTAATTTCATCTTTAGTTTTTATAGGGTAGGGTTTTCGGAAATCAAACCCTAATCCAAATGGGTTAAATCAATTTCATTTTGATTAAGTGTCCTAGCTAATTGATTTTTTTGTGGCTTCTGACGTTCAACCACATTGAAATAGAAGTTTATTGTATAAAAATTATTAGATTTTTCTTCCTAGGGTTTTAACCCTACAGGAAATACATAAGCTTGCTTATTTCTTTTTATTTTCCATTCTTCTTAAATCAAGCTTAGGGTTTCATAGAGTTGAAACCCTAACAGATTATGACTTTACTCGCCATTAATAATAATTCATTTATAAATTTGAGTTTCAACTATGGATATAAAACTTATATTTAATATGTTTTAGTAACAAACTATAATTTTTTTGCAGAGACATAATAGGGTATCCTAATTGTAGACTTTCCTTCAGGTAACATGACCTTCAACCATCTCCCTTTTTCTTCTTTCAGTATTTAATTTCCTATTCCATCACTATACCTTAATTAGTTTTATGTTTCTTCGAACATTCAAAGGTATAATGGAGTCTTAACGAATTTTGAAAGTTTTTCCTTCGTAAATGTAATATGGAGCTTTCCCAATGTTTAACAAATTTTCCAACTTCATTCTCCAATTCAGGTGTCCTTGAACTCCTAGTTGTTACTTTCATTATGCTTGACTTTCTTGTCGAAGACAAGACACAAAGATTCCAAATCTTTTTTGAATTTTAAATCTTTGCCCACTTTCTCTGAATATTTCCTAAGAGGAAGTTTATATTTTTAAAGGCTTCTATTCATGATGTGCAACTTTAATGAGGTTAACCCCGGATTGATAAATTTGAGTGAGAAGGATTTAGTTTGTTAATACCATGGTATAATTTTGACCAATACTGTAATTTTAGTTGTATAAATAATTTATATATATATATATATATTGAATGTTCTTCTTTTCCAGTATAGTTCATATCAAATGGTTCTATTAATTCTGTGCTCTTTGTCTTAAATCACTTTTATCATAAGGTTACATGTATTTATTTGTAGAATGTTCCTTAGATGTACTCAATAGCATTTTGGTGTAAGAGTTACCATATCTATATGGGCACATTATTTACCTCAGGAGTTATAATTAAAGGTTAACTACTTTTATACTACTTACATGCTAAGCTAGCCTCTTCAAAAGCTTGCCTATAAATGATTCAGTTAATCACTCAGAGAAAAATTAAACAATTACATTTTTGAATTTTTTTTGATAAAATAATGTTTCTTCTACATTTATGGCTTGACCTTTGCTCAATTTCTAATTCTTCATGTTGTTTTAGACTTGTATGTGCTTTTGTTCACTATTTATTCTATTATAACCTTTCCTTAAACACGGTTCCATACTTGATATAACTCTCTCAAAAAATAACATTTTATGAGATTGATACCCTTGCATAAAAATTGTTGTTTATATTAATTTGTTATACTATTAGACGCTTTAATTCATATTTTAATTTTCTCCTTTCATTATGGTTATATATATATATATAAAAACGAACATCAAATTGTGTTTTACTCACTTACACTTAAGTTCTATAAAACACTTGTTCACAATACAAGACAAACAATAAATCTCGAGGAATCCAAAATGCTTATTTTTCTCTAACATATATCTAATAATTTCATTATTCTTAAATATTTCAGATATCTAAATTATATACTCTATTCCAAAATACGAATTCAGTTCTATTTCTTTTTACTAGCATTCTTACTCAGAATTCTTTCATTTGCATAGTACTTCGATATAAAACATTTTAAAAGCTCAACTCTTAATAGAATAAAATAATAGCGTATTCAAGATGATGAATTGAAAATGATATTCTGGAAATTAAAAATGGAGCTACTAGGCTCCACACAACCATGAATTCTTTTCTCAAAGAGTCCCTTGAGCTCTAAGTTCTACAAGACCCTTATCTCTGCTCTTTCCCATATTTTGTTCCTAAGCCTCTCTCACATGTCTACACTATAGGATTCATATCCAACCAAGGAGAGAAGACACCCCATTTACCAAAACAGTTGGTATTTAGTAACTACCTCCACCTCAATCACCAAGTGGTGGGTGGTTACTTGCTCATTAATGAGCTCCACTTCCACGACTCTCAAAGACAACATCCTATATTTTTGGAGGATTTATTGATTAATAATTTTCCATCATCATTAATAATCTAATCCTCATATAAGATGCTTAGGTCTTATTCACTGGGTTAATTAATTTCTAACATTAACTTGCAACTATAGTTTTCATTAGCTAAATGTAGCTTTAGCATTATTTTCCATTATTTTTTTATTAACAACATAAACATACTTACATTCATTATTTATCAGTGGCATAACACTGATAAACTAGTTTCAAGTATATCTCTAAAGTTAGAACAATAAACACACTTAACATATACAACTTTATAATATACAATTTTAGTCACGAGATATCACAATGCAATGATATCTTATTAATAGTGCTTTTAATGGATATACACTTATATAAACACCAGTATGTTCCCTAGGCCAACAAGATTAATTTACCTTGTTGTATTCATTCCTGGTGTAGGTTGTGAAAATCCCTTGATTGCACTACAAATATCGATAAACTCACAATTGCAATATTCACCAAAAATAAAATATGATGTGGAAAATAAATTGGAATTGAGAAATAGATGTACACACACAATAAAAATTGACACAATTATTTTGGAATTAAAAGTCCTCGGAAAAAACCCGAAGGGAAACCAATGTAGCAGATGAGGGTTTATTTTATTATTATGCAACAAAAATTGAGAGTAAAATATCTAGTTTCCCAACTAGAAATACTCTAGTAGATAATCTGGCCAAAATAATTAGGAGAAAAATTCTCCTTTGGAAAAATAATTCAGCCTCCTTCTAGCCAAATTGTATTGCCTACTGGCTACTTGTACTATTGGCCTACGCAAGTTGTACAATCCTATATCTTCCTTCAAATGTGTTGTCTAGCCTGCTACCACCTCTGGAAAAATTTTCTCTACATCATATGATCTTTCCGGCCTTCGAAAATTGAAACAAACACTTCCCGACAACTCGCTTAGCTGGACTGGCTAACTCACATTGCTTGGATGGATTTCTCTACAGAAGATTCCAGCCTCCCCTTTCTTTCCTCTCTCACACTATAAAATTGTTAGTAAGCTCTCTATAATTCTCCTCCGCTACTCCCTCAATCACTGATGCTATCCTTTTGGCTAAAACATACTTCCTTATTGAATCATGGAACCTGGATAGCTCAAACTGCCAAGTTAACTTTCTCCCCTCTTATTTCACTCTCCATCCCATCGAATTGCTCTTATAATCAATCATTAGAGCTTCAATAACCACGATTAAATAGTCATTGATAGTTAACACCATCTTAGACTTGATCCAAGTCATTTTCTGGAAGTCTCTAACGTCTCCTTAATTAATTCCCTTTAATTAACCACTTTTCCTAAGTTATACTTGGGAAATATTTAAATGATGGCTAATTAATTTAATTAAGGTGTTTCACAAGCTTATATCGTAAAACCTTTTTTGGGGTTTGGAGATTTTGTGTTTTTTAGCCTCTTAGACACAACTCAAGACTAGAACACCTATAGGCTAAAAAACACATTGCCAATGTCCACCAAGATACTTTGCATACTCTGATTCACCTACTAACCCTATAGTTGAACCACTCTACATATTCATTGTTGTAGACACTAAACTGTGTCTCCCTACACTACTACCAACACTTCCTGCTTTGCATATGATCTCATATTGTTGCTACTGATGCAAATACTACAGCTGAGAACTAATATATTGTCCCTACAACTGGATTTTTCACTTGTCCCTTGAGTTTTTGACTGCAACTAGTTCTTCTCTATCTACTGATTATTTGATTGCACCCAACTATCTCTGTGCCTCTCTAATATCTGACTACAACCATCTCTTCACTGTCCCTCAAGATCTAATTGTGCTTGTTGAAATCTCCTACTATTGAATATTGTGTGCCCCCATAACAAGGGTGATGGTCCTACTACAACAACTAGAACTGATCTAAAAATCTCATTGTTGCTTCTCTACTAGACCTTGTCCGATCCTGCAACTCTGAAGCACTACACTCCTCCATCTAGAGGTGTAGCTGCAAACATTCTTCAACTTGGAGGTTAACTCATCTATCTTTGCTCGCACTTTTGGCTTACGAAGTTGTACGACCCTAGATTTGTCACCAACTTGGTCATCTAGCCTCCCTCTACCTTTAGAAAAGATCTCTTTACCTCTCAAATGATCTTTCTAGCTTGCAGAAACTGAAACAAACCCTTCCTTGCAACTCACTAAATTGGACTAACTATTTCACATTGCTTGGATGGATTTCTCTGCAAATGATTTCAACCTCCCCTTTCCTACCTCTCTGACATTAGAAACTGCTAGGAAACTCTCCAGAATTTTCCTTTGTTGCTCCCTTAATCACTAATGCTCTCCTTCTAGATCGAACTTACTTCCTTGTTGAATCACAACAACTGGATCGATCAATATCCCAAGGTAAATCACTCCTCTACCTGTTTGTCTACATCCCATAACCTTGCTGTTATAATCTCTTATTGGATATTCAACAACCACGATTATGTCTTCATCAATGACTATGATCATCTTAGACTTGATCCAAGTCATTTTTTGGAAGTTTCTAGAGCATAAGTCGATCTCCTTAATTAATTCCCTTTAATTAACCACTTTTCCTAAGTTAGACATAGGAAATATTTAAATGATGGCTAATTAATTTAATTAAGGAATTTTACAAGATTATCTCATGAAACCTTTATTGGGTTTTGGATATCTCATGTTCCTTAGCCTCTTAGACACAACTATAGACTAGAACACCTGTCTGATGCTACCAAAACAACAAAAACTAACACAGGATTCGTAAGTCACAATCAGAACATGGGAATCTAACAAGTATGCACTAATTGTTGAGCCCTAAAGCTAACTACCTCAAATTTGTCAAAATGGAAATTGCTCTACCTACTACACATCCTTTTCATGTTAGTTGTCGTCACACATATTCCTAGGGTCATCCTACACTACATCAATGAGGATCACTGTCAAACTCAAAATCCTACATCTATTTCATGTAAAGGTTTGGTGTTTCACATAAGGCACATACATATTATTATTATTACTATTTTATGTCTTGATGAGTCGTGTGTAGAAAATAATACTTTTCATGAATATAAAAACAACAAAAAGCACCAACCACAAATAAAATGAGCATTAATAGAGTTCTATGCATATGTAGATTTCATAAACATAAGTTGCAAGTAATTATTGTTGCTCACCTTTGAAAAATATGTGACATTTCTTTGAATTTATTTTTGATGTTGGAAATATTCCAAAGGAGTTGGTCCACAACATATGATAAAATCATCATGGTGTCATGTACTTATCCTCAACCAACTAACTTATTGTTCGTGACATTATTATAGTAGAAATGTGGTAATGCTTGTGATGAACTTAAGCCCATTACTTGTCACAATAATGCACATGACATTATTTTGTTGAATTCCTACGCTGAAGTCTTATTGACTAATGACCTGCCACATAACATTGTGGCATTGTCCATTATTGACAATAGCCTTCTTCTGGTTCCTTGAATTTCCTTCTCTTGTGCACTAGCTATTATTTTGGACAGAAGGGATATAAGAGTAATGAACATGATTAGGTAGGTTGTGAGTAGGAATGAATATATTGTGACCTCCATAATTTTTAGTTTCAATAATAAATTCCTTTTGTTCCTTTTATGTGGTGGACACAATGCTTCTATAGTTATATTGTCTAGTAATTAGGCTTATATCTTTCACTTGAGAGTGATGTCTCTAAGTGGCTCACCTAGATCCCTTTCATTAAGTATCATTACTAACAATATCAAATCAATAACAATAAGATCATTGCATGTAGTATTTCTCACCTTAACTCTAAAACCATGCCTTGTATTTTGCAACATCCTTTTACAATATGAGCCTCATCACATAAAAGTAGCTAATATGGAGAACATCACATTCGTGGCCTTTGTAAAGCCTTTCGATAATAGCTTTGATCCCAATATTGTCTCTTGGACATAAGTTTAACTAAGGGTGTTGACCAACTATTTCATTTTACACAACGATCCAACAATGTAGAGAGTAGGTTATGCCTTTCATTCCTTCAAACATATTTTAATGGGGGTATGAATTTCATAACAATCATTACCATTGATATTCAATAGATGCAAGATATCATTTTATAATTACATTTTACAAACAATCCCCTAGACTTCTCCTCTGTATTACTATACTTGCAAACCACTTACTTTAACTTTACCTCCACCTTTACAATTAATACATATTTTAAAGTTCCCTTTACTTGTTTCAAACATTTTTTTAATTTATATAGTGGGAAAACCTATCATTACTTAGTTATCAAAATTGGTCGCTATTTATGATGTAGGCTAACTCATCATTATTATTCAAGGAAAACCATACCACCTAGAAAGACTCGCCAGTGGTCCATAAGAGGGCAAGATTTCACTTCTGCCAAATCCCTTTAGGTCTTGGGTTGTTAATCTCTTTCCTTATGTTTGAGAAGACTCCCATCATTTGTATTGAACCAATATCTATTCATGCAAATAATATCCTCTAATCGATAACTAGGCCAAAGAAAACGTTTAATTATTTGTGTTGTATCTACGTTAATATGTTGGTCTCTTCCCATGAGTTCTTCATCATTTTGTATGCCTTTTCCATTGGAAAATCCTACATGATCGTTCTCAAGATCAAACCGATTCAAGATTTGAAATTCTCTACGACGTTTTGGAAGAAAAATATCTTCTAAATTGAGGGAACTAAAAATCTTTTTTTCATCCCCCAGAATTTTCAGGAAAACTCTTAACCAAGAAAAAACAATGTTATGTTATACTCCAAAATATTACTTGTTTCAAACATATGCTAATGCTTTAATAGATAAATGCAAAAGTCAAATGATGTCCTGAATCTCTATAAAACAGGCCATTTAAATGAGCTTTCCAAATTCAATCACATGATTAATAAAATTGGTAAACCCACAAAATATCTTAATGAAAATCTTGTAATGTATAAAGTTCTTATTAAAATCTCACTTGAAGTTAAAGTATTTAAAAGGTTGTTATATGAAAATTTTGATAACTAATGGTTATATTGATTTCATAGTTATTATAATCTATTGAAGATGGATTATATTTTTTTTATAATTATGAAAAAATTAGGAGAGAAATCTTAATGTCACAAGTTATTATTTTGGTTGGTTGATTATTGACTAATATAAGTTTATTTTTATTTTGAATCTATCAAATTTTTAAAGGGATTAAATTTCTCAAAATACAAACATCATTTTTAAGATAAAATTTGAGGTAAGATTTGCACCTCAAGTAATTTGATTCCTCACTTAATACATTTGAAGTTAAAATGAATCTATACTAAATCTTTATATTACTATTTATATTTTATATAAATTTCAACATAAAGTTATGAAATAGGATAATTATAAATATAATTATCATCATTCTAATTTATATGATAGGATGAATATATAATTTACAACTTTTTTTTTAAGTGTGGTTAATGTATATTGGATGGTGGTTCTACGTTGATGGAGATGTCTGGCCAGATCCACCTGAAAAAATCACATCTTGGTTACTTATTGACAGAGCCTAAATAAATTGACCCCATAACCTCCCATTAACAAAGTGTTTAATGATAAAAACCCTAAAAACTACAACTTATATATAAATCCATATTACACATAACTATATAAATATATAAACAATATTTTTCTTTAATATATATAAAATTCATAGAAAAATTAGTGTAAATATTAAATTTTTGTGTGATTATTAACTAAATTTAAATATAAACTTTTCAAATATTTATAATTATGAATATGATTTATCATTATTAATATTTTTTATAAAATTACTAACAAAAACAATATAAAAAATTAAATTTAACAGTCTTACACTTTTTATTACAACAAAAACTTTATTCATTCACTTACTGCAATATCTTCCTCGCAATGTATATAATATAAATATGAATGAATTATTATTATTAGAAAAACCTGTTTACTCCTCGATTCAATATAAATTCTCATCCATTATTTACTCTCGATTCAAGATAAATTATCATTAGACACATGTTTTTATCATTGTATTAGGTTTGAAGAGTAGATACTTCTCAACCATTCTCACCTGGGCCCATTAGGATAAGGTTTAAAGAATAGACACCTCCTCATCAATTAAAAAAAAAAAATCTCATCATCAATATAAAAAATAAAAATAAAATCTCAACTTTTCCTCTCTCAGTGTCCATTCACTATGGTTTAAAAACAAATATAATATTAATAATTCATAGTTGGTTTCAGACATGAACGCACTAATTGACCACAAGTCATCGCTAGATTCCATCGATTTACCATTGTGATAGTTGTTATAAATTTACAACTCATGCCCCCTTCGCTCATGCAATTGAATTGTGGTTAGCATGTTATTGTAACATCATATTAACATTAAGTATTCTGTTATCATTTTTCAAGGAGAGCCAAGCACAGGACTCTGGTTTTACCATCATTTCATTTGTGTGTGTTTAAGAAGAGAAATGGCCGGAACCAAACGCTCTTGTTGCAACCGCTTCTACTGCTTTTCTTCATGTTAATCACATGAAGAAGGACAAGATCATCCTGCTTTAGCAGGTCCTGGGAGCTCGCCTTCTGCAATTGATAATACAACAGGTACAATGTTTTTATAGCATAATACAATAGATACAATGTTTTTATTTATGTTTCTGGATATTATTAATAATAATGCAGTCAATTTCACACAAGACCCTTCGGCTTCTACATTTGACGGCCATCAGCACATGGTTCTGCAAATGATAATACTGATGCTGCTGGCGATTGTGATTGTGCAGAAACTCTTCCAGGAGCTCCCAAGCGCCCTGAAGCTCCAATCCCTGTATCTTCTAATGTTGTTCCAGTGAAATATGAGATAGAACAACATGTCGATCCCAATCTCGATGTTTCAGGAACCCATCAGTGCGATAAAGCTCCACTCTCTGAATCTCAGAATATTCTACGGAAATCTGAGGGAGAAGACGTGAATGCCCATCTCAATGTTTCAGGATTCCCGTAGTGCGATGAACCTTAATCCTCTGGACCTTCAAATGTTCCAGTGAAACCCGAAGGAGAACACTTGGATGTCAACCCTAATGTTTCAAAAGCTCCATCCTCTTCCTATTCCAGTGGTGCAACTATATCAGATGTCATTCGCAGCATAAAACATATTGGTCAAGCCGACGACGGGAAAGAAATGGATGTTAATCTCGATGACCTTGTGGATCACATATCTAAACTTTTGAAATTGAGAGAGGAGGTGGATCACAATCTTTCCTTTCCATCTTAGAAAAAGACGAATTATATTATAATTAGATTGTGAATTATATTCTTATATAGTATTATAATTATTGTATGATAATATCTGATATGAATATATTTTGTTGGAAATTTTCTGGTAAATTCCAAAACAAAATCACTGAACAGAGAGTAATACTCTGTTTTTACCACAGGATCTTTAACACAGGGAAGCATAAAAAAATTGTTTCCAGAAGATAGAGATTTTCTCACACATAAAAACACTTTGCATTGATTAATAAACACTGCCTATTACAGACTTCTTCCTCTCTTAGAGGGATTTACACAAGAACACTTCAGATACACAAAACAAAATTTGCTCTGTCTCTCCAGAAAAATAACACACTGTCTTTACTCGCAACCCTTTTTTTATTGCTGTGTAAAAGACAAGAATCTTACATTCACTGCTGAAATCTTACATTCACTGCGGGAATAAAAATTTCTTTACATTTGCTGCGGAAATTTTCTCCCTTTTCATTTCATATGCAACATCCAAGAATTATTACAGTTGCGCTACTGCGCATTCCCCTTCATTTTACACTGCTGTGTAAATTCTTCATTTCATTTTTTACTCACCCTCTACTGCGTGGATTTTTCTTGCATATCCAAATACACAACAACAACGAAAAAAAACATAACAAATACCATTACATATGCCCATACTTCCGTGCATAAAAAAAACATTAAAATTTAAAATTCTACCAACATTTACTTGTGCCCATACTCCCGCTGATAGAAAATAATAAAATTAAAAAACTTTACCTACGTTCTACCCATCACAATAAATTTCATTTATTACTTTTACGGAGAATACTAGCGGTCAAAACAAAAACTTCATGCAATGTGTTTGCTGCAGGCTTGTACGCAGCTTTGACTTTAATCAACGGTCATCATCCATCCTTGCAATCGGACGAATATCGCTTGCCCAAACCAAACGAAAAATACGTCTCGATGAAAAGTGGTTTTGGAAAAAGTACAGTGGACACGCGTCGAAAGGTGTACAGTATCGGAGCCCCTCGGAGGAAAACCACTAACTCGTGAAAGGCGGTACGATAAGGCTCAGCGGTTTTCTGGAGTAGTTTTACGGTTGCTATTTAATTGTTGTTGTACGACAGTTGAAAGTATAATTTCAACACTACCCTTTAATTTCAACTGTTGGGTTATCAGTCATACCCAAACATTTCGTCAAAAATTCAAAACTTTTCTGTCCCAAAGGCTTGGTCAGAATGTCTGCAACCTGCTCCTGATTCCTGCAATGTTCTAAGACAATTTCTCCACTGTTTACCAATTCCCTGATGTAATGAAACCTTGTGTCAATGTGTTTCGTTCTCTTATGAAACACCGAATTCTTGGATAATGCAATAGCTGAGCTATTGTCACAAAAATCACCGTTCCTTTTGCCTGCTCTTGGCCTAAGCTCCTTAATATTCTTCTCATCTAGATTGCTTGACATGCTGCTGCTGTAGCTGCCACATATTCTGCCTTTGCTATAGACAATGCTACAATAGGTTGTTTCTTAGAAGCCCATGAAATGGCTCCTGAACCCATGTGAAAGACATAACCGAAAGTGCTTTTTCGATCATCTACACTTCCAGCCTAATCACTATCAGTGTAGCTAATTAAATCTGAACATTTTGAAGCAGTATATAAAATTCCAAACAGTTTAGTACCTTTAACATACCTCAGAATCCTTTTTGCTACCTGCCAATGTGTTTCTTTTGGCCTCTCCATGAATCTGGAAATTAAACTAACAACAAACATTATATTTGTCCTAGTTGCAATCAAATACATTAGGCTGCCAACTATGCTCTTATACAAGCTAGGATCAAAATCCTTGCTGCTGTCTTCTTTGCTGAGTTTTAATCCCATCACTGTGGGAGTGATTGCTGCCTTGCTGTCCTGCATATTAAATCTTTCCAACACTTCATTAACATATTTTGCTTGTGAGATAAAAATCCCATTTTCATTTTGATCTACTTCTATTCCTAAGAAGTATCTTAGCAAACCCATGTCAGTCATTTCAAATTCTTCTTTCATGACTGTTTTGAAATTTTCAATGAGGTAGTCATCATTACCTGTGAAAATAATATCATCAACATATAACACAACAATCGGTATTTTACCATCATTTTCTTTGATGTAGAGGGTGGTTTCTCCTTCACACTTCTCAAATCCATTTTCCAATAGATAGGAATCTATCCTACTGTACCATGCTCTTGGTGCTTGCTTCAGCCTATAAAGAGCTTTCTTCAATCTGCACACTTTGTGCTCTTGGCCTTTCTTTTCATAGCCTAGAGGTTGTTCAATGTAAACCTCTTCCATTAACACTCCATTTAGGAATGCTGACTTCACATCCATTTGGTAAACTTTCCACTTGTTTTGTGCTGTATGGACAACACTACTCTCACGGTTTCCATTCTAGCAACCGGTGCGAAAGTCTCCTCATAGTCTCTCCGATACTGCTTCTTATATCCTTTGACTACAAGTTTTTCCTTGTGTCTTTATATTTTTCCCTCAGCATTACTCTTGGTTTTGTAAACCCATTTAACTCCAATGACTTCTTTACCTTTTGGTAATTCAACCAAGTCCCATGTCTTGTTTCTTTCTATGACATTGTTCTCCTCATCCATAGCTTCTATCCATTTCCTATCCTTAATTGCATCTTCGAAATGAATAGGGTCATCAACATGAAAATATAAAGCAAACAAGGAATTCATACCTTCATCATAAAAGTCACTTAAATTTCTGAACTTCTTACCTCTTTCATTTGGTGTACAAGTGCTTGAAGACGCACTTGAATTTCCTCCTTGTGGTGTGCTTGTAGAAGCATTTTCATTTCTCCTCAAGGGTGTCTCTTGTTGTCCTTGTGTTGGCGTTGCTGTTTGGGGATGTAATTCATACATCTCCTCATCATCTTCATCATGAGACAAACAGTTTTTAACATTCATTGTTTTCTCTATGCTTCCATCCCAAGCTTCCTCCTCAATGAATTGAACATCTCTACTCACAAAAAACTTCGTGGTAGATGGGATATACAACCTGTAAGATTTGGATTCCTCACTGTATCGAATGAAAATACATTTCTCCCCTTTGCTGTCGAACTTCCTCCTTAACTAATCTGGAATGTGTGCATAGGCCACACATTCAAAAACTTTCATGTGGGTGACTCCTTGCTTTCTCCCACTCCATGCTTCTTCCAGCACTCTGTTCATGACTGCTTTTGTAGGACACTTATTCAAAATATATACTGCATAGTGTATATCTTCAGCCCAATAATCATTTGGCAAATGCTTTGCCTTTAACATACTCCTCGCCATGTCCATGATTGTCCTGTTCTTCCTTTCAACAACTCCATTTTGCTGCGGGGTGTACCTAGCTGTAAACTGCTTATGGATTCCATTTTCTCTACAAAACCGTAGGAATTCCTTGGAGATATACTTACCTCCTCTGTCAGTTCTTAGAACTTTGATATGCAACCCACTTTGGTTTTCTACAAGTGCTTTAAACTTTCGAAATTTTTCAAACGCTTCACTTTTGTTCTTTAGGAAATAAACCCAAGTCTTTTTGGTGAAATCGTCAATGAATGTTAGAAAATATTGGTTGCCTGCAAGTGATCGAGTTTGCATCGGTCCACATAAGTCTGAGCGGACAATCTCTAAGGGTGCTTTTTCCCTGATGCTTTTCCCTGATGGAAAACTTTCTGTATGTTGTTTCCCCATATACAACTTTCACAAAGGTTGTCTGGTTTCTCTATCAATGGTAATCTTCTTACCATTCCTTTTCTACTCAACAAGTTAAGACTTCCAAAGTTGAGATGTCCAAATCTCAAGTGCCACAGCCAATTTTTGTCCTTTGGTACGCTTTGGAAAGCCTCTTGGGTAACTGCTGCTATTACTTCTTTGTTTTTCAAATCTGCCTTTATTCTGAGAGGGAACATCCTGTTCCTCGTCATCTTCACTTTAGCAATGCATCATTTGCTAGGTGCTCTATCCATGATGGTGCATACATCATTCTCAAAGAAAACATTGTACCCCTTTTGAACAAGCTATCCAATACTTAAGAGGTTACACTTCATTCCAGGAACATAATAGACATCTTCTATGGTTTTCTTTTCACCTTTCTTTGTAAATATTTTTACTTCTCCTTTTCCCATAACAGAAATTTTACTATCAGTCCCAAGTGTGACTTGTGATTTCACATTTTGATTTAAAGTAGAAAACAGGGCTATGTTTCCTGTCATATGGTTGCTGCAACCGGAGTCTAGAAACCATATATTATCACTGTTTGTTTCAGCCATGTTACAAGCTAAAAGCACATTATCTTGGCTAATATTTTCTCTAGTGATATTTGCACTAGATCTATTATTCATATCATGCTGCTTCTTCCTACATTCATTGGTATAATGCCCATATTTTTTACAATAATAACATTGGACATTGGATTTTTCATACTTTTGTCCTTGAGCATGATGTTGTTCACTTTGTTGGTGGCTGCCTTGGCCTTGGTTCTGATTTGGATTGTTGCCTCTTCCTTGAACATTTGCTGGACTGTTTCTTCCACCTGTGTTTTGGCTTCTGCCTCTTCCTCTCTCGCTTCCTCTGCCTTGACCTCTTCCTCTTCCAAAGGACATCTGAGTCTTGAAGGCTTTTTCTAGAGATTATTTTTCATTTCTACTCAACCTCTGCTCATGCGTTATCAGTGATGCATGAATTTCATCAACTGAAAAGTTTGTGAGATCCTTTGTCTCTTCTATGGTGGTGACAGTCACATCGAACTTTGATGGTAGGACCCTTAATAGTTTCTCCACAATCCTCCTTTCTTCAAGAATTTCTCCATGAGTCTTTATTTGTGTGACCAGACCAATCATATGTGTGAAGAATGAGTCAATATTGTCTGACTCCTTCATGCACAGATTCTCAAAATCTCTCCTCAGCAACTGTAGTTTTGCTGTCTTTACCTTCTCCATTCCTTGATAGGCTGTCTTGAGAGTTTGCCATGCTTCTTTGGATGTCTTGGCTGCTGCTATCCTTGGAAACACACTCTCATGCACTACTTGATACAAAAATATGAGGGCTTTTGAATCCTTCTTCTTATTGCTCTTCAACAGATCTTTCTCTGCCTGAGTTAATCTATTAAACTCATCTTCATCTCCTGGTTCTTCAAACCCATATTCAACAAGTTCCCATAAATCTTGTGAGGCAAACAGGGCTCTCATGGTTATTGCCCAATAGTCATAGTTTTTCCCATTAAACTGTGGGAGCTGAGTATTAAAAATACCCATGCTAGTGCTGGTGCTGGAGCCAACCATTCCTTGCACTCTCATCTATGCTTCATATATTTGACTATGTATTTAAAAACACTGACTGTCTTCAACATCTACATAAAAAACTTTGAGAAATACCTAGATCCTTTCTTGACTGAGTCTTCACTCTGCTGGAGGAGTTGCTGCAGCAAAAGAACCTTCCTTCAACTTCTTTGACACCTTCAAAGAGCCTGGACAAGCTCTGATACCAATGTTGGGAATTTTCTGGTAAATTCCAAAACAAAATCACTGAACAGAGAGTAATACTCTGTTTTTACCACAGGATCTTTAACACAGGGAAGCATGAAAAAATTGTTTCCAGAAGACAGAGATTTTCTCACACATAAAAACACTTTGCATTGATTAATAAATACTGCCTATTACAGACTTCTTCCTCTCTCAGAGGGATCTACACAAGAACACTTCAGATACACAAAACAACACACTGTCTTTACTCGCAACCCTTTGATTTACTGTTGTGTAAAAGACAAGAATCTTACATTCACTACTGAAATCTTACATTCACTGCGGGAATAAAAATTTCTTTACATTTGCTGCGGAAATTTTCTCCCTTTTCATTTCATATGCAACATCCAAGAATTATTACAGTTGCACTACTGCACATTCCCCTTCATTTTACACTGCTATGTAAATTCTTCATTTCATTTTTTACTCACCCTCTACTACGTGAATTTTTCTTGCATATCCAAATACACAACAACAACGAAAAAAAACATAACAAATACCATTACATATGCCCATACTTCCGTGCATAAAAAAAACATTAAAATTTAAAATTCTACCAACACTTACTTGTGCCCATACTCCCGCTGATAGAAAATAATAAAATTAAAAAACTTTATCTACGTTCTACCCATCACAATAAATTTCATTTATTACTTTTACGGAGAATACTAGCGGTCAAAAAAAAACTTCATGCAATGTGTTTGCTGCAGGCTTGTACGCAGCTTTGACTTTAATCAACAGTGATCATCCATCCTTGCAATCGGACGAATATCGCTTGCCCAAACCAAACGAACAATACGTCCCGATGAAAAGTGGTTTTGGAAAAAGTACAGTGGACGTGTGTCGAAAGGTGTACAATATCGAAGCCCCTCGGAGGAAAACCACTAACTCGTGAAAGGAAGTGTGATAAGGCTCAGTGGTTTTCTGGAGTAGTTTTACAGTCGTTGTTTTAATGCTGTTGTACGGCCGTTGAAAGTAGAATTTCAACATATTTCATTGTTTTTAGGAAATGCTTCCAAATAAAAAAGCATCGAATCCCAGCAATCAATTTCCCTTGGTCTGAAGGCTTCAAGAAATTGAATGCCATATTGTCATGGGGAACCGACTTGAAGAACTTCACGAAGTTACCGTCATCAGGATTAGATTTTGCTTCTAAATTGGTGTGTATTAGTCCTCATTGATAATTTCATCACTTGCAACTGAAACTGAAAGTCGAATATAATTATTTTAAACATGAAATTTTCTCTTCTTTTCTATGGTATTCAGAAAGATGTTATATTTGGACCTGTTACAACCATCCTTAAGGATATAGGACAGGCAAGCGTTGTTATTGCAGGACTGCTTGTGGTAGCTTATACTTTGGAAAGATTTCACGATCTTTCCGATAGCAAAGACGGGTGTTGGGTTCCCATCAAAGAAATGAGTCGGCTTGCCAGTGTTGTCAAAGGATTGAATGAAAGCCCCAAGGGAACGTTCAATGTAATCGAAGAAGCAACAACATTAGTTGTTGAAGGCGCAATAACGTACTGTACTCAGCTTAGCCATTCGGGCTGGAAAAGGTAAATACTCAACATTTTGTGGTAACCAATTTTATTTACCACGCGCTATATAAAGATCAGGGCTGTTGTCATAGTCAAATGCACACAAAGCTCATGGGTATACCAAAATATAGGAAAGAAGTGTTTTTCATTTAATTTCATCGCTTGATTGCAGCTTCCTGTTGTTGGGAATTTCTGATAATTCCAAACAAAATGAACAAAGAATAATGCTCTATTTTTCAACACAGGAAACAAAGTTTTTACACACAAAAAAAAAACTTTGCATTCATTAACAAGACTGTTGTTACAAAATTCTTCCTTCATCAGAGGAATTAACACAAGAATGCTTTAGTTCCAGAAAGAAATTTCACTCTTTCGCTCCTTGCAAATTTTACACTGTTGTGCATTACAAACAAAATACTTTGTCTCTTCTGGAAAATTAACATTACTATATGTTTGCGTTGCTGCATTTCATTTCATTTTCAACAAAAAAAAACTGTTGTGTGTAAAAACCCTTTTTTTGTAACTTACTTTCACGCTTCTGCGTGCTACATTTTTCTTTACATTGCATAGTCAACGAACAAAAAAAATACGTTTTTACTTTTTCTATACTCCTGTGTAAAAAAAATAAAATTAAAATTTTTACCTACATTTTACAACCACAGTAAATTTCATTAATTGTTTCACTGACAAAACTGGCGGTCAATGAAAATTCCACTTCACGTCACGTAATATGGTGCAGGTATGTACATCAACCGTTGATTTAATCGGACGGCTGTCAGACGATATCGCATGACCCTTCCTACTGAACTTTTAAGCGCCAGGGAAAACTATTTTGACAAACCACGTGTCAGTCGTTGAATATGCTCGCTGCCCTCGGAGGAAAACCAGCTTTTGGCAAAAGGCGGTGCGGGGAAAACTTTGGTGGTTTTGCAGTCGCAGTTGAAAGTACCATTTCAACGCTCCCCTTTAATTTCAACTGTTGGGTTATCAGTCATACCCAGACATTTCCTCAAAAATTCAAAACTTTTCTACCCCAATGGTTTGGGCAGAATGTCTGCAACCTACTCTTGAGTTCTGCAATGGTTTAAGACAATTTCTCCATTGTTTACCAATTCCCTGATGTAATGAAACTTTGTGTCAATGTGTTTTGTTCTCTTATGAAACACAACATTCTTGGATAATGCAATAGTTGAACTATTGTCACAAAAAATCACAGTTCCTTTTGCTTGCTTTTGGCATAAACTTCTTAACATCCTTTTCATCCAAATTGCTTGACATGCTGCTATTGTAGCTACCACATATTCTGCCTCTGCTGTAAACAATGCTACAATAGGCTGTTTTTTAGAAGCCCATGAAATGGCTCCAGAACCCATGTGAAAAACATAACTGGATGTGCTTTTCCGATCATCTACACTTCCAGCCCAATCACTATCAGTGTATCCTATTAAATCTGAACATTCTGAAGTAGTATATAAAATGCCAAACCTTTTAGTACCTTTAACATACTTCAGAATTCTTTTTGCTGCCTGCCAATGTGCTTCTTTTGGCCTCTCCATGAATCTGGAAATTAAACTAACAGCATACATTATATCCGGCCTAGTTGCAGTCAAATACATGAGGCTGTCAACTATGCTCTTGTACAAACTAGGATCAAAATCCTTGCTGTTGTCCTCTTTGCTGAGTTTTAATCCCATCACTATTGGAGTGATTGCTGCTTTTCTCTCTTGCATATTAAATCTTTCCAACACTTCATTAACATATTTCGCTTGTGAGATAAAAATCCCATTTCCATTTTGTTCTACTTCTATTCCTAAGAAGTATCTTAGCAAACCCATGTCAGTCATTTCAAATTCTTCTTTCATGACTGTTTTGAAATTTTCAATAAGATAATCATCATTACCTGTGAAAATAACATCATCAACATATAACACAACAATTAGTATTTTACCATCATTTTCTTTGATGTAGAGGGTGGGTTCTCCCTCACACTTTTCAAATCCATTTTCCAGTAGATAGGAATCTATCCTACTGTACCATGCTCTTAGTGCTTGCTTCAGCCCATAAAGAGCTTTCTTCAATTTGTACACTTTCTGCTCTTGGCCTTTCTTTTCATAGCCTAGAGGTTGCTCAATGTAAACCTCTTCCATTAACACTCCATTTAGGAATGCTGACTTCACGTCCATTTGGTAAACTTTACACTTGTTTTGTGCTGCTATGGACACCACTGCTCTCATGGTTTCCATTCTAGAAACCGGTGTAAAATTTTCCTCATAGTCTCTCCCATGTTGTTGCTTATATCCTTTGACAACAAGTCTTGCCTTGTGTCTTTCTATTTTTCCTTTAGCATTACTCTTGGTCTTGTAGACCCATTTAACTCCAATGACTTCTTTTCCTTTTGGTAGTTCAACTAAATCCCATGTCTTGTTTCTTTCTATGGCATTGATCTCCTCATCCATAACTTCTATCCATTTCCTGTCCTTAATTGCTTCTTCGAAATGAACAAGGTCATCAACATGACAATATAAAGCAAACAAAGAGTTCATACCTTCATTTGTTGCCTGTTGTTCATAAATGACACTTAAATTTCTGAACTTCTTACCTCTTTCATTTGGTGTACAAGTACTTGAAGAAGCACTTGAATTTCCTCCTTATGGTGTGCTTGGAGAAGCACTTTCATTTCTCCTCAAGGGTGTCTCTTGCTGCCCTTATGTTGGTGCTGCTGTTTGGGGATGTATTTCAGCCATCTCCTCATCATCTTCATCATGAGACAAAGAGTTTTTAACATTCACTGTTTTCTCTATGCTTCCATCCCAAGCTTCCTCCTCAATGAATTGAACATCTCTACTCACAATAAGCTTCTTGGTGGATGGGTTATACAACCTGTAAGTTTTGGATTCCTCACTGTATCCAATGAAAATACATTTCTCCCTTTTTTTTGTCCAACTTCTTCCTTAGTTGATCTGGAATGTGTGCATAAGCCACACATACAAAAACTTTCATGTGGGTAACTCCTTGCTTTGTCCCACTCTATGCTTCTTCTGGCACTCTGTTCATGACTGCTTTTGTAGGGCATCTATTCAAAATGTACGCTGCACAATGTACAACTTCAGCCCAATAATCATTTGGCAAATGCTTTGCCTTTAACATACTCCTTGCCATATCCATGATTGTCCTATTCTTCCTTTCGACAACTCCATTTTGCTGCGGAGTGTACCTAGTGGTAAATTGCTTATGAATTCCATTTTGTCTACAAAAATGTAGAAATTCTTTGGAGATATACTCACCTCCTCTATTAGTTCTTAGAACTTTGATATGTAGCCCACTTTGGTTTTCTACAAGTGCCTTGAAATTGCAAAATCTTTCAAACACTTCACTTTTGTTCTTCAGGAAATAAACCCAAGTTTTTCTAGTAAAATCATCAATAAATGTTAGTATATAGTGGCTGCCTGCAAGTGATAGAGTTTGTATCGGTCCACATAAATCTGAGTGGACAATCTCTACGGGTGCTTTTGCCCTTATGCTTTTCCCTGATGGAAAACTTTCTCTGTGTTGTTTCCCCAATATACAACCTTCACAAAGGTTGTCTGGTTTCTCTATCAATGGTAATCCTCTTACCATTCCTTTTCTATTCAACAAGTTAAGACCTCCAAAGTTGAGATGTCCAAATCTCAAGTGTCACAACCAATTTTCATCTTTTGGTTCACTTTGGAAAGCATCTTTTGTCACTACTGCTATTTCTTCTCCATTTTTTAAATCTGCTTTCATTCTAAGAGGGAACATCCTATTCCTTGTCATCTTCACTTCAACAATACATTGTTTGCTGGGTGTTTCATCCATGATGGTGCATAAATCATCCACAAAGAAAACATTGTACCCCTTTTGAATAAGTTGTTCAATACTTAAGAGGTTACATTTCATTCCAGGAACATAATAAACATCTGATATGGTTTTCTTCTCACCTTTCTTTGTTAAGACATTTACTTCTCCTTTTCCCATAACAAAAACTTTATTATCAGTCCCTAGTGTGACTTGTGACTTCACATTCTGATCTAACATAGAGAACAGGGCTATGTTTCCTGTCATATGGTTACTGCAACCGGAGTCTAGGAACCATACATCTTCACTCTTTTCTTCAGCCATATTACAAGCTAAAAACAAATTATTTTAGCTGATATTTTCTGTAGTGAAATTTGCACTAGTTCTATTACTCATATCATGCTGCTTCTTCCTACATTCATTTGCATAATGCCCATATTTTTTACAATAGTAACATTGGACATTGGATTTATCATACCTTTGTGCTTGAGCATGATGTTGTCCTTTTTGTTGGCTACTGCCTTGGCCTTGGTTCTGATTTGGATTGCTGCCTCTTCCTTGAGCATTTGCTATATTGTTTCTTCCACCTCTATTTTGGCTTCTGCCTCTTCCTCTCTTGCTTCCTCTCCCTTGACCTCTTCGTCTTCCAAAGAACATCTGGGTCTTAAAAGCATGTTCTAGAGATGAATTTTCATTCCTACTCAATCTCTGCTCATGTGTTATCATTGATGCATGTAGTTCATCAACTGAGAAGTTTGTGAGATCCTTTGTCTCTTCTATGGTGGTGACAATCACATCGAACCTTGAGGGTAGGATTCTCAATAGTTTCTCCACAATCCTTATTTCTTCAAGAATATCTCCATGAGACCTTATCTGTGTGACCAGACTAATCACATGTGTGAAGAATGAGTCAATAGTATCTGACTCCTTCATGCAGAGAGTCTCAAAATCTCTCCTCACCAATTGTAGTTTTGTTGTCTTCACTTTCTCCATGCCTTGATAGGCTATCTTGAGAGTTTCCCATGCTTCTTTGGATATCTTTGCTACTGCTATCCTTGGAAACACACTCTCATGCACTGCTTGATACAAAAAATAGAGGGCTTTAGAATCCTTCTTCTTATTTCTCTTCAACGGATCTTTCTCTGCCCGAGTCAAATTATTAAACTCATTTTCATCTGCTGGTTCTTCAAAACCATCCTCAACAAGTTCCCATAAGTCGTGGGAAGCAAGAAAAGCTCTCATAGTTATTGCCCAATAGTCATACTTTTCCCATTAAATTGTGGGAGCTGAGTATTACAGATACCCATGCTAGTGCTGGCTCCAGCCATTCTTTCACTCTTAGCTATGCTTCAAAATACTTGACTATGTATTTAAAATAACTGACTGTCCTCAACAGTAACACAAAAAACTAACTTGAGAAATACCTTGGATTCTTTCTTGACTGAGTCTTCACTCTGTTGGAGAAGCTGCTGCAACAAGAAATTCTTCCTTCAGCTTCTTTGATACCTTCAAAGAGTCTGGACAAGCTCTGATACCATGTTGGGAATTTCTGATAATTCCAAACAAAATGAACAGAAAATAATGCTCTGTTTTTCAACACAGGAAACAGAGTTTTTTACACACACAACAAAAACTTTGCATTCATTAACAAGACTACTGTTACAAAATTCTTCCTCCAATAGAGGAATTAACACAAGAACGCTTCAGTTCCAGAAAAAAAATTTACTCTGTCTCTCCTTGCAAATTTTACACTGCTGTCTTTGCACTACTATGCATTACAAACAAAAAACTCTGTCTCCTTTGAAAAATTAACACTGCTATATGTTTGCGCTGCTGCGTTTCATTTCATTTTCAACAAAAAAGCCATTACATTCGCACACACACTGCGCTGTGTGTAAAAACCATTTTTTTGTAACTTACTTTCACGCTTCTGCGTGCTACATTTTTTTTACATTACATACTCAACGAACAAAAAAAATAGGTTTTTACTTTTTCCATACTCATGTGTAAAAAAAATAAAATTAAAAGTTTTACCTGCATTTTACGACCATAGTAAATTTCATTAATTGTTTCACTGACAAAACTGGCGGTCAATGAAAATTCCACTTTACGTCACGTAATATGGTGCAGGCCTGTACATCAATCGTTGATTTAATCAGACGGCTGTCAAAGGATATCACACGGCCCTTCCTGCTGAACTTTTAAGCGCTGGGGAAAGCTATTTTGACAAACCACGTGTAAGCCGTTGAATATGCTTGCTACCCTCGGAGGAAAACTAGCTTTTGGTAAAAGGCGGTGCGGGGAAAACTTTGGTGGTTTTGCAGTTGCAGTTGAAAGTACCATTTCAACACCTGTTAGCATCCAAAGACAAAGCCGATCTGAGTGGAATTACGCAGAAGCTAAATAACATGTATTTGAAAATTAGCGTCCATATGGGTATTTGTAATTCAACTGGCATTGAGCACGTTTTAGCTGCCTTTGAGCATGCCATAGCTGCCATGGAGTCTAACAGGAATCCCCGTGTCCAGAATATACCCTGACCAGGCTGGTAAATATATTTTCAAAACAAGTTATATTGAATTTAATAGTTATTGTGAGTTTTATTTTATTATTAATAGCTTTAAATATGGATCCAGTGTTGAATATTGTTGTAATAGTTGGAATTGATAAGTCAATTGCAGAGGTTCTTGATCTTTTGAAATGTGAACATGACCAGAAAGCTGTCACGGTTATCCTCCACGGTTTCGGAGGGATGGGGAAGACCACCCTCGCAGATGCAGTGTTTTCACGAGTTAGAGGATATAGATATTCTCACGTTCAACTGTTTGAAGATATAGACTCTAAACCTAATATAATAGAGTTGCAAAAAAAGATATTAAAAGATTTGATGGGAACTGAAGAGCCTGTTCCAAATATTAGAAAGTATCAGGATGGTTAGGGAGAGTTGGGAAAAAGGCTAGAGAAAATGGAGGCATTCATTTATATTGACAATGTTTTGGAGGGAGCTGCACTTAAAGAGCTTTTGCCACAGGATATGAGTACAGTGAAAAAGGTGAGGCTCCTCCTTACTGTGTGTAACGAAAATGTGAAGAATGCATGCCCAAAGCCGTGTACAGAACCCAAAATCTGTTGGAAATTTCTAGTAATTTCAAACACAAAAGAGCAGAGAAAAATGCTCTGTTTTCTCCACAGGATCTTCACACAGGGAAGCTAATTTTTTCTGAGCAGACAGAGTTTTCAAAACACATGGAAACACTATGTATTCATTAATAAAACAACCTGTTACAAAAAATTTCTTCCTCTTAACAGAGGGATTCACCAATAACTTCCAAAAAAAATTACTCTGTCTCTTTTAGAAATTTTTACGCTACTGTGTGTAAAATTTCTTTACATTCACTGCTGTAAAAACATTCTCCTTCACATTTTACATACAACAAAAAAAATTCCTTTACGCTGTTGCGTATTCCATGTGCTCAAAACTACTGTAAAAAGAAATCCCCCCCTTTTTTTTTACTTCTTCGCACTGCTGTGCGTTTTTTCAATTTTTCACAAAAAACATGAAAACAAAACATAACATATGTTTTTACTTGTGCCATAAAAACTAGAACTACACCCGTAAATAAAAAACATTAAAATTAAAAACATTTACCTATGCCCATACTTCCCATGAATAAAAAACTTAAAGACTTTACTAAAACTTACCTATCGTAATAAATTCATTTATTACTTCAGCATGGTGAAAAATTAATTTCTCGTCCTTTTACTGACAAACCTCGCGGTCAACCAAAAATTTACTCCACGCAAGTTCAAATGATGCAGGTCCGTTGATTTAATCGGACGGTTGACGGCAATATCGGGAGGCCCTTCCATGCTGAACTTTACCGTCCGGGGAATGGGTGGTTTTGAAAAGTCAGCTCAGACACGTGGCAGCTAGTCGGTGTGTTCGGAGCCTCCCGGGGAAAAACAACTTTTGGCAAAAGGCGGTGCGATATAAAACTGCCTGGTTTCCGGAATTAATACGCGCAGTTGAAATTATTAATATTTCAACACTCCCCTTTAATTTCAACTGCTGGGTTATCAGTCATACCCAGACATTTCCTCAAAAATTCAAAACTCTTCTGGTCCAATGGTTTGGTTAGAATGTCTGCAACCTGCTCTTGAGTCCTGCAATTTTTTAAGACAATTTCTCCATTGCTTATCAATTCCCTGATGTAATGAAACTTTGTGTCAATGTGTTTCGTTCTCTTATGAAACACTGAATTCTTGGATAATGCAATAGTTGAGCTATTGTCACAAAAAATAATTGTTCCTTTTGGTTGCTCTTGGCATAAGCTCCTTAACGTTCTTCTCATCCAAACTGCTTGACATGTTGTTGCTGTAGCTGCCACATATTCTGCCTCTGCTGTAGACAATGCTACAATAGGTTGTTTCTTAGAAGCCCATGAAATGGCTCCTGAACCCATGTGAAAAACATAATCGGATGTGCTTTTTCGATCTTCTACACTTCTAGCCCAATCACTATCAGTGTATCCAACTAAATCTGAACATTTTGAAGTAGTATATAAAATGCCAAACCTTTTAGTACCTTTAACATACCTCAAAATCCTTTTTGCTACCTGCCAATGTGTTTCTTTTGGTCTCTCCATGAATCTGGAAATTAAGCTAACATCAAACATTATATCTGGTATAGTTGCAGTTAAATACATGAGGCTGCCAACTATGCTCTTGTACAAACTAGGATCAAAATCCTTGCTGCTGTCCTCTTTGCTAAGTTTTAATCCCGTCATTGTGGGAGTGATTACTGCCTTGCTCTCCTGCATATTAAATCTTTCCAAAACTTCATTTACATATTTTGCTTGTGAGATAAAAATTCCATTTTCATTTTGATCTACTTCTATTCCTAAGAAGTATATCAGCAAACCCATGTCAGTCATCTCAAATTCCTCTTTCATGACTGCTTTGAAATTTTCAATGAGATATTCATCATTACCTGTGAAAATAACATCATCAACATATAACACAACAATTAGTATTTTACCATCCTTTTCTTTGATGTAGACGGTGGGTTCTCCCTCACACTTATCAAATATTTTACCATCGTCAATTTGAATGTTAGAAAATATTGGCTGCCTGCTAGTGATGAAGTTTGCATCGGTCCACATAAATCTGAGTAGACAATCTCTAAGGGTGTCTTTGCCTTTATGATTTTCCCTGATGGAAAACTTTCTCTGTGTTGTTTCCCCAAGATACAACCTTCACAAAGGTTGTCTCATTTATCTATCAATGGTAATTCTCTTACCATTTCTTTTCTACACAACAAGTTAAAACCTCCAAAGTTGAGATGTTCAAATCTCAAGTGCAACAACCAATTTTCATCTTTCGTTCGCTTTGGAAAGCCTTTTGGGTAACTGCTGCAATTACTTCTTTATTTTTCAAATCTGCCTTTATCCTGAGAGGGAACATCCTGTTACTTGTCATCTTCACTTCAGCAATGCATCTTTTGGTGGGTGCTCTATCCATGATGGTGCATACATCATTCTCAAAGAAAACATTGTAACCCTTTTGAACAAGCTATCCAATACTTAAGAGGTTACACTTCATTCCAGGAACATAATAGACATCTGCTATGGTTTTCCTTTCACCTTTCTTTGTAAATATTTTTACTTTTCCTTTTCCATAACAGAAATTTTACTATCAATCCCAAGTGTGACTTGTGACTTCACACTCTGATCTAGAGCAGAAAATAGGGCTATGTTTCCTGTCATATGGTTGCTGCAACCGGAGTCTAGAAACCATATATCATCACTGTTTGTTTCAGCCATATTACAAGATAACAACACATTATCTTGGCTGATATTTTCTCTAGTGATATTTGCACTAGATCTATTACTCATATCATGCTGCTTCTTCCTACATTCATTTGCATAATGTCCATATTTTTTACAATAATAACATTGGACATTGGATTTTTCATACCTTTGTCCTTGAGCATGATGTTGTCCGCCTTGTTGGTTGCTGCCTTGGCCTTGATTTTGATTTGGATTGCTACCTCTTCCTTGAGCATTTGCTGGATTGTTCCTTCCACCTCTGTTTTGGCTTCTGCCTCTTCCTCTCTTGCTTCCTCTACCTTGACCTCTTCCTCTTCCAAAGGACATCTGGGTCTTGAAGGCTTGCTCTAGAGATGAGTTTTCATTTCTACTCAACCTCTGCTCATGTGTTATCAGTGATGCATGAAGTTCATCAACTGAAAAGTTTGTGAGATCCTTTGTCTCTTCTATGGTGGTGACAATCACATCGAACTTTGAGGGTAGGACCTTCAATAGTTTCTCCACAATCCTCCTTTCTTCAAGAACTTCTCCATGAGTTCTTATTTGTATGACCAGACCAATCACATGTGTGAAGAATGAGTCAATATTGTCTGACTCCTTCATGCACAGATTCTCAAAATCTCTCCTCAGCAACTGTAGTTTTGTTGTCTTCACTTTCTCCATGCCATGATAGGCTGTTTTGAGAGTTTTCCATGCTTCTTTGGATATCTTGGCTGATGCTATCCTTAGAAACACACTCTCATGCACTACTTGATACAAAAATACCAGGGCTTTTGAGTTCTTCTTCTTATTGCTCTTCAACAGGTCTTTCTCTGCCTGAGTTAATCTATTAAACTCATCTTCATCTCCTCGTTCTTCAAACCCATATTCAACAAGTTCCCATAAATCTTGTGAGGCAAACAGGGCTCTCATGGTTATTGCCCAATAGTCATAGTTTTTCCCATTAAATTGTGGGAGTTGAGTATTAAAAATACCCATGCTAGTGCTTGTGCTGGAGCCAGCCATTCCTTGCACTCTCAGCGATGCTTCAAATATTTGACTGTGTATTTAAAAATCACTGACAGCAACACAAAAAAAGCTTTGAGAAATACCTGGATCCTTTCTTGACTGAGTCTTCACTCTGCTGGAGGAGCTGCTGCAGCAAGAAACCTTCCTTCAACTTCTTTGACACCTTCAAAGAGCCTGAACAAGCTCTGATACCACTGTTGGAAATTTCTAATAATTTCAAACACAAAAGAACAGAGAACAATGCTCTGTTTTCTCCATAGGATCTTAACACAGAGAAGCTAAATTTTTCTGAGCAGAGTTTTCAACACACATGGAAACACTATGTATTCGTTAATAAAACAACATGTTACAAAAAACTCTTCCTCTTAAAAGAGGGATTCACCAAGAACTTCCAAAAAAAATTACTCTGTCTCTTTTAGAAATTTTTACACTACTGTGTGTAAAATTTCTTTACATTCCCTGCTGTAAAAACATTTTCCTTCACATTTTACATACAACAAAAAAAATTTCCTTTACGCTGTTGCGTATTCCATGTGCTCAAAACCACTGTAAAAAGGAAATCCCCCTTTTTTTTTTCTGTTGCGTATTCCATGTGCTCAAAACCACTGTAAAAAGGAAATCCCCCCCTTTTTTTTACTTCTTCACATTGCTGTGCGTTTTTTCATTTAACATATGTGTTTACTTGTGTCATAAAAACTAGAACTACACTCGTAAATAAAAAATATTAAAATTAAAAACATTTATCTATGCCCATACTTTCTGTGAATAAAAAACTTAAAGACTTTACTAAAACTTACCTATCGTAATAAATTCATTTATTACTTCAGCATGGTGAAACATTAATTTCTCGTCCTTTTCCTGACAAACCTCGCGGTTAACCAAAAATTTACTCCATGCAAGTTCAAATGGTCCGTTGATTTAATCGGACGTTGACGGAGATATTGGGAGGCCCTTCCATGCTGAACTTTACCGTCCGGGAATGGGTGGTTTTGAAAAATCAACTCAAACATGTGGCAGCTTGTCAATGTGTTCGGAGCCTCCCGGGCAAAGACAACTTTTGGCAAAAGGCGGTGCGATATCCTAATTTGAGAATTAATACGCGCAGTTGAAATTATTAATATTTCAAGAAAATCTACAAGATGGATGGCATTCAGCGTCAAAAAGCATTGATTATTTTACAGAGAGAAATAAAGGATGGAATAAATGATGATCAATTCAATGACATCGTACACACATGTGGCAGAATTCCCCTCATGTTAACATTAACAGCACCATTCATAGGTCGCGCCAAAAATAAAGAGGAAGCTTATTCTACCCTGGTGGTGCTACAGAAAAAAAAATGGCCGAGTGAGGCCTTTGAGGAGATGCGCTAAGCCTTTGCCTATGATGCTCTTCCCCATGATTGGATAGAGCCATTTTTAGACATATGCTAATATTACGAAGGATGGGATTGGGAGGCAGTGGAAGACATTGTGGGAAAGTATGAACTGGAAATGTTAAAAAGCAGAGCACTAGCTACAAGAACCATAAATGACGTTGAGAGTGTACACGACGTCATCTTAACACTTGCTCGCCAAAAGTCAGAAGGAAAGGAAGTGAGGTTGGCATTCACCAGAGCAAGCAAACTCACGGAGTTCCTCGAAGAGGAGGTAACAAATCTATGAACGATATGCATGTTTGTTTATACAGTCTCCGTTTTTATTTTAATTTAATTATACTTTTATAATGAGATGCAGGGCGCTGAAGGGATTAAAGGCGTTTGGTTAAGCGACAATAAGGATGCCTTGGAAATATCTGCAGCAAAACTCGACTTAATGTCTAAATCATTGAGAATTCTTCGACTTGGAGATCTGGCAAATGTGGAGGGCGAGTGCAGGGAAACATTTAAGGAGTTGGTATTTTTTGAAGCGAAAGTTCGGCAGCTCCCGTTTCATGATGTGTCAAAGTTGACGAAATTGAGGTACCTCAGTTATAGACCCAATCATGAGTTGAAGCTATCCAAGGCAAGTGATGCTATTTCCCCATTCATTTTTCCTGAAAATTTGAATCTACGTAAGAAATTGTTTTACTAATTTTAATGATTCATACGATTGTGACGTATCAGTTGCATAACTTGCAGATGCCTTCAAGTTTGAGGCACATGGAATTTGATGGAAGTTCATTGTTCTATCCCTTTCAAATGTATTCTAATGATCTTCAACAACTTGAACATTTGAGAATACTACGATTGCTCAACTTTTATTGGTTGAAAAATCTGCCAAAAAAGCTGGGAGATCAAGTAAAAGGGTTGCATGAGCTATCTCTTTCAAACTGCGGATCTATCACGAAGCTGCCGGATTCAATTTCAAAGCTTCAGTCTTTAAGGATATTGAAAATGGACGGTTGTTCAAGTTTGACTGAGTTGCCGGTTGATTTCGGATCCTTGAGTTCTCTGCGAGAACTCCATCTACATGGTTGCTGGAGTTTAGAGGCACTTCCAGACAGTGCCGAGAAACTTTCATCATTGACATTATTGAATTTGTCAGGCTGCACAAGCCTATTAAATCTCCCTCCCTGCGTAGGAAACTTAACACGCCTTGTTGAATTAAATTTAAGGCATTGTGATGAACTAAAAAGTATTCCTGAAGGCATAGGAAACTTAACACGCCTTGTTTATTTAAATTTAGATGGTTGTAGAGAACTCGAAAGTATTCCTGAAGGCATTGGAGAGTTGAAGCTATTGCGAGCCTTGGGTGTGTCAGGGTGTTCGACTCTAACTGAACTACCCAATGGGCTTTGCAACCTCTCCTTTATCACACATCTTTCATTTGAGTATTGTAAGAGCCTAGAGAAGCTTCCAGATCGGTTTGGTCAATTAGCAAGTCTAAAAGTGCTGCTCTTCAATGGGTGTCAATCACTACAGAAGCTTCCGGAAAGTTTTGGTCAACTCAAAAATTTGGAGGCGCTGAATCTTCAAGGTTGCAGGAAACTTGAAAAGCTATGCAATGACTTCCACTGGCTCTCCTCCTTGCAAAATCTAGATTTGAATGGCTGTTGACATTTAGAGAAACTCACCGAAGATTTCCATTGCCTAACCTCATTGCAACGTCTACAATTGAGTTGGTGCACCAAGCTAGAAGGAAAATCTATGGACCACGTGGTAAAGATGAACAAATTACAAGTTGTGCACATCGGGGAAAGCGAGCAGTTGGTGAACAGGTGGGCAGAAATTCAGAGAGATGGAGGTGGATCATGGTCCTTTACAGTTAATTGAGGGCAGGTGATGTTACCACCCATCAGTATTTATTGATACCAACATTGTTAGTGCCTGCATTATGTTAACTTTTATAATAAATATGGACCATAACAACTTTACATTTTTCTTTCCGGATTTGTCAATTTCCAGGGTTGAAAAGGAGAACATAGAAAAGAGTGTTTTGTCGGAACTTGACGGATTGCTTACTAATAGACGAGGAGAGCACTTCCATCTATCTCATCTTCCACCAAACACCCTCATCCTTGTCACGTGGGAGCTGGTGTCCATCATTGAAGATATGATAGATCAAATGGAGATAAAAATAGTTTATATTGGTCCAGATTTTGATAAGTTTTCCACCAAAGTGAAGGATAATATATTTGTTGTGCATGTGCCCGACAACTCGTGCCACCAAGATGCTTGAAAAAGTGAACTTGAAAGTAGATTTAGGGCAATTTCTATTTTTTACTCTATAGGAATTTTAATGCACCTTGATATGGGACCGGTATGAGGCGATACAACACGCCCGTTAGATGATGAGAGAGAGAAAAAAATAACGATGTGTTGTATCGCTTTATATCGGTCCGCCATGTCAAGCCGCATTAAAATCCCTATAGAATAAGAAATAAAAATTGCCATAGATTTAGCACCAAATCGATGTAATAAATGAGACTTTTGAAAGATGCTGAAATGGAGGAATTTGTGGTGAGTAAATGTAAGAGATACCTACGGTTGAAGCGGCGTCAAGCAGAAAGGGATGAAGAGAGCGGTAATATAGACTTGTTGAGAGAATTGTTTGCAGCTCAAGCGGATGAAACGACTCTCCTGTTTCAAAAGAATGAGTCATCAGTACAACATGTACGAATGCCTTTTACTCCATTTTACAGTTTTCAACTTTATTTAATCATTGCGCTCATTTATTTTGTTGCCGTCATCATTGTAGCATCGAACTGAAAATTTTGTAGGGCAGATTTTGTTATTAATCAAAACGTTTATTTTCTAATTGTAATTTAGAATTTTAATTGTAATTTTAGAATTTTAATTTTATTATTAATAATTATTAGATGTATAATAAAATTTAATAGCTATTTAATATTTTTAATAATTAATTTTGTAATTATTTAAATTAATAAACTTATTTATTTGTAATTGTAATTTCAGAATTTTAATTCAGTAAAAGTTATTATAATTTTTTTTAATTAAATTTATTAATTAAAAACACAATCATATTAATATATAACATATAAATATGAATTAAATTTTGAAATATGTGATATTAGTAAGCTATATATTATGGTATAATATTATAATAAATTGGTGAATTTAAATAATCAAGATTTTTATTAAATTAATTATTTTTATAATTAATAATAATAATAATTTAAAATTTAATTAAAGTTAAATTTGGAATTTGTTTTGATATTTATTAATATTTACCAACTAATATGAGTTAAATTGCAATTTTTGCATGCCTCGTTTACATTGTTCTGCTCGTTTTGGCTACTTGCGGAATCGACAAATTGGAAGGCAAAACTATTCTTTTAGAAATGAGACCTCCCCACTCATTATTTTATGACATTTGTCTTCCGTCTTTGAAGGAGATGTACATTATGGACAAAGAGAGACTTAATTTTGAAATTATTTCAATTCCTCTGGTGCAGCCAAGTGAGGTATTCGATGTATATAGGCAGTTTTCAAGTGAAGTTCCTTGGCTTGTCCTCCAAAATCCATGGACGACAATAACAAGGGAAGTCCAGTACTTCTTGGATAAACAGTGCACTGAATGGGAAGAGGGTGATGCATCTGAAAAATGGTATCCAATTATAAATTGGGTCATAGATCCAAACGGGAGAATCACTATTTATAGACCACCTATATCCCCGGGGGATATGAGTGATAGGGGAGAGGTGTTTGAGGTTTTTTGTTAACTATTCAGAAAGGCAATCATATCAGGTGAGATGGGGAGGAAACGCTCCTCTTACTACGTTGGGTAAAATTGAAGAAGTAAGAAAAAATGAATGGCAACAAGTAAAGAATATGTCGACTTTGGAGTTCCTTTTCAACCACTTGGAAAGTGTCTCCGTCCAGGTAAATAATTTTATTTGTTTTATTATTATATATATTTTTGTTTTATTATTATATATATTGCCATCATGATATAAATGTAAATGGAAGGGAAAATAATGATGAATAAATGACTGATCATTGATTTGGAATTGTATTTTTGCTTTTGTTGTTGTTTCTGACCAGGTGAAAAGCGTAATGCTTCAAGGAAAATTTATATGTTTTTTTGGCGGGAGTGATGAAGATATGACCTGGTTTATGCGGAGTGCAATGGAGCAGTTCAGGGACAGCATTCAATTTATTCATTTTAGCCATGAACTGAGACGGTTTCCCTTGGAAAATACCTCCAAAGGATATTATCATCCCTTGGAAAATACAACTGACATGGAAGGGACGTCTTTGTTAAATTTATCAATGTAGGAAACTGTGAGATTTATAATGCGTCTTCACCATTTGGAAGAGGAAATGAAGGGAATGGACCAAAGTGACAAGCAATTGTGTGAACTGAAAACTATTTTACATTCTCTTCTATTCTACGCTGAAAAGGGATCCTTTACCTTCTTCGTCTACTCCTTTTTCTACCAAGCCGATAGGACAGATAAAGTACAGCGATTGATAAACTCAATGTTGAAGGCGGTGAGGAAAAGAAATGCATGATGAGGACAGCAGCCTTATTAGGAAAATGCAAACAGCGTCCGCTTCAGCTGTTGAGCAACAAAATGCGGATGTCTATTTCGATGCCTTGAGAGACTACATATCTGAGCTATGGGGAGTGCAACTTTATCAGCATTGCAAATTGAACAAGGTGGATTGCTTTCTTTGGCATCATCTATCCTTATTTTTCTGAACCATTTCCTTTTTTATTAACCTAATCATATTTTGCATCTCTTATTTCTCATAGGAGGGGAAAAAGAGGTCACCGCCCAGGGTGACTTGGCCGACTTCAAGAGGGATGTGTAGCTTAAAAAATTTCCTGTCGGAGGGAGAAAACGAGGATTGGGTTGTGCGTGTTAAACCTCTCCATCATTTGACAACCGTTGATTAATTTTTTGGTTGGAACATGAAATTCATTGTAGGAGCTCCTATGCCAAACATTGAATCTAAAATTTTCTTTTATGCTTTTCAGAAATATTTCATTTCTCGTCTTCCTAAACATCAGTTCCATAACGTCATTAAGAGTCTGGTGAAGGATATAGGAGAGGCAGAGTGGGCTGTTGCAGGTCTTCTTGCGGTTGCGGATCTTTTGGAGCGATTTGAGACTGTTTCTTCAGACCGAATTGAGTGGCTGTTTGTTTTAGAGGAGATGTTTAGATTGGCCCAATATTGTAAGCAGTTTAATCAAAAGGCTGAGCTGTGGAGACGGATGAAGTGTGGAGCAATAGTAGTTATACTGAGATACTCCATCAGCTGCTGTTGGGCAATTGATCGGTCGAAATTTGCATTTAGCAGGTGAGTATGTTTACACTTTAATGTTAACAATAGTGATGTTTATAACTTTTTATATGCAAACGCTTTCCTTTATATAAAAGATTATGAATGTTTAAGAACGAAGAAATCTCCATGTTTGTTTCCTTTGAAGTAGAGGCGGGTGAAGATAAATTTATCAAACTCTGTTTAGTAATTGGACTTTGTAAAAAATGTTTTATCAAACTTTTGGCAATGGCAAGGCTTAAGTACCACCTATAGGTGGATGGGGATACTTGAAAACGATTTAAGAAAGGAGAGCGACACATTGGCCCAGACAATGACCGAAGATCTTGATAATGAACGTGGGTCCCTCGCAAACCTAGACTGCTACAAATGGGGTTTCGACTTGTGGCCAGAGAGTGAACGTGACGGTGGACCATCTTCTTAATATAAAAGGAGCGCTTCCTTTCCCGACTTGTGGCTAGAAAGTGAAGATGAAGGTGGGCCATCTTCTGAATATAAAAGGAGCGCTTCCTTTTCCTAAGCTGGCTCAACAGCTTCGACGGGAGAAGAAGAATAAGACGGAACGTCGTCTATCTATTTGTTGCGTAGCAGCTCAAACACTAAAGGACAGTGAGGAATTTGCTTCATCATTTGCCTTCTCTATCTATTCTTGATGTATGAATAATGAAATTGTTGAAGTTATGCGAAATAACTATTGATGTAGGGTGATGAGTGTAAAAGTTTCAATGTCACTGTATTTTATATTTGGTTAATTCACAAATATTATGGGTAAATTTGTTGGTCAGAGCTAGAGATAAATCAACCTATTTTATATTTTGTTAATTCATAAATATTATGAGTAAATTTGGTTGGTTAGAGGAGAGATAAACAAGATACATAAGCTGCTCTTACACGTTAAAAACGTCTATTCATATTTTTTTCTTTTTTTTTTTGTCTTTCACAATGTCCCAATCATATGTATATAAACACCAAACTTATTAAATATAGATTTATCCAGATTTTAAGTCATGCAAACTCAAACTTGACTTAATTTCTAATATTAGACTCTACTTTCTTTTTTAAACTTAACTCATCTCTTTATGCATTGCATACATATGTGAGTAGTTACTATTTTTAACATTTCTTCTCACTTATGACCTCAACCTTAACTTAATCATGACTCAACTATTGATGCTAAGTTTACAATAAAAAATTGATTCAATTATAACAACATGTATGTTGGTCTAAGTCTTAGCTAGGCTTCCAATGACTCTAAACTTTTAACATGTTGGGTTTTTTTTTTGTTTCTTCCAAATTCCATACCCTCAAAACTATTTCATTCTTGGTTGCACTTTCTTGTTGTAAGCTCCATATTTCTCACTTGCTGCTATCGCGATTTTCCTTTGATTTCTCTTGTATTTGTTCTAAAAAATAATTTAAGCTTTCTAAGTATGTCTTCTACAACTTTCTCTTCAAAGATTCGTTCACTTATGGGCTGCTACCACAACTCTTCATCTTCAAACTATGAACTTCGCTCTGCTTCTTGTGTTTCATATTCCTGATCTTCTTTCTACCATATTTCTTGATAGCAATATTTGATCTCTTTTTTACTTCATTGTTGAAAGGTTATTACAATGTTTTCTTCTTCATCTTCAAAAAATTCCATGTCCTTTCCTACATTTTTTTCTTCATCTTCTCTTTTAGCTATAATTATAATTTGATTGTTGTCATGTTTATGTGCACACTCAAAGTCAATGTTAAAAACATCTTCATTATGCACTGCAGTGAGAGCTTTCTCTGATTTTTGTTTTTTCTCTACGTCTGCCATCTCTTCCTTTTTCTTCTCAGACTCTTCAACTGCATTCAGACAATCTTCCACTATTATGCAATTATTTTATATTCTCATAAAAATTGTTGAATCACTCCATCCTTTTCTTGATCGTCAGTTATTGGATATTCTCATAAAAAAACTCTTGAATCAGTTCATCCTTTTCTTGATCGTCAGTTGCTGCTAGATTACACACCACTTCATAAGCAATTCCAACTTTTTCTTCTAGATTACACATTGCTTTATTAGAAGTCCCAACTTTTGCTTCATAACTTCCTGCTACAATGAAAAGTTCAACCTCTAATTCTTCATAAAAAATGACACCTTCCATATTGCCACCATCAATCCCTATTTAAAAAAGCAGACCACAAATTTCATCAACATAATTTTCATCCATTCTATGGTGGGATATCTGAGCATGCATGTACTCATTAAAAATTTCAACTTCACCAAGTTCTTCAGTTGTTATTGAATTCACGAGAGATGCACTCTTAGTTGTGCAAACCATTACTTCATATGAAAAACTTTGTCTTTCATTCTCAAACTTAAATGTTTCAACCTCTTAGGCAAAAATACCATCATCATCTTCATGATCCATGTTACAATGGAGTTCTCAAGCACTTATATGCTCTTTCTTTACTGCATACACAAAAGCTTGAAATTTGTTGGACACCTAATCCTCTAAGGGTTAGTGTGGAAGCCAAATAGACTAAGGAAGTCCAAGAGACCTTGGGATGTGGAACCCAACGGTCACACCATGTACTATAAATGCATATCATTTGAAAATAATAAACACACTCTCATGTTTATCTTTCCTATGTTGTTGCTGCCATGTGTGTGTTTAACATGGTATCAGAGCCATAATGTGTGGCCTTTGTAGTTTTCTTCTTCACAGTTTATGCCTTTGGTAGAAAAGAAAAAAAATGGCATGTTGTTATTCCCTGCGCAGTTGGTCTGAGCTGCCTTGAATAGCGCTGGCCTGGTCTTCATTAACTTTAACGTTCCATGCATACCTGATGCTCCTTAGCACTTTGCCTTCCTGCGTATTAGAAGCGTCATTACTATTCTTGTTGCACGCTGTCACCATTACCAATTGAAGGAACTGTTACATCATTTCTTCTTACTGGTGTCAAGAATGGGATAAAATAAAAATAAAATAAAACATTGATGCCACTCATTTTGTCAGCTATCCTATGATAGTGAATGTAGAATGATTCGTTGTTAGAAATAGGTTCATTGTACACTATTAAGTCTAAGTCTTCCTGAATGTATCCAGCGATATTCCATCGCTGATTTCACTGACTTCGATCTTATTAGATTTACAATAGTTATTGGAAGAATTACAGTGTTGCTTGAATCTTGAATCACCAATTTGACTACTTCCAAGCTGCCTTTTACCATTTCTACAATTCCTAGAGGCACAGACGTTAACTTGAACAGAAGACAAATTTTGACAGTAGCGATTAGTGCTTGGCTTGGAGTAGCAGTCATAAATTGCAAGGGGGAAATTGCATGCACTGCATTTCACAATGTCAGAAGTATTGGCCTCCTGTATTGTCTGAGTGGAATCTACTGATGTCTCAAGATTCCTCGTTGCTTGGAAGGTGAGAATTTCTCGAGAAACTTTCTCATTTCTTCAAACTCATTTTAGAATTTATGCAGTGTCTTCTTGCATCCAAAATTCTTGAGAGGAGTTATTAGTTGTACTGGGGGAAGAGGTTGTACCTTTCCCGTTCTCCATTATTTTTTGGGCGTTTGTATCAGCAAATTCGAGCTACACTGGTGGTGCAGTAAACTCTTTCCTGAGAGAAGGAATGAGGAAGCGAATGTCAGTAACTGCTGGAAATACTTTTCTATACTCGAAATTTGATGTTTTCTGGATACAACATTAACAACATCGGTTGTTGGGGCTTTGTGACAGATTTAAATGGACGTTGTGAGGATTTAAGAGTTAAATTTGCGAAGCATTTTTTAGTGCAAGGATTTGAATCGAAATGGCCATGATTAAGGTTCATGAGCTCCACAACAAAAGGAAATCAAATTTTTAAACTAGCTCAAGGAGCTCAAGGCTAAGATTTCCATCTATTTTCAGAGTAGCTCATTACAGGGAGACAAATCGTCTGTTGTCTTGCTTTTGTTGTATCCCTGCATGAATTATTTCAACATATTATGCTGATATATATTACTGCGTTGTTTTCTAATATGCGTTGAAACCATCTTGATGCATGGTATCAAAAATCTCAGGCATACAAAATTGTAAATTTTGATTATGATGTCCAAACCAACCCGAATCGATGATATCACAGTTTAAATGAGATATCACAAGTTCTGTGTATTTGAGATTTTGATTTTGAGTTTGCCAGATTGTGGAGGAGATAGAAAAATAATATGCTCGGAGTAGGAGTGGGAGTAGAAATAGGCATGAATCGGTTGTTGTATGTACGATGTGTTTCTATGGATACTCCCAACAGATCCAAAACTTAGTGTTAGAAGTGCCTGATGCTAGAATGTAGCAATGGGGTTTCAAGTTTATTCCAATGGATTTGGCAAAGCCTGTGACTGAAACGACTGTGATTCCTTTCCAAAAGTAGCAGCTGCTGATTTTGATGGAAGTATTTTTGGGTTAACAATGGCAGTCATAGTATACTTGAACAACGAGAAGAAAAAAATGATGGTCCCTTGATGCAGTTCCCGGAATAATCCTTTCATTGGTGCGTTGCTCCTACGCTGGTGTCCTATGTTGGTATCCATTAAAGGCTGCTCCACAGTGAACTAGAGGGTCGTCATTCATCCAAAATGCTCACACTGTTGGTTGATAAGCTGTTGGTATCACACTTCTCTGTCCATCAAGTCTACGAAGGCTCCTGCTGCCAAGCCATCCAAGGCTGTTAAACTAGCTGCCCCAGCAAAGAAGCCAGCTGCAAAGAAGGCTGCTCTAGGTTATATACATTAACGTTTTCCAGTTATATACGTTGTTAAACACTGTCCATAAGTATAAAACTGTCCATATACATCGTATTGTTTCAAATACATTTCCCTGTTGGTATTGTTTCAACTGCGTTTCCCCAATTACCTCCTCCCGACATATAATGCTCCACACCAACTCTATTTGAGCGTATGTTGCATTGTCTCATTCTTTGTGTGTCTGTTGCCGGACCTAGGCGTTCTCTGAAACTATATATTGTGCGTTCAGTCAAAGTAGTCAGACCCTTTGTATTGTGTATTGATTCATGTGTTGGTGTTAATAGCACTGGTTCATTACCACTGTTTGTGGCTGCAGTGAATGGTGTGAATACAACGTTAAATAGTTCTTCTGCAATAGCTATATGTTGTAATTTTGAAAACTGTGCATGGTTGGAAGGCTCTTGAAAGGGCATGCTATGTTGAAGTTGAAAGAGTCAGTACGCGGTCAAACATGGAAGGGCATTTCAAGAAATCTTAAAGTTTGTATACTTGCAGTATTTTTCAAGTAACATAATTTTGTGGTGCTTGTGTGTCATGAAAAATACAAGAAACTTGTAGATTTGGAGGTCGAAGGGATACAAACACAATCTACATATATATGCACTGATTCCTTGTTACTTCAACTACTACATAAGAGTAATTGGTGCTTGTTGGTTGCACATTGGTCAATAGGTGCACATTAATAGAGGATATTGTTGTGTTTTTGTACTGTTAGTGGGTCTTACTTTTACTCATTGGTTCATAGTTGTGATCAGTTTGACAATGGAGAATATTGCTCAAATTACTGAAGTATTAGAATTCTTGAAAACTTTGATGCATTCTACTGATCATGATACAGTGAAAATCAACAAGAACACTCTCTGTGATATTAAAACCTGTCTGCAGTATACATAAGAAAAGATAGAATTTTTGGAGCTTGAATCTCAACTACAGCAAGAAGAATTAAAAAAATGGAGTCGTCATTCTGAATCTGTTTCTGTTCAGAACATTTAGACAGCAACCCATCAGCAGCAAGTCAATAATGTTATAGTTCATTCATATTTAGTACCCAATAAAGCAGCAAAGTTACATGCAGATGTAGAAGTTCAATTTGCATTTCCCAAGCCCATCATCAGACCTTGGGAAGAGCTTGTCCATAACAAGCACAGAACTGGTCTTGGATACGACAAGGATGTGTCCTTTCATATTCTAGATTACTCAAAGCCCATTCAGTTTCAAAGTGTTGGATTCATTCATGATAGTTCACCTGCTCCTCATGACAGTTCACCTCCAGTTGTTCCAGATTCTGCCCCTCTTCCATTGCAACAGATTGTGAAATGCCAACATTGTGACTAAGTTGGCCATTTGAAAGATCACTGTTTTGATCTTCATCCATGTAAGCACTGTCATAAAACCACCCATTCTTCACACAAATGCTTCAGAAACAAACGTCTTGCAAGAACAAAGATTCATCTTGGATGGATCGCTTCTTGGAAATGGGCATCAACAGCCAAGAAGATATTCCAGTCACATGTCAGAACTTGTTCTAGAGTATTGAATAGTCTTGCAGTTGAGTTTTCTCCATCACCTTACCTTGTATGTGACAGGGGGGAAATGATGGTCATCTACAAGCTTCAAAGTCACATCAAGCGAGCCTGAGCCACAACCTGCCACACCAGTTTCAGAGTTGTAGCCAGAGACAAAGATGCCCTTGAGCATGCCTTCAGTTGGTAATGCCTCTTCAAATAATTTGGGATACTTCGTCTAGTAGAAGAGTTCAGCTTCTTGCCAGTTTCGGAAGAGTTCCAGGAATAGAATTAGGGACACTTCCTCTAGCAGAAGACTTCATCTTCTTGCCAGTCTTGGACGAGTTCCAGGAATTGCATGAAGCATTCCAGAGTTGGTGGTAATCCTTAAACCATCACAGGTTGAGGCCTCCCTTTTTCAGGTTGAGATTCTCCCTTTTATGAGGGGTGAGACCTCCCTTTCATGGTTGAAGGTTTCCCTCTTCAAAACATCAAAAGCACTTCCTCTAGAAGAAGACTTGAGCTTCATGCCAGACTTGGAAGAATTCTGGGAACTGCACTAAGCGTTCCAGTGTTGGTGTTCATCCTTAAACCACCACCCTTTATACCAACATTTCAAAGAGCACATTCAATCTAGTGCTGCCATGCATTTTTCCACATTTTGTATTATGGCTCTCTTCTTGGACCCATACATAACCCTTTGGATTAAGGGAGGAAATGTTGGACGCCTAATCCTATAAGGGTTAGTGTGGAAGCCGAATAGACTAAGGAAGTCCAAGAGACCTTGGGACGTGGAACCCAACGGTCACACCATGTACCATAAATGTATATCATTTGTTAATAATAAACGCACTCTCATGTTTATCTTTCCTATGTTGTTGCTGCCATGTGTGTGTTTAACAAAATTCTCTCTCTTCAATCTTTGTTGCATCTTCTTCATCCATATGAACAAATTCTCCAATTTCTATTTTCTTCCCAGAGTCTTACTCATTAACTCTTAGATTTGTGGCTAAATTCTCTGTTGATTTTTAAACAGACTGTGACACAACTTGTTGTTGCATGTCACTTTCCTTTAAACCAAAATTTTCTTCTAGGATTTTCCATGCTTTCTAGGAAGATGTAGCTTTTCCTACCTTGCATAAACACTTCTCATCCAATGCGTGTTTATAAGATCTAATACAAAAGCATCACAAACTTCACAGGTTATTAGACCAATACTCAATCAAATATTTACATTGAAGAAAATTTTTGATTTTAAAAGAGAATATTTCAAAGTTCTTACCAAAAACATAGGAGGTTGTAGAAGATCCATGCTTGATCCAAGGGATCCAGAAAATGCTAAAAAATCAAAGTGCTCAAAATCTCCCGAAACCAATGCCAAATTTTAGAGATCATCGTTATGATTCCAACGATGCTTGAATCACCTCAATGTGACGCCATATGAGCAAGTTATCATGTTCTGAAGTTTTAGCTGAATAGTAAAAGAGTCAACTTGCAGGGTTGATTGTGCAGGGTATGGACGCTAATGTGACAGTCTGTACACAAACATGGTGCTAATGCCATATCTTGAATGGGTTGTACGGAGGGCAGGTGGACCAATCATGTGAGGGAATGCGGTAGTTGAATTAACAATATAGATTGGTGAGGTGGTCCAATCAGAGGGCACCACGTGGCCCTATGAGAGGCTGCCAAGTGGCCTTATTATTAGTGCTAAAATTTTTTTAATAGACTAATCAACATCCAGTGGAATCGACCACACTTTCAAAGAAACAACCACCTAACCAACATGTCACATGTACAACTCATTAAATCATGGGTCATGTTATCTCTCACAAATTTTCCCCTTCGTTGTAAAGGTAAAACCCCTAAGATAACCCTTTAAAACTAACTTTAGGGCCAAAGGCTAGCCCCTTAAACCTGGAGAGGGCTCTCTCCTTTACAATTCAACTATCGAGTGTCACCTCAGCAGTTGGTTGTGTCTTTAGTACAATGGCTAGATCATGAGTTCAGTAGGGTTTTGGAAATGATGGTAAGGCAAAGAAAGTGTATCCTTGGGCATGGAGTCATATAAATTGTAAATAAATTAGCGGCCACTAGAACATTGGATTTAGTGGCAGAGGCTAAGAGCAAGATAGTTTATATATCCTTAGACGACCTTACTATTGAGAGTGGTAGGAGAAAATAACAAAAAATTGTTTAAAATAGAGGATCTGATAGAAGAATTTTGTTCAGTTTAGATAAGAAAAGTGATACTTGAATGGGAAAGACAGTGTGAAAATGAACATGAATTTCACCTTTAATACCTTCATCCAAGCATGAATAATAAAACATTTAAATGAAAATAATAGAGGTAAACACATTCACCAAGAAACAAATTAGAACATATCAACACATGAATTCTCAGCTTTGAAACACTACGTTCTTCCGATCACTAGTCACCTATGATTAACCAACATAAACAAAGCACATACACAAATTACAATTCTTTCTCAAATTTGGAACCATTGGTTTTCTTTCATTATCAGCTTTATAGAGTACTTACAAAACCATAGCCACGTTTACAATCTCTAATTAAAACTAAATACATTACATTGTTCAATCATAAACAAGATAATAATATTCCATATCTGACAACTATGTTGTTGCTAAAGACTTGGTTGAAGCTAAGGATCGAAATTGATTATTGATATTCTACCCATATTATTTGAAAATCTTGCTTCATCATCATGCTTGGTATGGCAATTTATTCCTTGAAATTTGGTCTTGATCCACAAAAAAGGGAATCTGGTACGTAAATCCTTCCTTCAGCGATGTATGTAAATTTCTCCTTGTTTCCTTCAAAAATAGTAATTTCCCAAGGAATGACAGATTAACTGGCATACCTCAAATTGGGAGAAAAACTGGGTACCACTAACAAATTAAATGTCAGTGATGTCTCGAAACAGAGGTAAATTCACATTGACAATTTAACTGTCAACGCTCATCCAAAATGAAGCGAAAGTAGCACTGACATATTAATTGTCTGCGCTTGTCGAGTTTCTCCTAAAAGGAAACTTGCAAAACTAAACTCTGCACTGTAAATGTTTTAGTTGAGTCTGCTAGCTGCCTCCAAAAAAATATCAACTTCACTCTGTCTCCTTTTCCTAGTTTTATTGGCTTTAACAACAAGCTCTCTGATTTGATCCTTAGGCTTCGTATAACTTGTAGGCTTCTCTTTTTTTATGACCAGATATCTTTAAAGTGTATCATCTACCTCAATAAATTGTTGTGCCAAGCTAGGGTTTTCTTTAAGCTTGAATTTCAACATCAAATTTCTCAGTGGTCTAGTGTGAGGCCTTCTTCCCCCATAGATCTTAGATAGTGTGGGCTCCTTAATAGCTTCTATTTCTTCTGTCTCAGGTTCAAAAACTTCAATATGTTCAAGAGATGGCATATGAGGAGGGGAAAAGATTTTCTTTTCCAAAAGTCTCCTACTTCTTCTTGTGTATACCTTTTTCATTTTAGGAATTAGAGGAGGAGGTTTTATCATCATGTCTTTCTTTTGACTCATAGTCTAGACAAAAAAAGTCCCCTACTCTAAGGTGTGGGGCATTTCAACAAGATTATTAATTATTTTCCTTTTTCTCATGTACTTAGGTTTAGGTGAGACAAACTCTACAAAAGCCCCAAGAAAAGAAAATGCTACCATGTTCTGTTAACCTTCCTTAAATGGTTTTCAATTAATATCTTGATTAAGCTCTTGTGATAAATGAAGTGGGATGATACATAAGCTTTTTGGCCCTCACTCTTGCTGACATCTTTTTAAGACTTTTCAGTAAAAAAAGAGCATTCATTCTTACTTGTCCAGCAATGTAAGCAAGAAAATGAAAATGATACCTATTGAGTATGTTGAAACGTCCTACATAGGTGAAATAAGACTGAGTGATCCTAAGGAGAAGGTTAGGTTCATCCTTCTGCCAAGATCTCTTCACCTCCAAATTCCATGGTTTTTCCTTATACTCATCCTTTAAGAAAAAACGAATGTCAATTCTAGCCAAAATGCGGCTTTTAAACTAGCGTTCTCTATCAACAGGGAGGATTATAGCTTTTGTAACCACTTCCTTTGTAACAAAGAAGGAAATATATCCAATACTGACCCCCTAACCATCAAACCCTTCAGAAAAGGATTGGTAAATCCCATTATGATAACCACTGCATCTGAAAGAGGACTCGTCCCAACCAACCTCCCAAAATCATTCTCAAATTTCTGGATATGCCTCAAGGAGATCAGGTCCCTAGGTTCCCCCTTGTGCAACTTGTTACTTTTTCCCATAACTATCACTGTCCAAAACCACAAGCAATGGAAAGCGAGAGCAGGATGTGATCACGAATGTGCAGGATAATTATTTTTTTTTACTTTGGTGGATAACACAATAGAATGGATCAACCCTGCATGATTCTTTTCATAAAAACTTGAGATCATTAAATGTGATGGTGAAATAGTAAATAAATCATATATAAAAATGACTGATCATATCACTAATTTACAATTATTATTACCATCGGCAGCAAAAATTCAAACAAATTCTAATGTGAAATCATGAAACGACATGTCACACAGTTTATTTGGCCAGTGCTTACTTGTCTTGGTACCCACTCCTTTGTTGATGTGTGAACTATCAACGCTTTAAACTTGACATATATATATTTTTTTATCAATGTTGACAATCCAACCGTTAGTGCCTTTAGTTTGATGATATTTTGAATTTTTTTCCTCGCTGACCATCCAACTTTCAACCCCATTATTTAATATTTTTTAATTATCACTGACAACCCACCTATCAGCGTGCCTAATTTTTTTTGAATAAAAAAAATTTAAAACTATTGAGCCTTATACTTTGAAGCTAAACTGAGATAACAGGTCGGGTGTTATATTTATTGAGTACAGATCCAATGGTTGGGGTAACGAGCGGGCTAGTGGGCACACCCTATTGACTTAGCCCATGGTTTCGTTAGGTGGCATATGACTGTCGACGACGAAGAGGAGGGGTCGAGTGCATGGCATTACCACCTGCACCCCTAGCCATATGAATATGCAATGTGACCAAAGCACGGGGGCGTAGGGCATGGAGCCAATGACCTGTGGTTCCAACACTTACAATGCGACCACAGTAGGGGAGGGTATGTGGCTAATGACCCAATTAAAAAATTTATTATTTAATATTAAAACTATAACGCGCAAAGAACATCGACAGGTGCCAATCAAACCCCCGACCTATGAGGAGTTAACTAGCACACCCACCAATTGGGATATAGGAATTATGTTTCTAAGTTAATAAGGCCAAGAGCTTTTGAGTTACAAGTTGCAAACCAGTTTGGTTAAAGTGGGGTATTTTGCTTAATTTTAAGCCTTTTTGAGCTCAAGAAGAGCCTAGATGGGGGTTTTTGAGAGTTCTGAGCAACGTGGAAGCATACCATTTTCAGTTTGAAGATTATAAATTGGTATAATTAACATTTGATAATTTTAATGAAGTGATCACCATTGGAAGCTAGACTCAAAGGCATAACCCAAGATGGGTGAACTCTGTTACCAATTTGCTCTTGTTTTTTGCTGCATTTTTGTCCTCTCATTTCTGTAAAGTTTCTGCAAGTTATCTTATGTTTGTGCACTTTAGCAATTTTGATTTGTTGCCTAGGACATAAACAAACATGCAAATCAATCAATGAAACTTTCACTTTCATTTTTGGATCAATTTTCTTTCAGAGCACGGTTTTTGTGAAGGTTTGATAGAATTTGCAAGATTTTTGAATGCTTACAAGGTCTAGATTGAGAAGAGGAGATAGAGCACTTGAAGAACCTAATCCTAAAAGTTGCTCAAGAAGACCAAATACTCTAAAATACATGGCACTTGAAGAAGGACAAGGGTAAAATACCCAACGACAAATTACAATCTCCCTATGCCCTTGGGCTATGGCTAAGTCCAGGCCCATATAGGCTCCAATACCAAGTTAAAAATGGTTGAAAGCACTCATATATTTCACACAAAATTGTATGCGTCAACACACACCCAATTTACATTCAAAGATTACTCTAATATATAGAGTTTCTTAGTTTAGAAGGAGAGGTTGAGAAAATTTCTCAACCATCACAAATAGCTCATAAACCAACATTACAAATATAATATGTAAGCATTAACTCCAAGTACTGTTATGTTAAGATCCATACTCATAATTACATCTAATTAAAAAAATTGAAACTATGTTACAGGAACAGAGAAAATAAGTTATAAGGAAAAAGTGTGAAGAAATTATTATTGAAAATGAGTATTTTTTTTTAATTAGTATTATTGACGGAAAATGAAAATGAGTTATACTTAAAAAAAATTGAAGAAATTAGATTAAATAAAAAAATAATGGGAAAAAATGGGTGTTTATCTGTATTCCTTACAACAATGTACATATTTTTACGCCATAAAAAGTGCCAAATCACGTGATATAGTCTATTAATTATTGAAAAGCATTGTTGGATTTCTGTGTTGTAATTATTGAGAAATATGGTTGGATTTTTGTGTTGTAATTATTAAAGTAGGATTTAGGATATTCTAAATTAATGTTTTCTTCAAAAATCATCACTGTACATGTCATTTTTCATTTTCTGAGACTCTACAAATGTATTAAATGTGGACATTCTTGTAGAGAATGCAGATAAACAATACTTTTTTAATGTAATTCTATTTCTTCACATATTATTATTATTATTATTATTATTTTGTTTTTAACCAAACGATTATGGGACTATTAAGTAGAATTGGTTTTTTTTTTTGTTGCAATTTTTACCAAGTAAAGCACGTTTTTGGAGATTTGAACCAGCCATCAAAAAAATACAATATGTACCTCTACTGCTTGAGCTATACAATATGTACCTCTAATGTGTGAGCTCAACTCCTTGGACTCATTTTCAATTTTTAAATGTAACTAAGTTTCAGTAAGATCATGGATTTTTACCATTTAAAATGTGTTTTTGGAGGTATAAATGAATTCAACATTCTTAAAAATCTTTGGAAGATTCCAATTGTGTAGATTACAAAGCTCAAACTTACCATTCTAAGAAATGCCCACAATTTTAGATCAAATTAACCAGAAAATAAAGTGTCCACTCAACGTATTATAAATATAATTACAAATTGAATTAATATCTAAAACTAGAAAAGAACAATCCATCTTAAAATATAAATAATAAACTATCATTCTCCATAATTAATTGATCATATCAACCATTTTAAAAATTTATTAGTGTTTTCAATAAAAAAAACATGCCACATATGACATTTGTGTTGAAAATCCGGTAATAAAGAATTACAACTATTAAATTCTTATGCCCCACTCCCCATTTCCACAATCAAGCAATGGAATTTTTCACACTTTCTTTCATTTCATGAATTTCAAATTATTGGATTACATTTCATGATTTATTTATATATGTAAAAACCTTATATAATTTATAAAATTAAAAGATGCATTAAATTACATTTACAATAATGATGTCCTTTTATTTTAAAGATGTCTTAACTCGCATCACTTTTTTTAGTAGTGTTCTAAAGCATTCTTAATATAATTACATATTATTTGTATTAGCAAACTCTACAAGCAAGGTGAACTGCTCAAATCTTCATGATGAAATGTGTTTTACTTTTTCATGTATATGGCAATGTATCATCACATGCATATTATTCTGATCTTTTTTTTGTTTCCAAAGCACAATCATTCTTTTATGTTTATATTTTTCATTCTCCATATTTCAAATAATAGGGATGAGAACTTAACTTAAATTAACTATGATGATGATGATGATGATGGTTAAAGTCCACTGAGACCAAACTTTGGTCTATCGGACCTAAAGAAATGAATTATCTAGTTTGATTTAAGATTTTATTCCTATGCTCAAAAAGCTTGGAGAGAAGCCTCCCGAGCTCACTGTAATTTTGACATCGTAAAAGGCTAGGAAGGTTAGTATTGCAACGAAGATTTTGAAACTGAGATCTAATGTGGTTGTACGCGAGGCACTCTAAGAGGAAGTGATTTTCATCCTCGATGTTCGTATTCTCACAGAGATGACAAAACCTTTCCATCCATGGTGTTTTAGGAACTGCCCAACCACCTGTTTCACTATGGAGCTCATGAGAGTTTGTTCTAATCTTGGCTATATTAATTTTCTTCTTTGAGCTAGTTAAAACAGAGATATACTTTTGATCTTCTAGGGTGGGGTTGATGACCTCCTTATAATATGATAATTTTCTTTTAACTGCTAAATCTTTATCACACCACATTTTTTCTTTGAACTTAGAAGTAATAATATTTTTAATGTTATTAATGTTTTTCAATGCAACATTCTCGTCGATCTCCCAATGGTTTAACCAGGCCCTAGTGTCTTTATACCAACCTCGTTTGAGCCTTAGGTGGTTTTTGTTGGAATTTAAAGCTAGCTTAGGAAGTCTATGGTCTCCTATGTTATTGAGTTTGTGCTTGTACAATAGAAGCCTAGTCATAGCTAGGCTCTCGATAGGGGAAAGACCCACTTCTATAAGGAGAATAGGATAGGGTGTGTTTCTTTTAATTTTGAGGTTATACATTATAAAACGCTTCTGGATTTTCTCAATATTTCTCCAAGATTCTCTAGAGATGCTACAACCCCAAACCTCACATCCATATAAGATAACCAGAGTGACTAAAGTTTCAAAGAGGAACTTCTTTCTATCCCACATTACGAGGTTTTCCATTTTACAATTATTTTCAAGACCAAAATAAGCTTTCCATCCCCCATTAATCCTTTTCTCAATGCTATAGTTCCAATTGAGCTTGTGATGAATATCAATTCCTAGGTACTTGTAGGAAGACACTTCCTCCAAGTTACTATTGTCATACATAAAATTAGTGTAAGTGTCCTTCTTGGATTTGATAATCATAAATTTTGTTTTGTCAGTGTTAACAATCATACCCATGGTAGAGCATAAATCCTTAAGAAGTCTAAGTTTCTTATCAAGATCAGATGCGCACCTTGCGAGAAGAACAATATCGTCAAGGATAATTTTAGGGGCGAATGTTCGCCCTTTGGCGAAATTAAGGGGTTTTAAATTTTTAGTGGGCGAATATTTTGTATCATAGTACATTTTTACAAATCACCTCAAATAGCCCACCTTATTTTAAGGGAGAGGGTAAAAAAGGTAAATTTAGCCCTTGAAATTAGGACTTACAACCTTCCATTCACCCATTTTCAAGAATAGGTTTTATTTAAGTGAATCCATTCGCCCATTTTCAAGAATAGGTTTTATTTAAGTGAATCCTATGGGCCAAATACCATATTTATAAAGGAGGTATGGTAAATTAATAAAAATATAAATAAATGAGAGGTATGGTAAATAAATAAAACATTTTTTATCTTTACTCCATAAGTCACCTTATATACATGTAAGGGTGTAAACAAATAAAAATATAAGTAAAGTGGAGGTATGGTAAATAAATAAAACGTCTTTTTATACTTACTCAAAAGGTATGGTAAATAAATAAAAATAAAAATAAACTAGACGTATCGTAAATAAATAAAACCTCTTTTTATATTTAGTCCATAACCCTCGTTCTATTTATAAAGGCTCAAGAAAGAGGTTTTATTTAAGTGAATCCTATGGGCCAAATACCATATTTGTAAAAGAGGTATGGTAAATTAATAAAAATATAAATAAACGAGAGGTATGGTAAACAAATAAAACATTTTTTTATATTTACTCCATAAGTCACCTTATATTTACGAACACTAAAAAAATGGGTTATATTTAGGTGAAACCTATGGCCAAAATACTATGAGACAAATACCATGGACTAGATTGTTATTAATACCATGCAAAAAACCATTATTAACCCTAATATTAGAATTAATAAAAATAAAAATGGCACATGGTATTGACCCATGGTATTCACCAAAATGGCACATGGTATTGACCCATGGTATTCACCTGGAATGTAGCCTATTTAAATGGGGGAATTAAACGAGCATGTAGCCTATGCTAAGATTCACTATGACTTTACAAAGTTTTATTATTTAGTGAAAGACTCGCCAAGATCTTACAAGATTTTATAATTGAGTAAAATATTCGCCATGCCTAGTGAGAGATTCGCCAAAAAATTATATATATATATTATATTATTGATAAAATCGCCTTCCATTTTTCCTATATACCATGGAGATTCGCCCATTTATTATATTTATAAATTTAGGGGGGGTTCTTAAAATTTTCCCTGAATATCGTCAGCATAGAGAAGAAGGATGATGACTATCCCAGCTAAGACCATGCTAGCACATCCTGCTTCCTCTAAACAACCTTCTAGCTTTTCGATGTAAATGCCAAATAGGGTAGGGGAGAGGGGACAACCTTGTTTAACTCCAATATTACACTTAATATATTTCGACCACCCCCTCATTGCTCTTTAACTTGGCAATTACATTCTCGTATAACCTTATAGCGGTAGCTCTCAACTCAAATTGAACCTTTAGCTCTTCGAACCTCTTCCAAAGGTTGTTTCTAGGAACTGTATCGAAAGCCTTTCTAAAGTCCACAGAGCAACAAAAGAGATTGGATTTATCATTGCGACATTCCTCCACAATGATCCTAATCATAATGAGGTGGTCTGTTGTTGAGTGTTTCTTTCTAAAACCCACTTGGCCTTTAGCCTGCTTACCTTCACTTTTAAGCCATATGCTTAACTTCCTTTCCAAAATAATACCATATAACTTGGCGAGGAGAAGGATGATCATAATTTTCCAATAATTAGAGGGGTTATTTGTATCCTCACTTTTAAAAATAGGGATAATGAGGTCTTGAGTCCATGGTTTAGGGAACCCTTGTTTGACCACTTGATTGAAAAGCTTGTGAATGTGGGGGATGAGGACAGGACCTCCAATTTTTAAGATTTTCGCCTGGTAACCTTCAATGTACTTAGCTTTCCTATTAGCCAAGCGATTAACCCCAAAATCAATGTCTTCTAATGAGAAAACTTCTTTCGTTGTGAGCAGGGTTTCAAAGTTATCCATGACATTTAGAGATTCATAAAGCTTTTTAAGATAGGAATTCCAGTTGTGTAAAGCAATTTTATTATTATCTTTAGTTTTCATAGTTAGAATCTGTCTCAGAATTTCTTAGGAGCTACCTTAGAGATAGTGTAAGAGATTCAATTTTATTATTATCTTTAGTTTTCCTAGTTAGAATTTGTCTCAGAATTTCTTAGGAGCTACCTTAGAGATAGTGTAAGAGATTCTCTCATCTTTTAGGAATATATTGTTTTTTTTCCCTTAATTACTCCCCTCGCACTTTTACAATCTTTGTCATACCATGGGTTGGTTTTACTATTTCTTTTATTACTTGAAACTTCAATTGAGAGTTCAGAGAATATGAGAGGGTTGTAGAGATATTCTACGTTGTATATATATATATATATATATATATATATATATATATATGAATTTCTTCTTATTATGTGTTAACAATTAAGTTAACCTTATTTTAGTTTAAAATGATCAACATTCTCTTCAATTTCTAAATATTTAACTAATTTTCATCCCTATTCAACCATATATTAAGATATAATATACATAATTACAATTCATAATAAGTTATATATAGAAATTGGAAAAAAGCTTCTTTTATGGATAAAATGTTTGAAGTAGTCAAATTATTTTACATTTTGGTTCCCTTTTAGTTATATTTTTTTTGGTCAATTTTCCCTCAAAGCTAAGAGAGAGAGAGAGAGAGAGAGATGCAATGTCTTTTTCCAAATTTTGCATTGTAAAAGAGGTTTGCACTTGAACAGATTTGATCCCTCTAGAACCATGTTGAATCCTTTCTAAAACTAAATATATACATATAGGAAAGAGAGAAAATTTTGTTGACCATAAACTATGAATGGAATAAAAAAAATCTGAAATCTTAGATGCATACCCCAAATCAGCTCATCCATGTTTAAATATCTATTTTTAATCAATTTATTTCTACAACACAACACATCTTTGTTTTCCATATTTTCTTTTATTCAATTCCTACCCCACAACATCTCAATAGATTTTTTGTTTTTTTTGAGATCTACTTTTTATGCCATTCATACTCCATAACTTAGAATTCCACACTTTCTTTATATACAGGCATAGATCCATCTTTACTCTGGATCTACCAAGCCCCAAGAGGGATCAAATCTTTTTTTTGCTCTATGGTAGTTTGCATATTAGGATATTTGATCCCTTTGGGCCCTTAGTAGATCGAGAATAAAGATGGATCTATGCTGGTTTAATTCCCCCTTTTAAATAGGCTACATTCCAAGTGAATACCATGGGTCAATACCATGTGCAATATTTATTTTTATTAATATTAATATTACGGTTAATAATATTTTTTTCATGGTATTAAAAATAATTTGGCCCATGGTATTTGACCCATAAACTTCAGCTAAATAAAACGTGATTTTTGAGTGTTTGCAAATATAAAGTGAATTATGGAGTAAATAAAAAAAAAAAAAAAACAAATGTTTTATTTATTTACCATACCTCTTTTATAAAAATGGTATTTGGCCCATAGGCTTCACCTAAAAAACCTCTTCTTTGAGTTTAAGTTTTATTTATTTACCATACCTTTGGATTAAGTATAAAAAGAGCTTTTATTTATCATACTTATTTTTTTAGTGTTCATAAAATAATAATAATTAGATTGATTTCTAAATAGGGCCTACATTACATTAAAAATGTTAAATGTTAAACATTACATGTTAAATGTTTACATTTACTTTTACTTTTACATTTACATTTATATGTTTATGTGAGATCTACCCCATACTAGACTATCAAACGTCTCTTTACGCAATTATAATTAAAATCACTATACTACTTTTATACCTAATTGATTTTTTTAACTATATTTTTGAATTTAAACATATCAAAAATATAATTAAAAATTAATGACGCATATTTTTGAATTTAAACATCTACCTACGAACGGGTACGCACACAATTTTAAGCTTATTTGTATGTTTATCTCATGTTAGTTTCGATTCGACTTCTTACTATTATTGAATATGCAGGCTCAAGCAAGATCATTGCTTGGGTTGGCGAAGACTCAACTTCCTTTTCCAATGACTCCGATAAAAAGAAGACGGGTACGGGTACGCTTATTTTCATGCACTGGCCTAAATGTTCACAACATCCAGCCAAGTGATTAATTGCACTTTCATTTTTTCCATTTTTATGGGCTACCTTAGGAATTTAATTGCAATACATGATTTATGCACACTCATTTTGGGAAAATAGGTGACATGTGGCAATACACACCATGAAGTGTGACATGGATTACAAAAACCAGGTCACGCAGTCATGTATCTATAATGTATCGTTTAAAAGCCATGATTATGCTCTCTCCCCAAAACTTAACTTTGCTATCTGATGAGAATCCGTCTATGAATTGTTCGCCATTTGATTGAATGGACACAAAATACAAACAATTTCCATAATACTTTAGCTTTCTAAATTTCTTAGTCTATGTGATTTTAGAAGCTTTGTTACCAATATCCATCTGTTCTACAAAGTTTCAACTAAATTTCTACCATAGTTATCAAAACTGTGGTAAGATGCATTTTATTGGAACTGTGAGGCAAGAACCATGAGTATAGGTCATTTCTGGTTGACACGTCTAATTATGAGCATAGGTCATTTCTGGTTGACACGTCTAATTATGAGTATAGGTCATTTCTGGTTGACACGTCTAATTGTGGCATGGGCTAGAACAAGTATACTCATTTCTGGTTGACACGTCTAATTGTGGCATGGGCTAGAACAACTCATCACAGGGAAACACTATTTTAAATGAACTTTACATAACACTCAGCAAGATAGCACTCGTGCGACATTAGTTTTAAACATTAACCCGAATAATTAAGAGTAATCAACTTTAGTGTAGTTAACTTCTACATTGGGGTCAGTTAACATTTAAATGAAATTAACAGTCATATCTGTTCCACAAAGATTCGACTATCAACCATCTTTTCAGCTCTTAATAGTAAGTACTATCTAAATCCTAAACATTTCTAAGCATTTCTATCAGAGAAATTGTGAAATGGTCTTGTATTTACTTGTTATTCTTTGTTCATATTGTAGATTTTTCACATTAGTTTTTTAGGCCAAAAGCATGGAAAGATAGGCTAAATAAGCTTAAAGTTGCACAAGATATATGAAGAAAGAATCTCAATGCAAGTTGTTTTATTATTTTTGTTGTATTGAAGGGAACGATTAAAAGTTTTTCTTGGTTAAGCATATATGAAGAAGAAATTGTAAGAGGTTCCTCTCATCTAAATGTTTACTAGGTTAAAATGGATGAGAGAATGTAAGGGAAAGAAATATGGAATCTCGTTCATAATCCAAAAGTGATATGGAAGGCGAAGCATAAGTATTATTGTTCGAGCGCTCTAGGAAGAAGCATTGGCAACCTATAATATTCAATAATCCTAGAATGTCTATGAAACCAAGGGCCTAAATTTGACACACAAAATGGTATGAAACAAAAGGTTCAATTTACGTTTTTGAGAAACTCGTCACTTACATAAGTAATGTTTATGACGAAGGCATTTGACGTACTCTTCATCTTATCTACTTAGTCACAAGGTTAATGTCAATGAGGATGACAAAAAAGCTAAGAAACCTGTGCAATGAAATAGAAAAGGAGGCAAGTGGTTCTGATTATAACTTTGAAAGAATTAAATAATGAAAATGGTAGAAAAACATATCCAATACTTAAGGTTATCAATCATAAAAGCTAATAAATTATGGAATGGGGTGATAATAGCTCCAAAATTTGTTTCAAGGAAGATGTAAATATATCTAAAGTAAAATAGCTAATCTCGTATTTTTTTCTTAGCTTGTATATATAATAAGATAATGTTTTGGAGCAAACCTCTATATAAGTGTAAGTTTCAAAAGTAAGGCAATCAAGGTGGTCGCTTTAGGAGCTAGAAATATGGATCATGAAGAGTGCCATAAAAGCCAACTAAAATATTTGGTTAAATTCCAAAGTAATTCATAAAAAATGAAGTACTCGATAGAATGATTACCAACAATTGTTAGTTGTTTTGTAGCTTTTGTTCAAAAAGCGTCATGCAAGAACAAACAACTTAACCAATAGGATGATGCCAAAATCAACTTGCACTTGCATAAAATCTTTTATTTTCATTTTCATTTCCAGTTATTAGCATTAAATGGGGAACATGCTTTCATTTTTTGGAACTATTTATAGCATAAATTATATGTAGTTCAATGATTCCAATTTTCTAAGAGGAAGACTTTTCAATGTTGTAAAGTGAAATTCTGAAGTGAACTTGGAGATTTATCAGACCAAATGTACTATGCGAGCTAATAATTGAATTCTCTATATGGTACACTACCTATGTACACATAATCACATAAAATGTAAAAAAACATTAACTACATCATCATTGTTCCAATATGTATATGAAATATTGACATGATATTGTTCAACATTGAAATTTGTCCAAATTTAATCGATTATAGCTTTTTTTTAAACAAAAATATTTGTTATTTATTGTAATTGTTTTGATTGCTTGTATTCTATTTCAGTATTGAAATTTTCAATAATAATAAAAATATAATCATATGAATGAATTGCATGTTTTCCACTGCAACTGTTTCAATAAGTATCGAAACAAATGCAAATAGAGTAGCATATGCATTTATCATGCATATTTGGTCTTGGAAATAGATAGCTGGTAAGAAAAATCAACTATAATATTGTAAATGTTCTTGCCATGCAGATAAGGCCATAGGCCGCGATTGATGACGAGTGGGAGACATAAATATTTCTCATATTTAACGAAGAATTTTGACATTACAGAGCATAACTTTTGTAAAGGGTTTTCTTATACAAAAAGTGCTTAGATATTCATCATTTACAATGTCATTGATGTGAATGCTACTGGAAGTAGGTGGAATCCAGAGCTGGAACTTGGAGTAGGGATCCCCCTCCTCCCTTGCAGATTGTGGGCCATAGATCTTGGTTAGGTGATTGTATCCATTAGCTAGTAGGGATGTGCTTTGGAGGTGCCAATTCTACCGGATATATGTATGTATTGTTATGAAACCAAATCATCAATGACTTGAAAACTAGCCTCTTTGAGGGGGAAACCTCCTTTACATTACATAAATGAAAAATTCTCGGATGATACAAATGAAAAGACCTCCTTGGTATATATAGGAGTCTAAAGGGTCACAATATAATGAGAGCCTACATAACAACAACAATGTAAGGGCACATTGATAACAATAGTGGGCTTCTATGGGGCACAAAAATAATAATATGGGAGCTATATGGACACAACAATAACAATAAGGGGGCTACACTAGTATTATAAGGACCTAACATGCCCCTGTCCTTCAAAATATTGTTTTCCTCAATGCTTGAGTAGTTATGGATGCTTCTTTATAAAATACTCATCCTACCATGTGGAATCTTCAGTGGGTAAGTTCTTCCACTTAATGAGATACTATGAAATTAATCGATTTCGTAGTTGTAGGGTTCTTTTTTATGTGACTGCTTCAGGCTCCAATATGATTTTTCCTTCCTCGTCAAGTTCTAGAAATATTGTTTGAACTAGGAGCTTGTCATTGATAACCTTCTTTAAGCATGAAACATGGAAAACTGGGTGTAGTCGAGAAGATGCAGACATCTCCAATTTGTATGCCATGGTACCAATATTCTACAACACCTTGTAAGGACCAGAGTACTTGGGTGATAATTTATTATCCTTCTTAGCTTGCTTGAGGGACATTTGTTTGTATGGTCATATTCGTAAAAATACTTAGTCACCTACGTAAAAAATTATTTCACTACAATGCTGATATGCCTATTGTTTCATTCGATTATGCACCAACGTGGTTATCCTTTAAGAGTTGGAGAAATTCTTGTTGATGCTCGATGTGATCTTCCACTACTTGAACCTTATAATTTTCTCTTAAATATGATGTGATAGATGATGGATGATATCCATAAAGTACCATAAATGGGATCATTTTTGCTACAGTATGGAAGTGTTATACGAACATTCAGCCAGAGGTAACCACTTGACCCATTGTGTTTTTTTAATTAGATACAAAGCAACAAATATATCCTTCCAAAGATTTGTTCACTATCTCAGTTTGCCCATCAGATTGAGGATGATAAGATGAGCTATGAACTAATTGAATACTAAGACAAGAAAATAATTTCGTCCAAAAATTTCCAGTGAAAATGGGATCTTTGTCACTTACAATAATCTTTGGGTTTCCATGTAGGTTTTGAATTGTTTCCATAAATGTAGTAGAAACTATACTGGCTTTAAAAGGATGAGATAATTCACAAAAGTGTACGTAATTGGTAAATATATCAACTACCACCATGATGACACTCTTTCCTTTGGAATTGGGTAAACTTCTGATAAAATCCATTAAGACCTTCTCCCAATGCTGACTTGGAATAGATAAAGGTTGTAACAGACTCAGGGTCTTAATTGTCTCAAATTTATTTTTTTGGCAAACCAAACATTCTGCCACAAACTTCTGAATATCATATTTAAGGCCATCCTGAAAAATTCCTTCTTGAGCCTATGGTAAGTTTTTATAAATCTTGAGTTCCCTCCTAAAGGAGAGGTGCACAATTATAAAAGAATATTTTGTTTGAGAGGAATTATTACATAGATATAAGCGATCTTTGTACCATAATGAGTCATTTTTCTAGATAAATGTATTTGACGTATTGGGATCTTGTTGTTGGGAATCACGATTGTCATTAGAACAAAAACCATAGGTGTTATTCAATGATCGCATCGTTAGAGATAAGGATCCACGAGAGGTTAGTCCATGTCACGAAACACACTAGGAGCATTGGTTTATCCAATGTCCAACAATCTCCCCCCAACGCAAGTCGGGTTTGTATCGAACTCGTGATCTACGCTCTGATACCACTTTTGGGAATCATGATTGTATTTAGACCAAAGCCCATAGGTCTTATTCAATGACCGCATCGCCAGAGATAAGGATCCATGAGAGGCGGTTGGTCCATGTCACGAACACATGGGGAGCATTGGTTTATCCAATGTCCAACACTTGTTGCAAATTTTGAATGAGTGTCCAAACCTTTTCATCATTCTCCATTAATCCCTTGATTTAGTTATCCATTCAAGTTGGATAATAGAAATTGCATAGAGAAATGCTTCCACAAACTCATCCCTTCTTGAGAGTGCATCTGCAATAGCATTTTGCTTCCCTTATTTGTAGATGTTTTGAAAATCATAATCCAACATCTTAGTGACCTATTTTTGTTTTTCTTTTGAAGATAATCTTTGTTTCAAAGAGTATTTAAGACTATCATGATACATTTTTACCTTGAAGTGGCTTCCCATTAGGTAAGGGCATCATTTCTTCAGGGCATGTAGTATTGCCAACATATCCTTCTTAAATATGTTTGTGTAATTACTTTCCCTTCCTTGGATGAATTTCAAAAGCAATGGGTATTTTTTCTTGCATTAAAACAACACTGATTCCAATTCCTGATACATCACGTTCCACAATAAAAGTTTTTGTGAAGTCTAGAGTAGCTAAAACAAAAGCTTAGCACATTGCCTCTTTAGGATGTTCAAAGGACTTAGCTATTTTTGGTGTCCAAAAAAATGCATCTTTCTTCAGTAATGTTGTTAGAGGTGTTGTTATTTTCCCATAATTCTTAACAAACTTGCGATAATATCTTGTCAACCTGAGAAATCCTCGAAGATGCTTTAGGGTAGTGGGGATTTTCCATTCATTGGTGGCTTTAATTTTGTTAGGATATACCTTAACACCCTCATGAGATACAATATGACCCAAATATTCCACTTCCTATACCCCAAAGAAACATTTGGAGGTTTTTTCATACAATTGTTTCTCCTCTAATTGTTTTTGCATACTAACACGAATTTTCTAAGGAAGGGTCTTAAAATGGAATTCATCAAACCTTGAAATGTGGAAGGTGCATTAGTAAGGCCAAAAGGCATGACGAAAAATTCAAATGACCTTCATGAGTTATGAATGATGTTTTTGGAATGTCTTCAGTCTTCATTACGATTTGATGATATCCTGAACGAAGATCTATCTTGGTGAAGTAAATTTCTCCATGTAATTCATCCAACAATTCATCAATGACATGAATGGGAAATTTATCTTTAATAGTGAGATTGTTGAGATCCCTATAATCTGGACACTTATACCGTGATCCATCCTTCTTATGCACCAATACTACTAGAGTAGAGAAAGAACTTTGGCTAGGTTGAATTATACATCCCTCTAACATTTCTACAACCATACATTTAATTTAACTCTTTTGGGCATAGGGATATTTGTAAGGTTTTATGTTTGGAGGAACGCTTCCTAGAATCAAGTGAATAGCATGATCATGATCACGAATAGGTGGAAGGTATTTGGAAGTCTCAAATACCTTGGAATTATTGTCCAAGATTCTTTGGAGATATGGAGAAACAGATGATTTCAATGTTTGAACATATAGTGAGCATAATTGTGCAATTATACTTCATTTTTCTTTCTTATTATCTTCCTCGGTTTCCTGGCAATGCCCCTTAAATAAATTTCCTTTCCTTCCCAAGAAAATTTCAAGAAAAGTTATGGAAAATTAAAAGTTATTGTCCCTAAATATTGTAACCATTGGACTCCAAATACAACATCAAGACCACCCATTGGAATGGAAATCAACGTACTATTCAATACATACTCTCCCATGGTTAGATTGATATTATGGAACTTCCTTGAGCATTTTATTGTTCCTCCATTTGCAACCATTACTTGACACTATGATGTTGGATATAGAAAGCAATTCAGTTCATTAACTATCTTACAATGAACAATTATGGGTACTACCAAAATTGATCAACACTTTTACCTTTTTTTATTGATATTTCCTTCTATATTGAGAGTTTAAGGAGTGGTAATTCTTGCCAATGCATTATAAAATATGGTTGGATTCATTTCTTCTTTACCTGGGGTTGGTTCCTAGTGTATATCATCATCTTTTGATGTTTCTTGTTCCTTTTCTTCCTCCTCTTCACAATCTAAATAAAATAATTGCTTCTCAACACACTTATGACCCTTAGCATATTTTCTATCACTTTAACAAAGCAATTTAGCTTTTTTTTGTCCATTTTTTCTGGTGTCAACCTTGTAGGTTGTGGGAGGATAGGAGTAACAACACTTACATCTTTATAGTTGTGAGTGGTAGACTTCCTTGTTGTTATAATTTTTCTTTAAACTTTTCTTTCCATCTTGAATGCCTTCTCTAATGAATTAGGTTCCCAAAGGAAAACCTTATGTTGGAAGTTACCCTTTAAAGTTCCTATGAAGACATGAATCCTATGCTCCTTTGTAATACCATTTACCTTTATATTCAATCTTTAGAAGTCCTCAATGTGCTCCGCCATTGAACCCTTTTGTTTTATATTTATCAATTGGCTAAAGAAGGTATTTCTCATTCTATCCTCATACTGTGATATCAATTCTTTTGTAAAAATTGAACAAGTTACAAGTGATTTACATGAAAAAATCCATCGATACCATACAAATTGATTAGGTTCTAAATATATAGATGCAATGCATACCTTTTGTGTGTGTTTCACATCATGTAGATCAAAGTACTTCTCCATCTGTAATATCCATGTTATTGGATCCTTTCCATCAAACTTCCTCATATCGATCTTTGGAATGTGGTGGGTCTTAAACCCAATGTTGGAGTCTCTAAAATCATATTTCATATTCCTTTTGTCCTCATCTTTATTTTCATGGAGTACCTTGTCACCACTAGGAAACATTTCTTGTAACAACTTTGGAAGCCTTCGTTCAAACCTTCCATGTTTGATTTTAAACCATTTTTCAAAATATCCATCTTAGCTTCCATGCCATCCTTCAAACCCTACATGTATTATTTTAAACCATTCTTCAAACCATCCATCTTAGCTTCCATTTCATTTTTGGTTACTCTTTGCGAGAGTGAAATTTGTTGCACTTAGTCTCATAATTTGATATATCATGTTGCATTTCTTCCTCTTCTTCATGTGTCATAGTAGAACTTTCTTGTTGCTTACTAGGTATGTCCATTTTTTTTCTTTTGAGACTTTTTAGAATAAAACAATGATATCTATGCTTTTCTATGCCATTTGAATCACTTCAAACTCATTTTTCAAACAAAATTTATGCGAAATTTTAAAAAATACACACCTTTTTCTTTATTTTTAGGAGCTCAATATTGAAATTGTTGTATCTATGTAATTTCGACTCTCTGAGGTCTGAAATTTCATTTTATCGTATTACTATGAGTCTTCTTTCCAATGTCACAAGTAAAGTAACGGCCAATATCCCACAATGAATTGATTATGGACTAGTTAAGTAGAGTGAACTTGTACGAAATTCCGCGTGTCACAATTTCAAACTTCAGCGCTGAAAATGATACAAGAAAAAATGAAGTTTGTGTAATTTTATTCACATTTTATAGAATTTAAATCAAACGCTCGTAGAGAAAGTTATGACAATTTTCCCTAGGTCACCTGTTTGAGACTGAATTCCAGAGCCTGCAAAAACAATAACTTCTTTGGACCATATCTGCAAAAATATAGTGAACAAAGATTTGAATTTTTTTACATGAATTTCACTACGATTTATGTTCCACATGGTCGAAATTTCAGATTTTGAAACTGTTGGTGTCCCAAATTGCTCTATTTTTACCCCATTTCCATAAACTTTAACCTTTGTTTTATCTCTACTTAACCCTCTCTTTCCTGCACTAGTCCAAGATAACTATCTATTCCTACATATGCTTCGTATTTTATATTAAGATTTATTAAAGTGCTTTATTAATCATTTTACATAGATTTCATGCCTATTAAGTACCTCTTGTAACTTATGTTTAATTTCCTAGAAGTAATTGAGAAACTAAGTGTTAATTATGAGTTAGCATGATCAGTGCAGGTAGATTCCTACACCGCCAACGATGATTGTTCCGAGATTTCCGTGAGTTGAATCCATCCATGTGGACATTTTTATCCATGACTCTTAGTTCAGTTGCGGACTAACTGAGGATGGATATCGGTGGAGCACAATCAGGGATATTTTCCAAGGATGGTCTATGGCCAGCAAAGTTCGTGTTCTATTATAACTTTTAGCCAGTTTTGTAATATTGGTTGTTAGTCTGTTCAAAAGTCCTGAATAGGAAAAGGGATGTAATTAGTAGAATACAACTAAGGTTCAAAGACTGTATAAAATGTAGACTGTAGGTAGAACTAGCTAGTGATCCTTAAGCTGTAATTTTATTCACTGTGTAATTTTGTATTGCCCTCGGCTCTGGGCTGGAGTCACACCACTATGTATATTTGTTGATCAAGTAATACAAGGAAACTGCCATGTTATTTATACGTTGTGTTTAATTTATATTTCATGCGTACTTGAGTGTTGAATTGTCTCGTTTCTTAAACGGGAAATGAGCTGGTTGGCAAGGGCCAAACCAACCCAGCTCGTTTACCCCTTGCGCTTTTGCCATTGAAAAGTTTGTGTGAACATTTATCCTTTGTAGTTGCATGGTTTGAATGGTTCTTATATTTATTTCTGAGGTTCTGAGTTAAATACATTTCATAGTTAAGTGTGAACGGATCTATGGCTTGGAAGTTTGATTGAGTTTATTTCTTTCTTGCAAATCTTTACGTGTAATTCTTGTCTTGATTTGCTTCCGCTTGGGTTGTGCAGGAACTCTCTTCTTGTACCAGTGCATGTAGTTTCTTGCACTCCGATTAATTATTTATTTCACAACAAACATTACATTTCTTTTCTTTCTTATCATTTCAGTTATTTCTACAAGCAAATATATTATTAATTTCAGTAATCGTCCTTAACATTAAGAGTACATTTTTGAAGGATCTGAGAACGATTACATGAATTTGTCACAGACAGTTTATCCTTGCATTTTATGACTTATGATTAAGGAACATAAACATTTTTAGTGGATTTCCAAAGCTAGCTGATACATGCAGATTACTTTGACTACTGCTTTGATTACTTCGAGTTGCTTTCATTTTATGAAGTTTACTTTCATTGCAAGATTCAATTAATTAAAGCATTTCTTTTCCATAGATAATTTATCTCAGAATTTTGTTTGCAATTGCAATTCTTTTTAGCACATCTTTCAATATTTTTAAAAGTAAATTGGAAACTTTGGTGAAGGAAACTCTGCCTCAGTGCAGGAGCTAGTATCTTGTCACAGGAACAGAGTGCTCTAAGCCTTGAGGCTTAGAGCACCTCCACAAAGACATAAATATTTAGTAAGGAAGGTAAAATATACTTTTGCACAAGGGCACTGTACCTGCACTAGTGCAAGAAGATTGCAATAGTACAAGAACAGGTTGTTTGTGTAGAAGGAAAATAAATTGGGAAACAGATCTCTGCAAGGGCCCACTTGTCAGGTTGTTAGCCATCTATCTGAAGATAAACATAGCATTTCATTCCAACATTTAATATTTCTTCCAGTTGTGTGAAATTTCCTTTACTTGATTTACTTGCAAATTATTCTTTTACATTCCAGCACTAGGGTTGCTTTGGTGTCAATTGCCTTTAAGATTGTTTTCTGTTTGATTCTGCAACATTTCCTTTAAGAAGTAGGATTAGGAATAGGAAAAGTTCATACCACTTTTTGCATTTCCTATGCTTCTTCTCTAAGTTTACGAAACCCCTGGGTTGATAATTAAGTGTTGAGGAGTTTGCTTAAGTACAATTCCTTAACCCAACATTTTGGCACCGTTGTCGGGGGGGGGGGGGCGATTTGAATTGGTAAGAATTTTCCGTTTTTGCAATAGGGGTAAGTTTGCTATTATTTTTTCCTATAATGTGCTTCTATTGTTTGAAGGAATTTATAGGTGTTGAGTTATTTTTTCGAAAATTGCAGCTTTTATTTGAATTTTGTTTTTTCATTTTTTGAAATGAATGTCTAAAAGAGGTAGGGGTACGAAGCCCGCTAGGGGCCAAAGAAATACTGACAAATTTGAAACCAAATATCATATTGGGCCTTCTTTTGTAGGCAGAAAGTATAAACAAACTCAGAGTCATCACGTAGGAACAATCCACTTGGGCTCTGGTAACAGTGGTCCAAGTGTGACACAACTGGTAAAGGGGAAGAAGCGGACTATTGGAATCCATAGTCAACCTTCTCAACCCGTTGAGAGTGGTTTGTGTGGAAGAACAACAGTGGCAGATGAGGAATGCCATGTAGAAGGAAGTGGTGAAAATCAGGTAAATGAGGAACAATCCACTTTTGGATTCCCGATTGTGAATCCTAATACACAAGTACAAATGAAAAATATTTCACCATAAGCTCTTCCCCATTTCTATGGTAAGGTACATGAAGACCCAGACTATTCTTATTTGAGTTTGATATTTTGTGTAGAAGTTATGATTATTCATCTGATGCCCAGAAGTTAAAGTTGCTTCCTGCAACCCTAAAGGACACAACACTCCGTTGGTTCATGGGACTATGAGGAAACACTATAAATTCTTGGGAGAAAATGAAGAGAGTGTTCTTGTCGAAATATTAGGAATATTGTAAAACTAGAGATATTCAAGATGAAATCTTTACTATTGTGCAAAATGATGATGAGATGTTAGAGGACTACTTGGAGAGATTCATGTACATCCTCCAAAGGTCAAAGCACAAATTTGATCTAAGTACCATTAGAAACTTGTTCTTACATGGCCTTACTAATGATGCTAGGAATAATCTAAATCTATTAGGACAAGGGGATATTTCTCAAAAACCTTTTGATCAGATTTGTGACTTGTGCAGGAAATTCTCAAGGAACCAATATAGATCCGGTAAAAGAATTCGGAATAGAAACATGAAAATCGAATCTACTGTTGCTATGATTATTGGATTAGAAAACAAAATGGACAATATGAAAATTGAAATAATGAATATGTTAGTAAACAAATAGACTCTTTGAAGTTTCAACAAAAACTTGTAGAGGAGAAAGAGTCATTATCTATTTTTTGTCCAAAATGTAGAAGAAAGCATCATTTAAGAGATTGTCCTCTTGATATTAAAGAAACTAATAAATGTGCAATTTGTGTAGAGAACCATGCCATAGAAAAATGTCCCTCCATACCTGGGCTGAAAGCTATACTTGAGGGAGGACAACCTGAAATTGAATCACTGCATGCTATGGGAGCACGAAGAAATTGGCCTCAGGTAAGTGCAGGTATGGTTCCCGAACCTCCACCACATTTTTTTGGTTATAATGCACACATATTCCTATCCTAACACTGGTCACTCTCAACATTGGCAGCATGGGAACCAATATCAGTATGGACAACCCTCCCAATCTTGGAAACAAGGATGGAGAGGGCCAAACCATTCACATCATTCATATCCTGCACCTATGCAATCATACCCTCCTACATATGCACCTTACCTAATGCCACAACCATCATTACCTCAACTGAGTCAACGAATGCCACCATTACCTTTACCTCCACCGTTTCGACCTTCTCAACTGCCTGCTCAACCTTTACCCAACCCCAATAATAAAGCGGTACAAATGATCCATTCTATGAACCCACTTTCTTCATCTAGATATCAGTGTATGCCAGTTGGAGTCAATGATCTCCAATTGAGATCAGGGAAGATAGTAACCTTAGAAAATCAAAAGCAACCTATGGTGATTATTAATGAGAAAGGAGAGGAGGAAACTCCTGACCATTCCGAAAAAGATGACACCTTTCATCCTATCCCTGTACCTTCTGAGCCCTTGCCATCTTCTTCCAACCGACCTCCCTATCTAGAGAGGTTAGTTGTGGAGAAGAAAGATCCCATTCCTGAGCCTAGCCTAACTTCTGAGCTTAGGAACATTTTCATAAGGGTACCTTTGCTCCAAGCTATTAAACAAATCCCCATTTGCACAAAAATCATTAGGGAACTCTGTCTCAAGAAGCCAAGAAGGAGAAGATTGGAACCTCAAACTATTCAATTTTTTGGTAGAGCAATAGAGTTAATGACAGAGTGTATGCACATGGAAAAATATACTGACCCCGAAAACCCTGTTGTCTCTGTTCAGATAGGTGATGTCCTTGTCTCCAATGTACTTATAGACCTGGGGGTAGCCATTAATGTTATGACCAAGAAATCCATGGATCAACTTGGATTGGTCCATATTTGTCTTACTCCCACTGTGCTTGAACTAGCAGATAGATCTAAAATCAAGATAGAAGGGGTGTTGGATGATGTGGTCGTTTCCTTAGACTCTTGGGAATATCCCACAGATTTCATTGTGCTTCAACTAAAGAATCATGTGGGAGGACATCCCTTGATATTGGGATGACCATGGCTTGCTACGGCTGATGCTTATATCGGATGTCGTTCTGGTGATATGTATATTTCCCATGGAGATTCCAAGAAGAAGACCACCTTGTGTCCACCCGCTAGATCCATTCAGGAGCTTGGAGACACTTTATGGTTAGACTACAATAGTGATGAGGAGACTCAACCTATTTCCTTGATACATCAGAATGTTGAGTCCTCGCAGGAGGGTGAGATTCAAGACTTCCTAAACAATCTAGGCACCATGCCTAATTTTGAGTCATTGAGTCAGATTTTTAGTCTAGATTTTCAGGAAATATATGACTCTCTACCTCGCTCGCCACCATCTCTAGTGACACCTTTGTGTACTCTTGAGCCTGATACCACTCTTGTTGAGATTAGTCTAGGTAAATCCTTATATATCAGTTCACACTTGGATCCTTCCCAGTAAGAGAATCTTGTGAATTTGTTGCAAAACCATCTTGATGCCTTTGCATGGGGCTATGAAGATATGAAAGGCATCCCTCCTGAAACTTGTACCCACCATATCTATATTCAGGATGGATCCCAACCTGTCCAACAACCCCAAAGGCGAATGAACCCAACTCTAAGAGACATTGTAAAGGAAGAATTGCAAAAACTCTTAGATGGTGATTTTATCTATCTTATTTCTGATAGCTAGTGGGTCTCTCCATTAGTATTAGTCCCTAAGAAAGATGGGAGATGGCACATTTGTATTGACTACAGAGAATTGAACAAATCCACTCTCAAATATTACTTCCCCCTTCCTTTCATCGATCAGGTACTCGATTCCCTTGTTGGTAAGAAGTACTTTTCTTTTCCAGACGGCTTTAGTGGATATAACCAAATACAGATAGAACCCGAGGATCAAGACAAAACCACTTTTACATGTCCATGGTGTACATTTTATTACCGAGTGCTTCCCTTTGGGCTATGTAATTCTCTGACTACCTTTCAAAGGGCAGCCTTAGCTATTTTTGTTGACCTTGAGTGTGTAGAAATCTATATGGATGACTTCTCTGTGTTTGGTGATTCATTTTAGGAAGCCATCAAGAATTTAGAAAAAGTGCTTCTTCACTGCCAAGAAGCTCATCTCACCTTGAGTGACAAGAAATGAAGATTAATGTGCAAGGCAAGGGTGGTTCTTGCTCATCTTATTTCCGACAAAGGTATCCAGGTTGACCCTGTAAAAATAGAAGTCATTTTGAGTCTCCCTTTGCCCAAAAATCAAAGGGAAGTGAGAGGTTTTCTAGGACATGCAGGCTACTATAGAAGATTCATTGAGAATTTCTCAAGGATAGTTACCCCCCTTTTTCGAATTTTGGGTAAGGATAGTGAGTTTTCTTGGTCCATAACTTGCCAACAGTCCTTTGAGAAATTGAACGAAAAACTAGTCCAGGCACCAGTTTTGAGAGTACCAAACTGGTCCCTGCCATTTGATATTTCCTCTGATGCCTCAGATACTACTATTGGCGCAACTTTAGGACAAAAATAAGACAAACAATCTTATGCTATTTATTTCATTAGCAAAAAATTGTCACCCCTGAACTCAATTATACGGTTACTAAGAAAGAGTTTTTAGCTTTAATTTTTTCCATTAATAAATTCAGACATTATATTACAGGCTATGAAGTATTTGTACATACTGACTATTCCACAATAATATATTTGATGAATAAACCATTAACTAGTAGTAGAGTGACTAGGTGGTTACTATTGTTATAGGAATTTAATATTACCATTTTTGATAGATGAGGAAAATCAAATGTAGTAGCAGATTATATTTCAAGATTAAATAATCCTGGTGAAGCAATTCCTGCTGATGATGATTTTCCTGACGAAAATCTTTTGGCTATGTTAACAAAATCCCCATGGTTTTCTAACATAGCTAACTATTTATCCACTGGAAAATTACCACCTCACTTATCCGCTTGTGAAAAGCGGAATGTCATACAGAAAAGTGCTGCATATTCCTGGATTCAAGGAGTCCCCTTTTACACCAGAGCAGATCTCATTATCCGTAGATGTGTAAGAGAGGAAGAATTGTTTGATATTTTAAAATCTACCCATGATTAACCTTGTCGGGGTTACTTTTCCGATAAGTGGACTGCATACAATGTGTTATGAGCTAGCTATGTTTGGCCTTCCTTGTTTAAGGATGCCAAACAATATTTCAAGCAGTGTGATAGATGTTAGTGAGTTGGCCAACCTAATCAAACCAATGAAATTCCTTTATGTCCTCAGGTTATGATTGAGCCTTTTGAAAAATGGGTCATTTATTTCGTAGGACCAATAAATCCAACGTCATCAAATAAAAAACATATTTTGGTTTGTACAGATTTTGTTATGAAATGGGTAGAAGCTAAAGTTGTTTCTTTTGCTACTGAAAGAGTTTTTGATTTTCTTTTTACTGAAATCTTTACTAGATTTGGTGTGCCTAGAGAAATTGTTTCTAACAATGGACCACAGTTTATTTCTAATCTGGTATAGGGTGTGATGGAGCAGTACAAAATATGGCACAGGAAATCTACACCATACCACCCACAAGCAAATGGTCAGGTGGAGTCCACAAATAAGGTGAATGAGTCCATCCTCACAAAGACAGTAAATATGCATAGAAAGGATTGGGCTAATAAATTACTAGAAGCATTGTGGGCATATCGAACCACTTGGAGAAACAACATAGAACACACACCATATGAGTTGGTGTATGGAAAACAAGTCCTCTTGCCGATATAATTCCATATCAAGACTTTTAGGGCTAGATCTCTCTGAAGCACAACAGAAGTGTCTTCTACAGTTAGATGAGTTAGATGAATTCCAAAGGGATGTTGTTTAGTAGAACATCTTGGTTCAACAACAGTGCAAGAAGTGGCATGACAAGTCCATTCAGAAGGAGTAGTTCCAAGTAGGTGATTGGCTACTCCTTTACGATTCTAGATTCAAATATTTTAAAGGAAAATTCCACACACACTAGATGGGACCCTATGAGGTGGTCAAAGTATTCGAAAATGGAACGGTAGAAATCAAAACTATTGATGGAAGAAATTATGTGTTCTTGATAAATGGGCATAGATTGAAGGTATATTTTCATATCCTTACTAAGGGAGATTTTATGCAGCAAGTCCAATAGCCATTTGAAAAGGAGTTGGTAGGTGGTAACACCAACCTGTCAAAGATTTGATTCCTTCTTGAAAAAATAATAAAAGAAAAGTAAAAATAGAAAAAAATGACAAAAATAAAAAGTATAAAAAAGAAAAAATTTCCTGTAATTATGAAAATCAATTGACTGACACGATTGCAGAAGGATCAACTTGAAAACTAGCATGTTGGTAGGAAGATCGAAGTTTTAATAAAAAGGGAATGTTACTTGATTTTTTTAGATATGTTGGCTGCCTTCAAGAAGAAGCAGGTTCAGGAAACTGAGCACTTACCCAAGTTTGGGGTAACTAGCCTGGAAATTTTTATCCAAGTAAATGTTTAATTCCTGCTGCAATTACTTTTTCCTGCACCAGTGTAGGAAGATTTCAAGGTAAAAACTTTTCCTTTCTTCTATTTCCCATTTCGAAAATTCCCACTAGTTTCTTTTCTAAAATCCCCAATGAATTACCTTCCTCTTTCTTCTAAGAAAACTACCCTTGCCCGATTTCGTAAAATCCCTCTTTTCCCTTGAATTTTTCCACATCCCGTTTCATTTATCCCCCTTGGTGATATTGTTTCTAGAATCCCTGCTGTAATGTTCCTTCCCATTCTAAAAAAAATTACCCCTTTCCCACTTCTTTATTCCCTCATAAATTGATTGCAGAATTTGATGTAGTCAATCTAGAAGGCATGCTCATGAAACACCAAAGGATGGTGAATAAAACTTTTCTTGTATATTGAGGAAAAAAATTTAGTCCAGCTATAGAATTGTGTTCTATTAGAATTTTTGATTTGGTAAAAGTCCCTAGTGCAATATGCGCAGTGTAAGCACGGTGCAGTGCAAGCAGGTTCAGTGCAGGAACACAACCAACTGTGGAAGAAAGTGTAAAATAAAATTCACACAATCTAGGAGTGTCTTATCAAGGATGTTTATGGATCTTTATTTTCCTGCACATGAGTACTGATATATCATAGCATTGCATATTTCAATTAATACTCTGTTTTATCATTTACTGAATTAGGAATTTTTTTTTAAGTGCAAGATGTATTGGGTTCTAAAATCTAATTTTTAATAAGTATTGAATTATGTCTTGACTGAGTTATGAGGCGGACTATGGGATAGTATTGGTTTCCGATAGCTTGTATTCACCTTCCTCGAAATAATCTTGCATTGCTTGATCATTATTACCTTACCACGTAACCCAACCATTATAACCGTTGTGCCACCGCCGCATAAACCTCCACTATGCCCAATCATTATGGCTCGCCCGTAGTGGGCTGATACGAATCTTCACTTGATACGAAGAGCTATTTTCATCATGACTAGTTGAGTGGGACTAAAAAGAAGGAGGATGGATGAACCTCCAGCATAAAGGTCTCAGCAATTGTTGGTATCACTCGCTGGAATCCTTTTGAGGATGTAACCAGAAAGAGTGAAGTGAAATTCGAACATGGCACTCGTAAGGAGTGAGCGTCGTCTTTGAAGGAGATCGAGCAGACTACAAAATACTGAAACAATCTTGCGTTATTGCAAGAATCCAGGTCCCTTTCATTTTTACAGAATATCGATGGTTTCGACATGGCTGTGGTACTGGAGTTCGCAAAGACATTTAAAGGAGGCCGAGTCAATGTCAGCTCATTAAAGTTCGAAGTCATGGAGAAGTCCATTGCACAAGCTATAGGCTTGCCAACTACAGGGTAGCATTAGTTCAAAAAGGAGTGGCTCGGGAGGAAATGATGGCATCGGTTCGTGGTTGACAAAAATCTAAAGGTTGATTGGAGGAAGGGACTTCCGCAGAGTACCATGATCCGGAGCGAGACCTCCTGTTCATACTACAAAAAATTGTGACTGGTGAGGGATGTTATACATTGGCATTGGTGTATCACCTTCAATTGTTGTTGCACTTTGAGTCGAGAAAACTGATTAATTTCCCTTACTACCTGCAGAGTGGGAACTCAAGCCAAGTGGCAAGCAAGCTATACCATCATGGGCTTATCACAATCTTGGTCAAGAAAAAGCTGGAAGAAAAACAAGTGACCTGGGAAGCATTCTTGAAAGAGTTTCGAGAAAGGAGTGCAAGGAAGTCTGTTAGCATGAGTACGAGCAAGAAAAGGGAGGCAGAGACATCGTCTCCTGCCAAGTAGAAAGGTGAAAGCACACCGGTGCAAGCAGGGAGGAAGGCTATCGAAAACACTCCACCCTCAGAAAAGAAAAGAAAAATCACAACCTCGATGAGGAAAAAGACTGTCTCTCAAGGGATGAACCAGTTAAGCTCTCCGATTATAATTGATGAATCACCCCAAGTTTCACCTAAAGTTCATAACCTTTCAATTCTTGTAGATGCAACATCCCACACTATGGAAGACGAAGAGAACAGGGAAGACAACATATTGTTGTCTACCTTTGTCTGCAGATTAAGAAAGAGGAAGACGACACTGAGTGCAGATGAAGTCCAAGTAGAGGGTCATGAGGATGAGGAGATACAGCATATGGAGACCCTCGATAATTTCAATGAACTGGACATTAAAACCCTCAATTATTTTGAGGAACGAGGTACTAAAGCCTTTTTTGTTTTAGAAGAATAGGGTACTAAAACCCCTGTTTTTTTAGAAGAATAGGGTACTGAAGCCCCTGCTATTTTTTAAGAACAGGGTACTGAAACCCCTGTTGGTTTAAATGGATAGGGTACTAAATCCCCTGAAGAGTTGGAAGAATAGGGCATTGAAAAACCTGAGGAGTTGAGTGCACAAGTTATTGAAACCCTTGGCACGAAGGTTGTGGAGGGCATCAAAACCCTCGGTGACAAGGAAACCCCGAGCGCAGAAACTTTCGGTAATGTCATAATGCAGACACTAGACGACCTTGACCTTGACAATGATGGGACTCGTTTTGAGTCCATTGTGGAGAAGATATTTACACCAGAATATCTGAGCACGAAACCCTCTACTCTCTACCTCAACATCTGAATAGTAGAATTGGAGTAGCAAGTTCATGACTTGGAGGATTTGAACCAGGTCATGAAGGAGAAAAATAGGCAGAAGCAAAGCGAGGTAGAGCTACTCACAGAGGTCAAAAGGAAGAAGTAGCAAGTAAAAGTATGGAAGTATCGGGCTTCCAAATGCTACAAACACATCAAGAAGGTGACTAATCAGCTAAAAAGAGCTTGAGGCAAAAAGCCAAAGATAGTGAAAGCAGGAATAAGCATTGAAGTTTATGATTGAGAGCTTGCCACTCATTATTTTGTGGATTTTTTTGCAGAAGGTAAAATGTTGTGCGAGGACACACAATAACTTAGGGATGGGAGGATGTTGGTGTCCCAAATTCCTCTATTTTTACCCCATTTCCATAATCTTTAACCTCTATTTTATCTCTACTTAACCCTCTCTTTCGTGCACTAGTCCAAGATAACTATCTATTCCTACATATGCTTCGTATTTTATATTAAGATTTATTAAAGTTCTTTATTAATCATTTTACACAGATTTCATGCCTATTAAGTATCTCTTGTACCTTATGTTTAATTTCCTAGAAGTAATTGAGAAACAAGTGTTAATTATGAGTTAGCATGATCAGTGTAGGTAGATTCCTTCACTGCCAACGATGATTGTTCTGATATTTCCATGAGTTGAATCCTTCCACGCGGAAGTTTTGATCCATGACTTCTAGTTCAATTGCGGAGTAACTGAGGATGGATATCGGTGGCACACAGTCATGGATATTTGCCAAGGATGGTCTATGGCAGTGAAGTTCGTGTTCTATTATAACTGTTAGCCAGTTTTGTAATATTGGTTGTTAGTCTGTTTGGCCGAAAGGCCTGAATATGAAAAGGTTTGTAATTAGCGGAATACGGCTAAGGCCGAAAGACTATATAAAATTTAGATGGTAGGCAGAACTAGCTAGTGATTCTTAAACTGTAATTCCATTCACTGTGTAATTTTGCATCGCCCTCGGCTCTGGGTTGGACTCGCACCACTATGTATATTTGCTGATCAAGTAATACAAGAAACCCACCATGTTATTTATACACTGTGTTTAATTTATATTTCATGCGTACTTGCATGTTGAATCGTCTCGTTTTTTAAATGGGAAACGAGCTAGTTGGTTAGGGCCCAACCAACCCAGCTCATTTACCCCTTGCTCTTTGCTCATTGAAAAGCTTGTGTGAACATTTATCCTTTGTAGTTGCGTGGTTTGAATGGTTCTTATATTTATTTTTGAGGTTCTAAGTTAAATCCATTTCGCAGTTAAGTGTGAACAGATTCGTGGATTGGAAGTTTGATTGAATTTATTTATTCCTGCAAATCTTTACCTATAATTCTTGTCTCGATTTGCTTCCACTTGCGTCGTGTAAGAAGTCTCTTCCTGTACCAGTGCATGTATTTTCCCATACTCCGGTTAATTATTTATTTCATAGCAAACATTACATTTCTTTTCCTGCTTGTCATTTCAGTTATTTTTGCAAGCAAATATATTATTACTTTTAGTAATCATCCTTAACATTAATAGTACATTTATGAAGGATCTAAGAACGATTACATGAATTTGTCATAGACACTTTATACTTGCATTTTATGACTTATGATTAAGGAACATAAACATTTTAAGTGGATTGTCGAAGCTAGTCGATACATGCAGATTACTTTGACTACTGCTTTGATTACTTCGAGTTGCTTTCGTTTCATGAAGTTTACTTTCATTGCAAGATTCAATTAATTAAAGAATTTCTTTTCCATAGATAATTTATCTCAGAATTTCGTTTGCAATTGAAATTATTTTTAGCACGTCTTTCAATCTTTTTGAAAGTAAATTGGACACTTTGGTGAAGGAAACTCTACCTCAGTGCAAGAGATAGTCTCTTGTCACAAGAACAGAGTGCTCTAAGCCCTGAGCCTTAGAGCACCTCCACAAAGACATAACGCTTCAGTAATGAAGGTAAAATATACTTTTTCACAGGGGCATTATACCTGCACTAGTGCAAGCAGATTGCAATAGTACAAGAATAGGTTGTTTGTGTAGAAGGAAAATCAATTGGGAAATATATCTCTGCAAGGGCCCACTTGTCAGGATGTTAGCCATCTATCTGAAGATAAACATAGTATTTCATTCTGGCATTTAAGATTGCTTCTAGTTGTGTGAAAGTTCCTTTACTTGATTTACTTGCAAATTATTCTTTTACATTCCAGCACTAGGGTTTCTTTGGTGTCAATTGCCTTTAAGATTGTTTTCTGTCTGATTCTACAAGATTTCCTTTAAGAAGTAGGATTAGGAATAGGAAAATTTCATACCACTTCTGGCATGTCCTGTGCTTCTTCTCTAAGTTTACGAAACCCCCACGTTGACAATTAAGTGTTGAGGAGTTTGCTTAAGTACAATTCCTGCACCCAAAAGAAATCTTGTAGAAAAATATTTATAGCGAAAATTCCAAGATGGCCTATTTGAAGCAATGAAACCCTAGAATCCAAACCTCTAATGCCAAATGTTATGCAACCACATCACAAAACAAAACAAAAGATAGATCAAAGAATTGAAAATTAGCTTCTTCGAGGGGGAAATCTCATTTACATTACATAAATGAACAATTCTTGGATGATACAAATGATAAGACCTCCATGGTATATATAGGAGTCTAAAGGGTCACAATATAATTAGAGCCTACACAACAATAATAATGTAAGGGCACAACAATAACAATAGTGGGATTCTATGGGGCACAACAACAATAATATGGGGGCTACGCTAGTATTCTAGGGACCTAACATGTATGTATGTATGTATGTATATAATAATATAATAATATATAATAGTGTTGGAAATCATGATTTTCATGAGACCAAAACCTGCAGGTGTTAGTCAATGATCGAATAGCCAGAGACAAGGGTCTATGAGAGGTGGTTAGTACATGGCATAAAAAACATGAGGAGTGTTGGTTTATCCAATGTCTAACAATGCCCCCCCCAAGCTCATGTCAGGGGTGTTTCAAACTCGAGACCTTTGGCTCTGACACCACTTCTTGGAAATCACAATTGTTGTCAAACCAAAACCTGTAGGCGTTAGTCAACAATCAAATCGCCAGAGATAAGGATTGTTGGGTTGTGCTATATTTTTTCCACGACTAGCCCACGTAGTGAAGTGGGGGGTTAGAGGGTGGGCGGAGACCCCCTTTGTTGCATCGATTGCGTAGTGGGGGGTTTGAGGGGGGGGGGTAACCCCCCTCTATAGGGTTCGAGGCAGCGCCCCAGGAATTTTTTTTTGGACCCTATATTAGGTTGGGTAGACCTACCTATGGTTTTGGACGCGATGGTTTTCGGTCCATGGTATTGGATGCTTTGGCATGTATAAATATGTATTGTAACATTGAAAGGAACATAATGAAAAATCAAGATGGTAGTCCTGGTTTTGGGATCTAGGGAAAATCTTTGTGTATATGTGTTTTATGTGTTATGCTATTGCATTATTTATTTTTTGTGTTTTAGAATTTGTATGCAGGTAATTTTTGTACAAGGTTAAAACCTACATTTGGTATCAGAGCTATTTTGGCTTTTTGTTACTGAAGGGTTTCGCTCAGGCCTGTGGTAGACCCTGTTCAGTGGGAGATCTACGAGATCGATTCTGGTGGTGAAAGAGGATGGCGAGCAGTGGAAAGATAAAGATCAAGAAATTTAATGATCAGAGTTTTAAGTTATGGAAACTCAAGATGGGGGATCTATTGGTGGATAAAGATCAGTGGGTCATGGTAGATCCAGGCACTAAATCAACGGGAGTGTCCGATGAAAGATGGAGACTTGATGACAGAGCATCTGAATGCATTTAATACTGTGGTAAGTCAGTTATTATCTGTTGATATTAAAATTTCAAATGAAGATAAATTCATCAATTTGTTGTGTTCTCTACCAGATTTGTGGGGTAGTCTGGTTATTGCAATAGGTAGCAATACAACTACCTTGCAGTTTGATGAAATAGTCCCATCCTTGCTGATGGAGGAGATGAGATGGAAAAATATGGAGAGCCAGAATGGTGATGCCTTGTCTGTACGAGGAAGGTCCCAGAATAGAAACAAAAATAAGTCATCGAGTGGGAGATCTAAATCTAGAGGGAGATGTAAATATCTAGGAAAACCTGTAAAGGTAGTGTGCTGGAAATGCAAAAAGGAAGGGCACTACAAAAGGGACTGTAAATCTAAAGCTCCTGATAAAGGAAATGGATCTAATGATACTCCTTCTGCAGAGGCAAAATCCACCTCAGATGAAGGTGGGGATGTGTACTTGGATTCTTCAAGTACACATGTAGATCATGAGGCATGGTTGATTGACTCAGGTGCATCCTTTCACTTCACTCCCCATAGAGAGTGGTTCTACGAGTATGAGAAATAAAATGGTGGTGATGTGTTCTTAGGGGATGATAGGAAGGCTAGAATCGTTGGTCATGGAAAAGTAAAGTTGAAGTTGCAAGGTGGAAGGGTTATAACACTTCCGGGTGTTCTACATATTCCTACATTGGCCAGAAATATGATTTCTGTAAGCAAGCTGGATGATGCAAGTGTAAAAACAGTGTTTGATAAGGATACCTGCAAGATGGTTTGGGGAGCACTGGTATTGATGCGGGGAGTTTAGATTGGAACTCTATACAAGCTACAAGGTAGCATTATTGTTGATGGGTGCAACAGTTCCGTGGTTCCTAAAAGTGGAGTAGAAAATCTAGTGGTCTCTGGAGAGAAGACCATGTTGTGGCATCAAAGGCTTGGACATATTGGAGAGAAGGGCCTTCGAATACTTCATGGTAAAGGTATGGTAGAAGGTATGAGTAATAGCTCTCTGGATTTTGATTTATGTGAAAATTGTGTATATGGGAAGTAGAATTAAGTGAGTTTCCCCTCTGGTGGTAAGAGGGCAAAACATATATTAGAACTTGTGCACAATGATGTGTTTGGACCTGTGAAGGTCCCATCACTAGGTAATTTTGTGTACTATGTATCATTTATAGATGACTTCTCAAGGAATACATGGATATATTTCCTTGAGAAGAAATCTAAAGTATTTGACATGTTTAAAGAATTTAAGGCTCTGGTGGAAAACCAGACAGAGAAGAAGATAAAGGTGTTGAGGACAGATAACGGTGGAGAGTTTTGCAGCAAGGAATTTGAAGAATTATGTAAGAAGTGTGGTATAGCACGATAGAAGACTACTCCATACACACCTGAGAAAAATGGAGTTGCAGAAAGAATGAACAAGATGTCGATGGAAAAGGGCAAGAAGCATGCTCAGTGGTTCCGGGTTAGGACAACAATTCTGGGCAGAGGCGGTGGAGACAGCATGTTACCTGGTGAATAGATCACCTTCATTAGTGTTGGAGGATAAGACTCCACAAGAGGTATGAACTGGTAAGAAACCCTCTCTTTCACATTTGAAGGTATTTGGATGTGATGCATATGTACATGTTCCAAAGGAGAAACAAACCAAGTTGGATTGTAAATCTGAAAAGTGCATCTTTATTGGGTATAAGGATGGTTTAAAGGGTTATAAGCTTTGGAACCCAGCAACAAGGAAGGCTGTGTACAACCGAGATGTGGTATTTAGAGAGGTAAAAGATGTTATTAAACATGAAGTCCAACCAAAGGACCCTGAGAAGATAGAGTTTGAGGTAAAGGAGGAAGAATATGACTCTATAGCAGAGGAGGAATCAGAAGATGAAGAGCCACAAACTCCAGGTGTAAGAATATCAGTTCAAGAAAGAAGGCAGCTAGAAAGGTATAGTCCATCTGATTTCTGTTCAAATTTTTTTGTATCTATTACTAATGATGATCCCAGAACTATGAAGGAAGCAGTAGATTCAGAGGATGGAAAACTCTGGAAAGAGGCCATGGTTGATGAAATGGCATCTTTTCACAAAAATGAGGCTTGGGATCTGGTGGAGTTGTTGAATGGAAGGAAACCAATTGGAAGAAAATGGGTGTTCAAGAAGAAGACAAGTGTAGAAGGAAAGGTGGAGAAATACAAAGCTTGGTTGGTAGCAAAAGGTTATTCCCAAGTGTCGGGAATTGATTTTCGTGATATTTTTTCTCCTGTTGCCAAGGTAACTTCTATTATATTACTTTTATCTGTTGTTGCTGCTTTTGATTTTGAGGTAGAACAGATGAATGTGAAGACAACATTTCTTCACGGGGATCTGGAAGAGGAGATCTACATGAAGCAACCTGAAGGCTTTGCGGTGAAGGGTAAGAAAGAATTGGTATGCAAGTTAAAGAAGTCTCTGTATGGGTTAAAAAAATCACCAAGGATGTGGTATCATAAATTTGATACATTTATACTGTTAGGATATTCCGACACATAGGATATAGTTAAGTTCAACTTGGTCTAGCATAGAGTTAGGTAAAGTGTGTTTCTTTACCGTTGTACTTTTTGTAACTTACAATCCGACGGTCACGATATGTAGTGATCCAACGGTTCACTCTCACCTCGGTATTACTGACACTTGATCCGTGGCTTGACACCCGATTGGTCCATGAGTTCTATTTAAAGCGCATGGAGGGTCATTGTTCGGGTAATCCGTGCATGAGAGAAGCTTATGTAAATTTTCATTCTTTGATTAATAAATTGCCTATAGTACCTACGTTGGGACAGGCCGTGGACTGTTTCCCTCCTTGCACTCTGAGGGTTTTAACCACGTCAAAAATACTGGTGTATTGATTTGAGATCTGGTTGTGAGCGGTGTCCTTTTGGTATTCTTTCTGTGGAACTTACCCTGTAAATTCCTACATGGTATCAGAGCTATTTGAGGGCTGCGTCCGTTGGTGATCCAAATCTGAAGCCGGTAGAACTTCATGCAGCTGGCGTTTCCTAGATCTGTTGTTTCTGACTGCTTTCGGGCCGAGAGGACTGCTCTGTTGCGTTCGGAGAATCTGTTCCAGTGAGGAACCCCTTTCGTTTCATGCGAAAAGGTTTCCGGTAGCCCTAGCTGCGTCATTTTTCAGATCGGGAGGTATACAGTGTTTTTTTTTGCAGTTTACTGTTAATTTCTCTCTGCTTATTTCGGTCTCAGTTTATTTAGCCTTTTTTTTAACCGGATCTATACCTTTCATTTCTGCGTATGCTCTTTGCCCTGCGACTCTGTGCGATCTGGGCAAATCAGAAACAGAAAGGAAGGATTTTTCTCATGCGTATGCTCTTTTCCCTGCACCTTAGTGTGATCTCGGAAAATCAGAAACATTGAGAAAAATATTTAGTTTTTCGGCTAAAGCTAACCTTGAGATTTTTTTAAAAATTTCTAGTTTTTTGGCAAAAGCTAACTTCGAGCCGCAAGGTTCGTTTTTCTTTGCATATTCGTGTTGGGTTTTGTGTTTTGTGTTTTGTGTTTTGTAGGGAAAAAGAGCTTTCTCAAGGCAAGCACGCAAATCGAGCCCCCCCCCCCCCCCTCAGCCGCTTCTCCCTTTCAGTCTGGAGTCAAACTTTCAGTCTCTTGTACTTCTCCTGAAGTTGATGCTACCTTATACCGTCAACTTGTCGGAAAACTCTTGTATTTAACCCATACTCGTCCTGATCTTTCCTTTGCTGTTGGCCTTGTTGCTCGTTTTATGCAAAACCCCCGTGAAAGTCATTGGAAAGCAGCTAAAAGAATACTTCGTTATGTTCGAGGTACAGTACAGTTTGGGATTCATTACAGTGCCAAAGCAGCTCCTCTGTTAGTTGGTTTCACTGATTCTGATTGGGCTGGTGACCTTGATGATCAGAAGTCTACTGCCGGTTATGTCTTCACTCTTGGTTCATGACCTATTACATGGGCTTGTAAGAAACAGGCTGCCATTTCTCTTTCGTCAGCAAAAGCAGAGTATCGTGGTGCCGTGGAAGCTAGTAAGGAAGCCTTGTGGCTTCGTCAGATCCTATCAGAGTTTGGCTTTGAGCAGCAGCATCCAACCACACTTTGGTGTGATAATCAAAGTGCCATTCAGCTATGCAAAGATCCAGTCCAGCATCAGCACAACAAACACATTGAACTACACATGCACTTCATCAGAAAGCTCATTCATGACCATGTTCTTGAAGTGCAATATTGTCCAACAGATGATCAGGTTGCAGACATCTTCACAAAGGCTCTCATAGAGGCGAAGTTCACTAAACTTCGATATATGCTTGGAGTTCAGGAAGTTGTCACTAAGGGGGGATAGGCTCTAGTGCCTCCTTCCTTCTCCTATTGTGTCATATTTGTAAATCCTTCAATCCTATCCCAAGTTGTTCTTAAGGGGGGATGTTAGGATATTCCGACACATAGGATATAGTTAAGTTCAACTTGGTCTAGCATAGAGTTAGGTTAGAGTTAGGTAAAGTGTGTTTCTTTACCGTTGTACTTTTTGTAACTTACAATCCGACGGTCACGATATGTAGTGATCCGACGGTTCACTCTCACCTCGGTATTACCGACACTTGATTCGTGGCTTGACACCCGATTGGTCCATGAGTTCTATTTAAAGCGCATGGAGGGTCATTGTTCGGGTAATCCGTGCATGAGAGAAGCTTATGTAAATTTTCATTCTTTGATTAATAAATTGCCTGTAGTACCCACGTTGGGACAGGCCGTGGACTGTTTCCCTCCTTGCACTCTGAGGGTTTTAACCACATCAAAAATACTGGTGTATTGATTTGAGATCTGGTTGTGAGCAGTGCCCTTTTGGTATTCTTTCTGTGGAACTTACCCTGGGACTTGGCTTCACCAGAAGCAAAGCAGATCACTGTGTATATTTTAAATTAATTAGTGACCCTGTTATTTATCTGGTCTTGGATGTGGATGATATGTTGCTGGTTGGGAATGACACCGAAATCATCCAGGATTTGAAGACCCATTTGTCCTCCAAATTCGAAATGAAATATCTTGGTGCTGCAAACTATATTTTGGGCATGGAAATTAAAAGAGATTAGACAAAGAGGAACCTCTGGTTAATCCAGAGGAAGTATGTCGAGACAACATTGCAGAGGTTTAATTTGCAAGATAGTAAACCGGTGGAGTTTCCTATACCTGTAGGTGTAAAGTTATCTGCTGAACGGTGTCCCAAGACACAAGAAGAGTAAGAGGACATGTCCCGTGTTCCATATGCAAGTGCATTCGGTAGCGTAATGTATGTGATGGTCTGTACTAGACCAGACATTGCACATGCAGTGGGATTATTGAGCAGGTTTATGTCAAAACCAGGGAAGGAGCATTGGACAACAGTGAAGCGGGTTTTCAGGTATTTGTGTGGCACTAGTGATTATGGTTTGTGCTACCAAGGAAGACCAGGATTGGACAGAGTGTTCGATATTCATGGATTTGTTGATGCAGACTGGGCTAGAGATCTGGATCAGAGAAGATCTACAAGTGGGTATGTGTTTAACCTATTTGGAGGTGCAGTCAGTTGGATGAGTAAGAAACAATCTGTAGTGGCACTATCAACTACAGAGGAAAAATACATGGCAGCCACTCATGCAAGCAAGAAAGCAGTTTGGTTGTAGAGATTGCGTTCAAGTATGGGGTTAGTACAGGGAGCTATAAGGATAGACTTTGATAGCCAAAGTGTAATATTCTTGGCAAAGAACCCTGCATATCATTCAAAGACAAAGCACATTGATGTTCAATATCACTTTGTGAAGGATATGATAGAAGACAAAAAGGTGTTGCTGGTAAAGGTGGACACTTTGAAGAATACTGTAGATGCATTGACAAAATTTGTGAGCTCTGAGAAGTTCTCTTGGTGTAGAGAAACAATGGGCATTTTCAGGGTTGGATAAATGACTAAGCTCTCCTGTGGCCCCTATGGAAAGAAAACAACAAGTGGGAGAATGTTGGGTTGTGTTATATTCTTTCCATGAGAAGCCCACATAGTGAACCAGGGGGTTATGGGGGGGCGAAGCCCCCCCTTCATTGTGTCGATTGCGTAGTGGGGGGTTTGAGGGGGGCGGGTAGCCCCCTCTATGGGGTCCCCGGGAATTTTTTTTTTGGACCCTATACTAGGTTGGGCAGACCTACCTATGGTTTTCAATCCATGGTTTTGGACACGATAGTTTTCTGTCCATGGTTTTGGATGCGATGGTTTTCGGTCCATGGTATTGGATGCTATGGCATGTATAAATATGTATTGTAACATTGAAAGGAACATAATGAAAAATCAAGATGGTAGTCCCGATTTTTGGATCCAGGGAAATATTTGTGTATATGTGTTTTATGTGTTATGCTCTCGCATTGTTTATTTTCTGTGTAATTCGTATGCAAGTAATTTCTGTACGGGGTTAAAACCTACAAGGATCCATTAGAGGTAGTTAGTCCATGTCATGAAACACATGGGGAGAATTGGTTTATCGAATGTCCAAAAAATAATGCGGAAGTGAAAATTTCTATGGAAAAATATTGTGTGGTAGAAGGATGTGCACAGTTAAAGAGTGTGTGGAAACAAGGGACGTGCGAAGGAAAAATATATGAAAAAATAATATGTGTGGACATAAATCATATGCACAAGTAAAAGGGTAAGTATCATTTAACTTCTTTCGCAATATTGCCGAAGCATGAAGGAGTTAATACATTTTATATGTTTGAAGAAATTAATGCATAATATGAATTTATTGCATGCAACAAAAAGTAAATATGTAAAATTGATGTCCTACTATCAATGTAATACTGTAACAAATTAGAAATATTACATGTTGTGAATTTTTTGTTAGCCATTAAATGCAAAGATAAAGTCAATCCAATGCTATTTGGGCGAGTATTATGGAAATGAGTATCCATTCGGCTAATACTTGTCAGAGTGTAGAGTTCTTTAGAGGTGGAAAAACTACAATTATAGACCCCCCTCCATGTCTTACTGACATTGGGGGTATGCTCCCAACAATTCATGAGAAGCGTAATAGGAACCGTTGGAATAAAAGATGGAGAGTCGACCTGTCAAGAATATAAATTCCAAATAGATAATTATATTTTAAATAAAATATTATCTTTTGATATTTTCGACAAGATTTCGACGAGCTTTTTATATTTTTGTAGCGTAACAAATATTGGTCCCTGCTCCGACCAAAAGTTGAATGTTTTTCTTTCACTAGAAAAAACAATTTTCTTTCAAATATTTGAATGAAGAACCAAGAAGTATGCTCTCCCACGTATTGTAAGCCTCATAAGCTTAAATATAAAATATCTAAGCTATGCCATTATATTCTTTTTTGTGAGAGAGAGCGTCCATTAAGATTACAAAATTAGTAAACATTAACTTACCATATTTATTGTTTTAAATTAATCATTAGATGGGATATAGGAGTGGCTTAGAGAGACATTCCAATTGACGGTTCCCATGAGAGAATGCCTGCCTATGAAAAATGAGATATTAATGGGTCAATCTTATGCACCAGATGCTTAGAGAAATGAAGATACCAAAAGTGCACAAGTAGCTTTATAGAACAACAGGTTTATGGAGTCAGAGATTTGTGTGGAATAAAGGATGTGCATAAGAGGGGGTATGTGTGGGAGAACATGCGTATGGAGCAAGAAAGGAAAACTTTTTTCCACAATGTTTCACACACAACCCAACTTCCATGCCTCTGTACACATTTTCCCCCATCCACACACTTCTTTTGCACACTTCCATCCCACAGAGCACTTCTTTCGCACACACATGATACATTAATATAATGATACACAACAAACAACATAGCCATAGTAGCAAGAACTTAATCAAAATTTAAATCCAAAACATGACAAACATGATTAATATCTAAAGTAGACATGGAACATACAACTTCCATCTAGAATTTCTCTTGAACCTTTATATTCATATTATATTTTGTTTTGAAGCTCAATATGAGAAAAGAAAAATATTTTACAATCTGGATTCGAAAATTTGGAAATTTTATAGAGGGAAAACACTATGCAAAAAACAATATTGCACAAGCAAACATGACATAACACAATCATCTAGTAAGAAATTTCATTACAGAACTCATGCACCTAAAAACATGCAAAAATAAATGATGCATATGGATAAAAGAAATGAATACTAAACCTATTTTACTGGATGTAAAAAACCATTAAACTGATGTAATAAGTGTTATTCAAGATGGAAGTTTTGGAAGAAGTGTGCACATGGGGGGAATGTGTGCAGAGCGGTGGAAGTGGGAATTTGTGTAGAAAACTGCAAAAGAAAGTTTGTGTTCCTTGCTCCACATACCCATTCTCCCACACATACACCCTCTTCCACACATATTTTATTCTGTACACATTCCCAACTACATACACTTATTATTTCGCAAAGCTACATCTGATTTCCAAACTTTTGGTTCCTTTTCTTCTTTGAGTATATGGTGTGTAAGCCTGAACCATGAATATCTCTTTCTACATAAGCAGTCATTCTCACACATGAACCATCAATTGGAATACATCTCTAAGCCTCTCTTGTATCCCATCCTATAACATTTTATATAAAATAATAAACATTGCAAGTTAATATTTATCAATTCTGTAATCTTAATAGACACTCTCTTACTCCAACATACATATAATGGCATACGATAAATATTTGATCTTTACACTTTTGAGGCTTACAATACGCTGAAGAGCATACTTCTTGGTTCTTGGTTCAAATATTTGAAAGGAGACTATTTTTTCTAGTGAAAGAAAAGAATTCAACTTTTGGATGGAGTGGCACCTAATGTCTATGACGCTCTAGCAATGTGTGAAGCAAAATACTTGTTAAACCATGCGTGAAAGTAAAGCATGTATGAAGGTAAAGGCTTAAATATCATTTAACTACTTTCTGAAACATTGCAAAATCATAAATAATTTTTTCCTTACACCTAATTGATGCATGAAACATAAACATAGAACCAAAATTAGTAAACTTGGGCTAAATTCACAATAATTATTTAATTAGAGGAATTTACTAAATTTGATTATTGGCATAAAATATAAACATGAAATAAAAAATCACATTCTACCTCATTTTCTAATGTCTATGGATCATTGTTATAAGTATTCCCGCCAACATATTTAATTCTAGTAAGTGCAACAGTAAATTCCCTATTAGTCATCAGAGATCTTTTCCGTCTCCCTCTTTCTCATTATGAAATGTGAATGCTTTGTTGAATGACATAAATATCTTTGTATCATTCATTGTGCTAAAGAGTGTACATATCCATAGATATGTTGGATGTGCCAAATAAGAAGTGGGGGTCGGGGGGGGGGGGGGGGGGGGGAGAGAGAAGGTGAAATCAAATTTTGTCCTTATTCGAAATATAGGTTGTGAGAAAACAACATTGCCAGTTCATTTGTACTATTGAAACTATAAAGAAGCATATAGGAGCTCGCCACCTATTTTTATTTCATTTTTTTGCCTCAAAGTTTCTAACTGGTAATTCTATTTCCATCTTTCGATTACATTTCAATTTGTAAATTATAGACATGAAGGGAAAAATTGTTAAAACCTCACCCAAAACCTTTGTTAACTTTGACGAGTTTCCTTTGATTGACTGAGAAGTCAACATTCATGAAACTCAGTGCGAATTTGATTTGTATGAGCTTTGAGCCTGGGCATATTAACATTCTCAAGATTAAATTGAAACATATCTCATTAGTGGGTGAGTCTTACTTGGCCTAATTTATCATACCATAGACTCACCCATTTCTCAAGTTTGTTACCTGGTGTTCTGAAATGTATCCTCCAAGCAAATAGGAAATGATATCGAAGATTGGTAATGTGTTGTTCTTTATTAACCCTAAATCTATTTTGAAAATGCTAAACCTTATAATTCCTAATGACGTAATACCTTTAAGTGAAGAATCCTTGAGCAATTGTATCATGAATTAACCTTGAAGGGAAAATATATAGTTCTTTCATACTTTTAACCTCCATTGCTTCATTACCATAACATTATCCACCATATTCTTCAAATATTTTGTTAGATACATCTAGATAGATCATTTTAATGATTTCTTGTTTACTTGGATATGAACATGATGAAACAATAAATGAAGTCAAACTAAGGTTTTTATCTTCTATTTCACATGTTAAAGAAACCTTTGTCACATTTTACTATTTCACCTGTTAAAGAAATTGACAAATATATATAATGGTTGTAATATATTCAAGAATATATGCAAGAAACATTTTCCTTCTATTAACAAATCCCCAAATTTGAAAAGATATTGATGCCTCTTTTTCTGAAAAATGTAGTGTACTTGCATAAATATGAGAAAACTGGGGGAATATTGATCTGAGTCCGAGTGAGAAAGTTAGAAGCAGTCAAAGTTGGGTTGACTTTTTGATGACTGGGCAGGCTTAAGGAGGCCACAATTTGGACTTTTTCCGGTCATTGGATTCCAGCCAACCTGGGCAGGATTCTGAGCGAAATTGTGGGGTTGTTAAAATGACTCCTACGGCTTAAAATCTGAATTTCAAAAAAATGCATTATTGTTATATATAAACAAAAAAATATATAATTAAAGGGGGTGGGGGCCACCAACCCCACCACCCCCATCCACCAACGATTCCATATAAAGGAGGGGCTGACAGGAGTTGAACTTGCCTGGCCACGTGGGTCGGCCCACCGAGCGGCCTCATAACCATACACCATATGACAGCGCACCAACCACTCAGTGAATGCAACCACCAATATAGCCTGAAACAATTAATGCGTCATCCATTAATACAATGGATAATACATAGGCTGCGGGAGTTAAGGGGTGGGCCACCAAATGCGGACCCGACCCCCAAAAGGAATATATTGCAGTTCTTTAAAACAATTTTGCGTATTAAAATGGAGGGGTCAGGGTTTGACCACCCGACCTCCTCCTTATAATGTGATCCCTTATCAATCCACCCAAACGGATTTGTTGAAAACTTCGCCTGAAAAATGCTATAAACTTTCATTTTGCACAGTGCATGGGCAGAGATGGAGGAACCAGGAGTGGGCACACTTTTTGAGACAAATTAATTTTTTAATTAATTTTTAATTCAGGTGGAACCATGAATTTTTCAAGAGGGCTGAAATTTCACTTTGTCAAATTTTATATGGATTCAAAACCTCTCGTCGCAATGAATGCAATGGTGCTGTCCATTTCTCTATTAGAGTTCTGCATTTTTTGGCCATTTTTAGTATGGATGTGGAACCATGATTGCTGTAAAAAAAATAGGGAGCATAACCATGAGCCTTGAAATTTTCCCGAGGAGGTAAAATTTTGCCATGTCGGAATACAGTCAAGTTTATACTTGTTTTTCACGGTTTTCCACAGGGATTGCAATGCCGAGATCAGATTCGCCATTTGAGTTACATATTTCCAGTCCACCCATGGAGAAAAATCTTTGAGGAATCTAGGGGGAATTTAAAAGATTCCTTGAGCCCCAAATTCTCAACTTCTTAGAATTCAAAAATTGAACAGTCGATTTTGCACTATTCGACGCCACAAATCTGATGGTGCATTCATATTTCTCATTCTATTCTTCAACCACTTTTCTAAGTGGAATTCAGGTGCCAACATTCATGTGTGAGCAACCATTTCCATGCAATTGATGTCATGAGATCAATGTTCCGAGCAGCTTCAACATTTTGACATCCACTTCTTCAGATGGCCCTTGGTTGTGAGGTATATGCAGTGTTCATGTACTTCTTTTGCTATGCATTGTGTTGCACAGGTCCTTGCTTGATGTTTGATGTGGGATCTTGTTTCTTACTCATTTCCATGATTCCTGCTTGATGTGATGCAGAATCATCTGTGTGATGTACGTATTGTCATGATTTGTCATGTTGTGTTCTGAGATCCCTTTGTTGTATGTTAATGGGATACTCATGTGTCGCCATGCATGTTTGCTTTGAGATCCCTTTTATGCCATGTCGGCGGGATGCTCATTATAATCATGCATGAGTTTGTGTCATACTGATAAGAGTCTTTGACTGAGAGTTCCTGTAATGGAACATCTTTTGGCGCCACTCCTGCGTGAGGGCATTTTCCTAGTATGATAACGACATACTAGGAAACCCCTGCTATCTGTATATTACATTAGTCAAAAAATATATTATTTGTATATTACATTAGTAAAAAAACCCTGGTCCTAGAGTCAAACTAGCCGTTAGGCAAGGTAGCTGTTGGAGGCTCCGCTCAGACTATTTAACATGATGAGCTAGATCTGTTTCTTCATCTTGTCCTGACGATGAACCACACTAGTTGGTTCGAAACGCGTCGACAAATGGTATTCCATGTGATTTTCGCCGAAGAATTTTTCTCTAAATACTGAAGTACTTGACCAAGTTCACCCAATGTCGGGATGAGCTTGGAAGTGTCATTGTTATAGTTGTTGAAGACGATCTGGTGAGGTTATCACTTCTAGGAATTCCCAAGAGATGGCACAACTACCAGGACTTAGTTAATGGGAGGGAGAAGCTACTAGAGTGGGAGCGATTGTGATCCGAATTGGTACAAGAAGAGATTCGATGGAACACCGAAGATGGATCCTTATCCAAGCATGATAATGAGGAGAACCATGCCTTATCTGGAAAGGAAAAGGAAGGGAAGGGGAATTCATCCCATTCCAAATTAGATTCTAGTCAGAGAGGCAAGAAGGAGGGAATTTTTTTTTCACTTTCACGAGTTGGGATACTATGATACAAAGTTTCCACACACAAAGGTGGGTAAGAAGCGCTGAGGAGGAGTGATAGGTGAACCTCTTTCTTAACAATTCAAACTAGATTTCAACCTCATCACTTGCATGGTGACATCGATGATGGGTAGTGTGTGGCACCTGGGTAGTGGAGCCATTCCATATGACCGAAAACAAGGAGTTCTTCAGTGATTTGGAGGAGAAGGACCTATAGATGCACATCGAGATGGGCGATGATGGGAGGTATAACGCAACTGGCATCGATATTGTTACTGTTCAGAAGGGGTTTGGTTTTCCTCTCACATTAAATGATGTCATGTATGTTCCAGGTTTTGAAGAAGAATTTGGTTTTAGTTGCCATGTTGGAGGACCATGGCTACAATGTGATATTTAGCCTTTGCCACATATCCTCATGACAGGTGAAGTAGATCAGGGTTTGGGTGAAGAACCTCTAAAAATTGGATATAGAAGACTATGTTTATTTGAACACTAAAGCAGAAAAGGTGCAGAGTTGAGACATCAATGAGTTGTTGCATAGAAGATTGGGTCACTTGCACCACGGAGCTTTAAAGATCATGAAAAAAATTTCTACAAGACTTCCCAAGGGTACACTAGAGAATAAATATACATGTAAAGGGTGTACATTGGGGAAGTACACCAAAGCTTCCATTCATGATAAAGATAGTCGAGCACAAGTGATCCTTTATTGATTTCACTCAGATGTGTGGAGAATTATCGAAAACATCCACGTCCAAGCACAGGTATTATGTAATATTTGTTGAGGATTTTTCTTGTAAGTGCTGGATTTTATTCGTGTAGAAGAAAGATCAAATGTTTGCTAAATTTTGTGAATTAAAGCACTTGTCGAGAAAGATGCTAGCAGGAAAGTTAAATCTCTTAGAAGCAATGACGATGGAGAATATGTGTCAAATGAATTCAAGAACTTTTGTGCATCATAAGGCATTCAATAGGAACTAATAGCACCTCATAACCCACAACAGAATGGGGTGACTAAAAGGAAAAATAGAAGCATCATGGGAGAGTCATAGGTGATGTTACATGATCAGGGCCTATCGTTGCACTTGTGGGCTGAAGCATGCAACACAACTGTTTATTTGCATAACATAATCACTCATCAAATTCTCGAGATGTGTACACCAGAAGAAGATTTTTCAAGTAAGAAACTAGATGTGGCACACTTAAGGATATTTTTTTCATCAATATATTGTCATGTTACTAGGGATGCATGGAAAAGCTAGAGCTAATAGCTGAGTTCGACATATTTGTGGGGTACATTGATACACCTCACAACTATCAGGTGTACCTTCTATCCAACATGATGGCAGTGGTTCGTAGAGATGTGAATTTAGATGAAGAGAATGCTATGAGATGTTCCCCTAAGAGGGAGATTTATTTACATGGAGATGAGGAGCTTTTAGCTCCAAAGGAGGAACCTCAGGATGATGTGGATCATCCACATGCAAAGGAGCAGAGAGTGGAAGCACCCACTCATGGAGAGACTTCCAAAGATGGAAGGAAGTACACCAAAGAGGCTGATAGATGCATGATGCTAGAGAGAATGTGGGAGAACCCACCTCACAATATTGGCAAAGGATGTCACCATATTAGTACACTGCCTACATGGCTCTGATGAGAGAGAGTGTAGAGATTGAGCCATCCGAATTCGAGGAAGCAATGAAAAAAAGTATGGGTTGATGCCATGGTTGAAGAGTATGACTCCATTATTAGAAAAAATGTTTGGGAAGTTGTCTCAAGACCAGCAGACAAGTCAGTGGCGAGTTCTAGATGGCTTTACAAGGTAAAGCAAGTAGCAGATGGGAGTGTGGAGAAACAAAAGGCCATATTTGTGGCCAAAGGATTATTTGAGGTGAAGTGAATTGATTATGATGAGCCCTTTCCTCCATTAGAAAGGTAATCATCAATCATATATATTCTAGCACTATCATCACATATGGGATGGAAGATACATCAAATGGATGTGAAGACAACATTCCTCAATGACATGATTAAGGAAGAGGTGTATATTGAGCAACTAGAAGGATTTGAGATCTTCAACAGAGAGTCGCCTATGTGCAGACTCAAGCGAGTGTTGTATGGAATAAAACAAGCACCCCATGCTTGGTACAATAGGATTGACAACTATTTCACTGGGTTGGGCTTCACCAAAAGTGAAGTAGATGTGAACTTTTACCATATTGTGGTTGAAGGTAAATTATTGATTATAGTATTATATGATGATGATTTGATTCTTACAGGTGATGAGAAGCTGATAAAATCTTGCAAAGAGAATCTTGTAAGAGAATTCAAGATGAAGGACCTGGGGCTCATGAATTACTTTCTTGGTATAAAAGTATGGCAAGGAGATGAGGAATTGTTTGTCTCTTAGGGAAAGTATGCCAACGAGATACTAAATAAGTTCCACATGGAGGGTAACAAACCTATGGAGACTCCTCTAGCAGGAAACTAAAGGAAGAGGATTCTACTTCAAGTGAAGTAGTGGAGGCTACTATTTATAGAAAGCTTGTGGGTTCACTCATGTATTTGGTGAACACACAACCTAACATGTGTTTTTCATTTAACTAGCTTAGTCAAGCCATAATTAAGCTAACCAAAATTTATTGGAAGGTAGCTAAACATGTGTTAAGATACCTCAAAGGCACCACTCATTTTGGTCTTTGATACAAAAAGACAAAGGAAGTGAATCTTGAAGGCTTCACAAATGTATATTGGGTAGGGAGTCCATCCGATAGGAAGAGCACATCAGGAGGAATATTTAGTATTAGGTCAGCATTAGTTTCTTGGTATAGCAGGAAGCAGAGATCAGTTGCAATCAGTTCAATAGACGTAGAGTACATGGCTGCTAGTCAAGCAACTTGTGAGGCTATCTAGATGAGGAAGATCCTTGTTGGGTTATTTGGTTAGCAGATGGATCCTACAGTGATTTACTGTGATAATTAGAGTTGTATCAAACTATCTAAGAATCCAATTTTTCATGATCGATCCAAGCATATCGACATTTGGTATCATCATCTACGAGATTATGTGTGAAGGAGAATAATGTTGCTAGATGTTGGCTTATAGGGGCCTAACCCAAGTCCAGAAGAGTTATTTAGCCAAACAAATCCTGCAGGTACGGGCCCTTTTGGCAACAACCCACGGAGTGCGGACTGAGGTCTCACCTGAGGTAGCAGGGAGGGTGTTGGAACCAGGTTTCCACACCCTTGGGATGTCTTGATTTGGTCTGGATGGTTCGCACGCCATTCTGTGGCCTCGCACCGCTCTGCTTCCGCTTAGATCCGAAACAAGGCAATTCCTCAATACTTATTATTAATGAGTTGTTATAGATCAGATCTACTTTTTATATTCTTTAAGCAAAGATTTAATAGAGATAACTAGTGCGCGCACCCAGAAAAGCTATAGATTTGCATACATTCATAACATAAGCATAAGCGTACAGATCAAAGAGATATATCAATCATAAATTAACCAGATCCATGATATTTCAGAATCAACACAGTATTTCAGAACCAACTTATCTTTTATTCAATTCTTTTGCCAATACAACCAGATCTGCCCTGCGCACTCAGCTATAGGGGTCCGCACACACAGCTACGGACTCTACCAGGCCTTTGCGTACACAGCTGTAGAGCCTCTATCTACGCACCAACACCCTTGACTCGAACTTACAGATGTAGAATATACTATCTTCACAGACCCATAGCACTAAGATTCATTCAAACCCCAAAAAAATTGCCTTCTACCCTTAGAGCCTCGCTCTATTTATACATTCCCATGGTCCGTAGACCATGGGCAGGCTGACTTACTTCCTATTATTCTATATTATTTCTTGGGTGGACAACCCTTTGACTCGACCTATTACATTTCGTGCTCCGCATATTTTAGAGTTTTACAATATTTTCATCCTAACTTATAGGCTTTAAGCCCTAAAACTGTTACGTGGGACCTCTGCTACCCAACACTAGAGTACATTCCTACAGAGGAGCGAGATGCATATATTTTGACAAAGGCATTATCAAGATGAAAATTTGAGTTTCATAGAAGTAGGATTGGGGTAATAGATAATCCCTTTATTATTTAGAAGGAGTGTTTAAAATGCAACAAGAAACTCCTAATTTAATTTTGTCCTTGAATTAAATTAGGAATTAAATTGTAATTCCACATCTCATGACAACTTGTAATAGTTAACTAAGTTAATTTGACTTAGTTCGATCAGTTAATTTGAGTTGGGAGTCTAACTAGAGTCATGTAGAGTGTCTCCTATTTTTTAGGAGGTTTGGTTGAGTTTATTTTGAGTTGTAATTATTTAATTCAGTTTAACTGAGTTAAATTTAGTTAAATTAGTTACAACTGATGGAGTAATTACTGGGAGATCCAGTAGTGGGGTGTAACCTGCATTAGTGGTGTGTAACCAACACTGATGCACCAATAAATTAAATATTCACTCATAATTAACTCATGCATGTCAGATCAGAGAAAGACCCAGTTGAGATTGGAGTTCAGGGATAATGTATTATCAGTTGTATAACCATCTAAACTGTATAGGTGGTGTGTGCAATCATAGGAATGCCTATGAGGATTGTACAATTCATATTTGTGGAATTTCCCAATTAAATATGGGCTAATTACTTAGGAAATTGCGAAAGAAAATAGGGACTTGGTCGGCAACAAAATTAGGTAAGATTGGCTTGAGCTTGTCTGGGAAGGACTGAGATAGATTGAGATAGTGCAGAGGTTGCTCAGGCTTGAGAAAAACATTATAACATTTTCATATTTTTTGACTAATGTAATATACAGATAGCAGGGGTTTTCAGCTATGGCTTTCCCCATAACATCATTGTGTTACGTTTGATTGAATTCTTTCTCTTTTATGCTTCATGATTTCATCGATCATTTATTGTTTTTGCTGATGAGTAGAGTAGATTCAAGTCAATGGTTTTAGCATATTAGTCTGCAGTTTGAATCTACAAGGAATTTCTACAATCCTCTTGAATCATGGTGGTCAAAACATCAAGGTTAAATTTTGGGTGGAATAATGTTTGCATACAGAGTCCAATCAAGACTATTTTTGTGTTTTTGGAAATTTATCTATGTGTAGAGTGCTAAGGGATGTTGTAATGATGTGGGAGATTTTTACCCCCCAAAAAACATTGTTTAATGCCTCAAATGGATTCTAGAAGGTTTCAAACCCAATTTCGCTAAATTGGGACCCCTAGTAAAAATGGTCTTATGAGTTGATTCTTCCACTTTTCCCACTATGAAAGTAACCATATGCATGAAAAATAATATAATCATCCAATATGGATCATACCTCCCCATTTTGGGATGATTTTTGTCCCAAGGTGCTTCTTCTAAATGAGGTGAGAAAATGTCTCCTCTTCCTTCTCTTGGGTGTACAATTTAGCCTTGTCTGGAAGCTGTCATTTCAACCTAATATGCTAAAGTTCATTCTACACATGTCTTATAGTTCTATACCTCTTATGAAAAACTATGTCCTATTTTGTAAAACTTTCCTAAGTATATAGTGCGATATCCTCTACAAAAGGTAGAACTTGTTCCTCTTCCTAATCTAGCATGGAAAGATCATAGGGGTTCAAATTCTTAACATTCACCACTGAGCAAATGATTCGTTTTTACTATTATTGGGATTCAACATGAGATGAAATATATCCCATGTTCATTTAGTGTGACCATCAATGTTGCAATGGTTATATTAGTAGTTATCATCCTTGGAAACATGTGTAGTGACGACATTGTTCTTATTTTCCACTTCCTTTTGTTCATTTTTTCCCTTTTTTGAAGCTCCATGTTAATATAGTTACTTATAACCACTTGGTAGTTCCTTTTTCTGATTAGATTCAATGTATTTCCCTTGCACTAGCCCTCATTTATGGTCCCAAGCTTGGATAACATAACTTTCCTTCTTATGTGACTATCGTTCAAACTAACTAGGTGATTTATGACCATGTATGGGATCTTGGAATTCATCCCAAACTAAATGGTTTTCTTCTAGAATGAGTCTACATTGTAATATTGTACACTCCATCCATACCTCTATTTTTAGTAGTATCATGGAATGCTCTTATTTGCTTCATACTCATTAAGGTAAAATAGGAATTTGAGGAGGTCTTTGAATCCTACCACTTATTTAGTGGTAGTTTCTCCCATAGGGTGAATTATTTGATATACCTTTTCCACTAAGTTTTGCCATGACCTTCTAACATTAACTTGGTAAAATATGTTTTCTACTTCTCTCATACTTTGCGCACAACAAAGTACACCTTTGACAATTGTAGCCCATGATTCAAGATTAACCATAACTTCATAAGGCTTGACCTAGAGCTTCTATTCCACTTAAATAGATGTTGATAAGATTTATTATTAGAGTTCCACTTTTCAAACTTTGGTTCTTCGGTCTCTTCTCTTGGCTCCTCATGAAATTTTTGTTTCTTATGAGGGTCAAGTTCCTCCAGAAAGAAGTTGATCATTTTTGGAGAGCAGCTATTGATGAGCCCCAGTATTGCAACAAGAATGTTGTAACTCCCAAGGCTACCAACTTTAATTATCAACTCGAGGTTCGTACAAACTTAAGAGGTACTATATGTGCAACATACAATGTGTCCTTCCTTCACTATCATGATGTAATGGAGTGAATGTAATAAAATCAGATCCTAAACTAATTGCAGAAATAGAAATGCTCGAAATGGAAAAAAATTAATCCTAGGTAAGAGCAACAAATTGTAATTGAAATCCTAAGAGCATGAATGCAAATAAATAGGCCTCAACTACATTGTAAAAAGGCATGTCTGAATTGGTGTTTATTCTTCCTCAACCATTGATTTAGAGCCTAGGGGTCATGATTCAACCCTAAGCAACCAAAACCAAGCTTCTCAGGCGAATCTGGGCAAGCATATACATGTTGGAAGGCTGTTATAGGAGATCATGTAGCTACTATGGGATGTTATAGATTTGCTACAGAAAGTTATAATTCACTGGATGACCAAGAAAATCAAATAAAAATTGGATGGGACAAATTTTGTTATTGACTAGGGTGTCTTAGGTATCCATTCCAAGTGGAATAACCCAAAAAGACCTCTATTAACCCATGCTAAAAATAGCAAAAATTAACTACTCTAAAATCTAGAAATTTGAGAACTAGTGAGCTAGTAAATCTATCAAATGCCTAACCTAATCAAGTGAAAATGAAATGGGGTAAAAAAATTTATTAACTAATTTTTTATTGTGATCTAAAGTGGAATAAACTCGATTGAATCTCATTAGCATGTTCTAAAAAGTAGAAGAAATTTATTGTTATTTTCCACAAGGGACTTATAGAAATCTAGATTTGGGAATAAGCAAACTAATCCAAGGAGCTCAATTATTAATATCACCTTCCAAAGTTGCTCCAATGATTAAATGATGCTTGTGATACTGCAAAATAACTTACTTCAACCATTTAACCCAATCCTACAATAAGAAATCATTAATACTAAATGTGGAAATAGAAAAAAGACAAGAACAAGAGATGCATGTGAATAAGAAGTGAAAAGAAGAAAAGTAAATGATACAAAAGGGCTTTGAGGCCCTTGGGATGGCCAAGACCAAAGAAAATCAGATTCCTATGAATGAAACCAAGATTTAAAAGTTGAACATGGCATCAATATTCATTATTTCCATCAATACAATTACATCCTTGCAAGAAATGAAAGTGGAGCTGCAAAAATACCAGTTCTCTCCATAAGAAGACTAAGAAAAATCAACCCCTAGAGTCAAATTAGATTTGGTACTTATACAAAATGATTATGAAGAATTCCCATGAAAGGAGGAAACTTTCCCCACCAAAATCCCTCAAATAGTGGATCTGGTTCCCAATACTAGGAATTTGCATTAAATGACATGGAACACATTCCTAGATTTTCTCAATCATTGGAGCTCCAGAATCTGTGCAATAATTTCATAATATCTTCTTCATCTATTATTTAATATTGATCCTCTTGTAGTAGGGAGCAAGTCCCTAAATTATCCCCTCCTCCAATATTCATAATCTGCCAAATATTCTCACACTATTCCACAAAAATAAATAATATTAGTCACGAGTATGAAATTATCCATAAACCTTCCTAATGAACATAATAAAGTTGAAAATAAATTATCTAATGCAAAATGAGAGGTTTAATGTGATGAAGGATGGTCAGATGGACCTTAATATATGTCTAATTTGGAGGCCCATCATATCCCCCTGCTCAAAGTGTTGCTCATCCTCTGAGCAAATTAGTGACCTTATTGTGCTTCATTCATGGCCATGGTGGCCTCCTTGATTTGTACATTCCTACCTTTTTCCCTTTATGCAAGATGGGTTCTTTAAGATTTTTCGGTTTGGAAAGGTCTTCCACATCTTTTTCCAATTTCCTGCTACCTTTTTCCACCATTTGGACACCTCTGGAACCCTCAAAATGCCCTTAGAGGAGATCTTGTGGTAAACTAGGACATCCTGTAGTAACTCCAGTAGCAACTACAGGAAAGCCTGTAGTAGCCTGTTTAAACTTGTTTTGAGCAGAAATGATAGTCTGAGCCTAGGGTAGGCCCTCAACTTGACTTCCATTCCCCTCAATTCCATTTTGGACCGGCTTTTCCATGCATTTCTCCCCTTTCTATAACATCTTTTAGGCCTTGGACACAATATAGAAAGAGATTAGAGACCGCTTGGAAATCCTCTTTTCATCACTGTGGTTTGAGTTCTATTTTGATGGTGATTGCCTTCTTCTTCTCTTTTGTGGCCTAGATGATTCCCTAATGGGATTTGGAGTTCTCTATTTTGATTAGGTCTCTCTTAGGCATTGCCATTTTGGTTTTTAACACAATTTGTTCCCTTCTTCCTTCTTGTAGCAACATTCTGCCTTCATGTAGCACTTATTCCTTCTCTTTCACCATCTTCTAACTATATGGGAGTGATGAGAAATGATTTAGAGGGTTTAGAGAATAATTCTAGGGATCATAGGGAGTAGTGTTGCTGTGTGAAAATGGAGAGGATTTGCTCTGTGCATTTTTTTCAAGAAATTTTCAAGGTGAGACAGAGTGTATGGTTTTTTCTTGAAAAATGTTATTTTTTTCTTATGAAATGGAATGGACGAATGATGGATATATAGTGGATATGAAGTGGATGGAGTGCTTTGAGTGCTTGGGTGACTTGGCCTTTGCACAAATTTCCTCTTTTAACTATTGTCCCTATTCCTCAAAATCACCACCCTTCCTAATTTGACTTTTCCACATTGCATGAGTGAGGGAGTTAGCTGCAATTACCTAGGTGAGGGTGGCTGAGATTGCTAACCCATACTTAGCTTTATAAAACCTTACCTCTCATGCATCAAAAACAATTTTCTAAATATAATATGCTTAAGATAAGAGGTCAATAATATTGCATATATGTACCTACCTGATTGTTGTTGTAGAGGCATCCATGCTGCTGCTGAGTTGATGATTGATCCCTGCTTCGCTGGAGGTGTTAATTTTCTTTCCTTTCTTCTACACAGGTCTTCATAACTTGCCAATTCTTTAACTAATAAGGTTGTTGTGTGCAATTTTCTTTCCAGTGTTCAATATTTTGCTAGTGGAGTGGATGGATTGCTTCTTAAGGAGGGTATGCCCCCTTTTCAATCTTCAAAAATGGCTTCATGCTGCTCAAGGTGGCTAGATCTTCTACAGTGTCTGTGAAAAAATAATTGATGTTGAGTTATGTTGTAATAATGCAAGCTACTTACAAGAGGAGTCCTGTTCCTATAGCAGTCATTTAATTCCTCTTCGAGACCTCATTGATACATGTGGGATTGATGGAAAGTCATAGGAGGTATAAGGACATGCTTAAAATCATCAAGAGGTGGTGGAAACGTTGATGAAAATGTTTTTTTCTAATTTTTTTCATGTAAGGTAGAGTGGAATTTGAAGATGGGTTTTTGTTAGATGGAGTGGATGAATGATCAAAGTGGTGTTGATATCAAACTTCACTAAAGAATATATGACTTTTTGACCCATTTCTCCAATCAGATTGCCTCATGTATCTTCTTCTCGACCATCCTGTAGTAATTTAGGACGTCTTGTAGCAGACTTGTTTTGTCCATATATCCCAAATGGTAGAATGGATTTACCTAAAATTTTATGATCATGTTTCTGTCATTCTTATGCACCTCCCCATAAAAAATCTTGGCCATTGAATGCACGAATCTCGAGAAAAATTAAAAATGGATGTACGTGATGGAGGTAGATTTCACGAAAACTATGCACTGGAATTTGCTGAAATTACTTGGGCATGTTACCATCATCCATATGCATCTCCTCATGAAACAACTTTTCAAATGGATGCACTAATAGCGAGAAAATTCAAAAAAGGTTGTAGGTGATACAGGTCAATTTCTAGAAACATGTGCATTGGAATTTGCTGAAATTGCTTGGGCATGTTACTATCATTCATATGCATCTCCCCCTGAAACAACTTGGAAAACAGATGCATGTTTTTCAAGATATGACAAAAATAATTTTTTGCTCTATGTATTTTTGTTTCCTGTAGTAACTACAGGATCTTCCTGTAGCATTTTAGGACATCAAGGAAAATGAGTGGTAAAAGCTTGGGAATGATGAGTGGATGGTGGAAATAGATGAGGGTGATGGATTGACATGGCTTTAATCCTTCTAGATCATCTGAGAAAAGGAGGAGAAAGTCCAAGATTTACTTCCTTTGACTAGGGTTTTGATCAAATTTTCTTTTGGTGGCTAACTTGTTTTCGTTTCTTACAGAGGTTGGAGAACACCCGCATTCTTGAGAGAGAGATACATGGAGCAAAGGTTTTTATTTTTTATTCTCTTTACTTCTAGGCCTACTAGTTTCCTCAATGAGGTTTTCAACTAGTAGGTCTGCCTAGGCACCTTAAAGGAGGTTTTCACCTAGGATCTTTTCTTTTTCTCCTTTCTCTCTTTTTTCCAACCCATTGACTGCCTCATGGAGGTTTTCAATCAATGAGCCAATCTCAGGCACCTCAAAGGAGGCTTTCACCTGAAATTTTATTTTTTCTCTTATTTTTCATTTTTTATCTTTTTTTACCCTACTCTACTTGAAAAACAAAATATCTTTCAAGTATAAGAATACTTCCAATGGAGCCATGTGCACATCAAGATGAAAGATAAACTGATGTGTAGGCTTGAAATGAATTCTTTCACATGTACCTGAATATAAGAGACCAAATTCTTTTACTGAGATGAGATTAGGAATTGTTGAAGAAGAGTGTGTTGCTACAACTTAACAATTTTCTAGAACCATATTTCAATATAGTTGTGATGCCCCTGGTCCACTTGCTGATTTGGATAATCTTGGATGTCTTCTTCCATGAAATTCAGATCTTGTTCTTTTTGTTGAGTATTCTCTTGAATACATAGAGGACCTAATGGTGAACATGAGGGAACTCTCTCAATATTTGATTCTAATGTCTGATCTTCATCAAGTTCAAGCCATGATTCTTTGGTATTCTCATTTGAATCTTCTTCTTCTAGATGTGTTCCTTCAATGACATCAATAGAATCTCTTTTTTGCAATATCTTTCCTGATCTAAGATGAATACCATTTAGATCAAGAGGAGATATTTGGAAGTTTTGTGCCTCAACATTGTAAGTGGGTTGAGCTACTTCCTTGTGTGGGTTTGGAAATGGTGGTACATGTAGTTGAGTGGGAGTGGATATTTGAGATGGATGTGGTTGGGGTTGTGGTGGAGGTGGATGGTAAGGATAAAGTGGAGTTGAGTATGGAGGATATTGAGGAAAATATCGAGGATATTGTGGATGGCTCCCATAATTTCCTTTCCAACCTTGTTGCCAAGATTGGTTTTGGGGTTGAGATGGCCAAGGTTGCCAAGGAAAGGGTGTGTTCCAATTACTTTGAGATGGATGTGCATAAGCTTGAAATTATGAATTAGGCTCTTTGATCTAACAATCACCCTATGAGTGACCTCAATTAAAGATTTATTAAACAAAAGGTATTACAGACTCATGTGGTGGTGTGTTTTCTATGTTATTTAAGCAACGGATCGATTAGATTGCCAATACAAAAACATGTCAATGGAAAGACAACAGATAAATACAGTAAGCAAACATAAAGACACAAGAATTTGAATAAGGAGTTCACCCTAGTCTCCAGGGCTACATCTCCGATCCAGCTTTCAATGGTGGCCTTATTTTATTGTGTCTTTAAGAAGAGAATTACAATACAGGGACTCAATGTGAGTTCTCCTAAAGCAGGTTTGCTTGGAAGGGTGGCTCCTTGGATTCCCCAAGCCACTGGAGTGCACAGACTCTTCTTCTTCTTACCAGCTCTGTGACCTTCGGGTATACAGTGGAAAGAGCCGAATGTGATGCTCAGTCCAGACAGGTTCCTCTATGGGATGGCTTGAATCTTCAAGCTCTGGTGCTCGATGCTACTTTTGGTCAACTCAACCCTCTGTCTCTTCTGCTTTGCTTTATTTCCTCCTTCTCTGGTTTCTATCTCTCAATGTTCAACTGCTGCCCTCTCTTCGTCTCTCGGACCTTGCTCTGACTTGACTGCGTATTCTGTCTCTATTCATGGCTTTTAGCCATTCGTTTCCATGCATGTTCGGTTCCTCTTTCGCTTCTGTCGATTCCCCTTCTGCAGCTGCGCTTGGAGTTCCCGGTTCGACGTCAGCATGAACGCTCAGGGAAGTGGCCACGTGTCCCCATGGGAATAGCGCTAGCCTTCTCATCAGTTCGTTTCTTCAGTTATGTCGTGGATGCATTTTTACTCCACCGTGGTGGTCAAACGGATTCCAAATCCCTTTAGAACACGGCTTAATTCCCTGTCGATTCCGCTTCTTTCCATCGGGTGCAATCTCAGCCGTCCGTCCGATTTGGGTCCCCCAGATCCAACGTCATATGCATGTTTCGCATGGTTGACTTGCTCAACCGATAGTGCGTGATCAATGACGGTTTTCTCTCACCTCCACCGCCATGCGTCAATTGTTGAGTGGGATCGCTCCGTTTTCTCCAAAACCGTTTACCGTTTAAGGGTGCCCTGATCAATACCGCTAGTTTTCCAAAGCTCCTCCACTTTGGCCCTGTTTCCCTAGTGATTTTTTCGCATCAAAAATCACCTCCTTTTCCCGATCTAAGGCTCCCAAGGGCTATTTTAACCTCCCGCGCAATCTCCATGGGCCTCGATCAGCGCGCTTTGACCGAGGTCCTCGTCGTTCCACGCTGGCTGCCATTGCCGCTGGTTCAGGGTGTCTTTGATTGCTATTTTGGATTTTTCAAGGATTTGTTTCAACTCGATACAGTCAAGGTTCTTTGACAGTCTTTTATGGATCCGATTCAGATCACTCTTGCCTCATATTAAGTTAAATAAGTTATCATGGTCCTCTTAGAGATATATAACATAGTTGCATTGGCAATTGACTTGCTCCATTGTCCTCTTGGTAAACTTCCTTCAACCTTGGTAATGATGGACGATATTTATCATCATGTGATTCTGCATGGACAACACAAATATCAACATCTTCTTTTTCTTCATGTTGCATTCTTAACATTTCTACTTGTTTGGTTAGATTTCTAAGAATTTATGTTTTAAAGGTATCAAGCAAATTTCCAAGTTTAACTTGACTTATCGATCTTGAAGCTGATTTAGTTACTCTTGCCCTTCCTCTTGACATGTGTTTGCATGTTTCACAAATTTATTCAAATGATAATTGGTATACATCACCTCTACTCATGAGATCAAAGAGATCATTCCACTCATCCCTAATTTTTCTAAGTAAGAGGTTTTTTAGTGTGTTAGATCCTAAATGATATAATTTTTCCCTCTTAACATTATACATGAACCTCTCTATAGATCCTCAAGGCTCTTATTTTCTTTTTGATTCATTCTAAAGATTTCTTCTTTAAGATCATGATCTTTATAGTTTTCTAGAAATATCTTTTTCATATCATTCCATGATCTTATTGAATTAGTCCCTAAACTCATGAACCATTTAAGAGCTCTATCCTTCAATGTTCCCAAAAACAATCTCGATTTTTGAGTGTTTATTAAGTAACCATAAGATATACAAAGGATTTCAAATTCAAAGAGAAAGGTTTTTGGATCCTCTAACCTTAGACCATGAAAGCTTGGAAGAAAGGATGGAGGGATGTTCTTCATGTGCACACTAACATCAATACCTTGAATGGGAAATCCAAGAGGATCTTCCTCATTGTCATCATCTCCATCCATTTCTCCTATCTTCTTTGTCACATTTTCTTCTTCTAGTGGCAAAAATGAATGGTGATATGGCTCTTACTACACCACGTGATCAAATGGGGGGTTGGAGTTGGATACGTATTTTTTTGTTTAAAAAAAAAATATTGAATGGGAATGCTAATAGAATGAAATTTTCTGTTCTTGAAATGAAATACGCCTAATCCAATTTTTTTGTTTTTTTTTCAGAAACTAAAAGAAATGAAACAACTAGGGAAGAAAATAATGCATAATCTGACACCTCCCCAACAACGGTGCCAAAAAGTGATAATCCTCAATATTGCAACAAGAATGCTGCAACTCTCAGGGTACAAACTTTAATTATCAACCTAGGGTTCGTACAAACTTAAGAGGTATCAGCACTATAGGTGCAGCATACAATGTGTCCTTCCTTCGTTGTCATGATGTAATGGAGTGAATGTAATAAAATCAAATCCTAAAATAATTGCAGAAATGGAAATGCTTTAAATGGAAAAGAAATAATCCTAAGTAAGAACAACAAATTGTAATTGAAATCATAAGAGCATGAATTCAAATAAATAGGCCTCATCTACATTATAAAAAGGCATGTCCTAATTGGTGTTTATTCTTCATCAACCATTTATTTATAGCCTAGGGGTCATGATTCAACCCTAAGGGACCAAAACCAGCTTTTTGAGCGAATCTGGGCAAGTATATACATGTTGGAAGGTTGCTACAGGAGATCTTGTAGCTACTACAAGATGTTACAGATTTGCTACAAGGAGTTATAGTTCAATGAATGACCAAGAAAATCAAATCCAAATTTGATGGGACAAATTTTTTTATTTACTAGGGTGTCTTAGGTCTCCATTCTAAGTGGAACCAATCAAAAAGACCTTTGTTAACACATGCTAAAAAACAACATAAAATTATTAGTCTAAAATCTAGAAATTCGAGAACTAGTGAGATAGTAAATCTATCAAATGCCTAACTAATCAAGTGAAAATGCAATGGGTTAAATTTTGTTATTAACTAGAATATTTTAGTGATCTAATGTAAGTGGATTCAACTCGATTGGAGCTCGTTAGCATGTTATAAAAAATAGCAGAAATTTATTGTTATTTGCTACAAGGGACTTCCAGAAATCTAGATTTGGGAATAAGAAAACTAATCCAAGTAGCTCAATGATTACTATGGTGTTCCAAAGTTGTTCCAATCATGAAATGCTGCTTTTGATCCTGCAAAATAACTTCAACCATTTAACCCAATCCTACAACAAGAAATCATTAATACTAAATGCAAAAATAGAAAAAAGATAAGAACAAGAGATGCTTGTGAATAAGAAGTGAAAATAAGAAAAGTAAATGATACAAAAGGGATCCGAGGCTCCTGAGATGACCATGCCCAAGGAAAATCAGAGTCCTATGAAGGAGGACAAGATTTAGAAGCTGAACACAACACCAATATTCATTATTTCCATCAATATAATTACATCCTTGCAAGAAATGAAAGTGTAGCTGCAAAAATACGAGTTCTCTCCACAATAAGACTAAGACAAATCAACCCCTAGAGGAAAATTTGACTTGATACTAATAAAAAATGATTAGGAAGAATTTCCCATGAAAGGAGGAAACCAAAATCCCTCAAATAATGGATCTGGTTCCCAATACTAGGAATTTGCATTAAATGACAGGGAACACATTCCTAGATTTTCTCAATCATTGGATATCTAGAATCCGTGTGATAATTTCAGAATATATTCTTGATTTATTATTTAATATTGATCCTCCTATAGTAGGGAGCAAGCCCCTAAATTATCTCCTCCTCTAGATCTTCATAATCTGCCCAATATTCTCACAATATTCCACAAAAATAAATGATATTAGGCACAAATATGCAATTATCCATAAACCTTCCTAATGAACATATTAATGTTAAAAATATGTTATCTAATTTAAAAGGAGAGGTTTAATGTTCTGATGGATGGTCAAATGGGCCTTAATTTATGTCTAGTTTGGAGGCCCATGAGTTGTGAATAAGGCCATGCCCTTGGATATTATGTTTACTTGAGACTCTAAACTTGCAAATATTAGGTCCCCTTAATTAATGGTTCCTTAAATATACTTATTCTCCATATATGAGGTTTTATATTTCTTCTTAACTTTTCTCATGTTGATCTCTATATCCACAAGGTACATCTCTCTCTCGCACTTAGAATTTTTGTGTTGGGTAAGCATATACTCCACTTGAACCAAACAAATTTCCAAAGAAAATTGTTTTCATAATAATATGATCTATAAGCCATCTTGGATATTTTATTAATGGTTAGCTCCCCAAAATAGACTTTAAATTATTGCTATAATAATGAGCCTACGATTATCTGTAGAACTATTCTTTTTTATATTTTTACCAATTTAACAAAAAGATAAAAACATACAAATATATATTCTTTAACTATTATGACATAAAAATATATCACCAATAGCAAGATACATATTGAAACCAAATATTTATCTTAAGAAAAAATGAAGCATTGTGTCATTCTTCTTAGTTTTTAAAGAGTATGTAGAGAAATAAGGAGCTCACACAACTTGATGTAGATCTACAAAATATTGTGTTGTACTAGAATTCTCTACACAATTATCTTTCTTGTTTGCTTCATTATATCTCTTCTCCTCTTGGTAGCTAATTTTCTACAGAACACCAAATGGTTGTAATAGTAGTTGAACCTATTTCCCTTTCCTTATTAGAGTTTTAACACTCTCAATTAACCATCAAGGTTGGGGTTTTTTTATTGATAATGTGATGCTTCTAAAAGTCTTTAGTGTATTCCCTTATGTTACTAACTCTACATGGTGGATCATGGTGAGCTAAATTCATTTCCATATGGATGGTTTGTTGGGCATAATTATAATGATACCTTATTAGGGGTACAATATTCAAATACAAACTCAATCTTAGGAAAACGAGTTCCTACTAGAAAGTTATCAACTCATAGAATGTAGTGATAACATCCAAGAAAATACTCCTTCGGGTCAAAAACTGAAAATTCCAATTATTTTATCTTGAACCAAATAATTTTTAGTTCCATTCTATTACTGTGATTTTTAGGATTTGACAAAAAGTGCTCCTTCTTGGTCGCAATTTATCTTGTCCCTTATAAAGCATTACTAATTTCATGTATAACTTATGCATATATATTTTAGACCAATTCTCTCAAAGTTTATACATGTAACATGTACTTATATGATTTAACCCTATCTTTTATTTTTTCTAGATGAATATATGTTGATGATCCATTTTTACAATGATTTTATTAATAAAAACTGATAGACACAAGAGTTTGCATGTAGGAGACCTCTTGGATTGAAGCAATATATTATCCCCCACAACTTTCCTTTTAATTATTTTCCCATTGAATAGAAGCATAAAATGATTTCACGACTATAGTTTTATATACTTGCAACACGCTTTTAATAAACCCGATAAAAACAAACTAAAACAATATTTACAACTAATGGCATATTTAATTATTAATTACTAAGTAGATTATATGTTAGTACAAGGAAGTAGAACTTCCTTTAATCACTGCATTTAATCACAAAGACAATCATTTATAAATGACTAAATTTTGATCTAGACTTAATTTCATGGATTGCATTCTTCTGCCTTGTTTCTTATTTAATGCTTTTACAATAATATATTTACTCTAAATTTCCAAGGAAGAGATCCTTACACCGTGGTTTTTTTCCTTAGTATAAACTACTACCCTCTGTACTTATTATTAAACTTATATTTACCATATGTAATCTATGGTTTTATGTTATGCATTTGCTATAGATAAATATCATAAATTTTTCTTGTTTCCCTTTAGTTATTTTAACAAGGATTTATAGCCCTTTAACAGTTCTTCACACACCTTTATATATAATAAATATAAAATAGGGTTTAATCATTTTTAACCTAAGTTCCTTTGGTAGATACACATTGTTTCTTACTTGGTATGTATATAGGTGTGTTTCCTTTCTGCAACATATATCTTATATGTCCTAAGTTCCTATCTAAAAATGGTGAAATGTAGTTTTCATGTATGCAACAGTGATTTGAACCAACTTAACAAACTTTATGTTATTACTTATATTGTAGTTCCACCACAGGTATTATTTGATGGTTTCCCAAAGTACTTTTATTTATTATACATTCCATAGTATGGAATAAACACATGGTATAACTTTGATTATATGGGGCTTATCTATTGGCCCCCCTGCACGAGTCCACACGAATTCACATGCAATCTATGGTTAGCCCCAAGGTATTTAATCATATTGGAATTTATTCATTTTGATCCAATGGTGGACAATGTTAGGGTTTGGAATTCGGTCATATCAACCTCCCCTTTGCCAAAACATTTTCTCATTTCACCAATTCATTCTGATAGATCTTTGCTCAGTTTTGCAACTAAATTATTCTTGTTTAAGCCACCATGTTAAGTTGTCCAACTGAGCTACATATTCTATTCTCTTCACTGTGTTGTTGAAACTACCTTACAGAGGTTATTCCAACTTGGTGAGTTGCAGAATGTTACGTTTTAATGAGGGTTTCTCAACTTTAACTCATTTTTCTTATGTATCTTGTAATAAACTCTTTTCTAGATTTTTCATTAACATTTATTATGTTTGATAGTGAAAATTACCAAAGCCACTGCTCTGTCACTTTTACTAGTGATATTTCCTTGGCTACTTAATTTCCTTTTTGCATATTAACCCCAGAACTTGTTATGGAGATTATTATGCCACGTCCTGACATTTTCAGGTGAGATTTTAACAAATATTTGTCTAAGTTAATTCTTTTTTATTTTGCACACTTGCTAGGGAAAGTTAATTGCTTAATAAAAAATAACTAATCACCTAGACATTAATTGTCAACCCGAGGAGCGTCTTTTTATTTCAAGGCAATCGGAAAAATATATGCATAGCAAATACCAACAGCTAACATTGGTTCCATATGATTGTGTTCTATATTATCAAGCTCATTCAACAAGAAATAAACTGCAAGACTTGAATAAAAACACTAAAATTACAAATAAGTAAGTAAATGACAAGAAAAACAATTATGCTAATCACACAACTTGAATCATTGCTAAATTAAACCACACATTTATGAATTGGAAATTTAATCTATTTCACCCAACATAATTCAAATGCTAATATAGAGCAGCAAATTAAATAAAATCTAGAAATTGGATGAAATAACAAATCTAGAAAATGCAGCAAACAATAAATTAGTTAAAACAAAGGAAATCTACTTTAAGGAATGAAAATTGAAATTCAAATAAATAAACACATAAATACACTAATTTACATGTTCTAGGCAGCACCCCATCCAAGGTAGTGGGCTAACTGCCCAAGACTCAGTTCTACCTTGAGAAATAATTCAAATCAGATTATAATTAATAGATGTAGAACTCAGTGGATAACTTATTTCATCAAGATATATGAGAGAAATAATTACAACATAATGAAGCTCTTAGCTTTGCCTCAAATTCAACAATTTTTCATCTCCCATCTCTTATCTCTTCTCCTACATCCTATCTAATAATTGTCCATTTCCTATCTCCTAATTATCCCCCCTTTCTTTGATCTTTGTTTTCATTTAAATACACATAGAGCAAAGGGAAGTTACAACAAAGTTGATTACAAAATGATTTCCATTACAATTTTGGATTGATTACATAATCTCAATAAACAAGATCAGATCTGAAAGATCTTCCCATCATCATTCAGCAGGAACAAGCCAAATATGGTATTACAATTGGAAGGATTTGGAAAACGAAAATAACAACAAATCTGATAAAATCATCTTTGAAGAACCTTGTTTTTCCCTTAATCCAAGCCAAATTCTCAAAAACTACTATAATAAAACTAATTTGGTCTGTCCTGCACAAAACCCGTGTCTCAGGTTTTCAAGATTCGCCTTCATTTGTCCGGAAAGTCCAATACAAAACTTTCACTTCTTATCCCAACAAATTTCTAAGTTGGAATATTTGATTATGAGCTAGAAATCAAATTTGCATTGTGGAAAAGATCTTGGAGGCTAAAATCGTGAGTGATAAAAATTCATTAATAGACCATCATTGGAAACATAATGTAGAATAATCTTCAATATATTAAAAATAAAGGAGAAAAAACAGTATTTATCCATAAAAACATAAATAATTATAAAATGGAATTATATGATAAATTATGATAAATGACAAGATAAAGAAAGATAGAAATAGATGAAATAGACGTTAAAAAGTGATAATAATAATGAAAAATTAGTGGCCCAACATACCCCCAAACTAAATATGTTGCATGTTCTCATGCAACCCAAAGCCTCTATATTATCCAAGCCATAATACAAAAATGTTCATCCCAACTCATGAAATTGATGGAACAAATGACTTCTTCCTCAAATAATGAATATTCAATTTTAGGAATGTTGATGAAGGCGTAACAATTTTCACATTGACTTTCTACTATATGTATATGAAGTTGCAACAAAATATGATATAAGTAACGAAAAACTTAATTAACCATTTTCTCAAAAGCTACAAACTAGATTTCACTGAAATTTTGCAAGAAGATTTCTACTATATTAATGCTTCTCTAATCCAAAAAGTAGATCGTTTTGATGCACAAATAATGAGATATAAGAAAAATAGTTGTAGTTGGCAGTGCATGATTTTTGAAATTTTACAAACTAATTTAACTTGAAATTTTCCAGGTCTGTGTATTTTAACGATACCTCTTTGCTGTCCAAAAATCACAAGAATTCAGTTCATAGTTTTAAAGATATACACAAAACAATTTCTACACTTTATAAAAATGAAATTGTATGCCTTAAATGAGAAAGAAAGTAGAAAACATCCATCATGTGTATAAATTCCTCCCCCAAACTAGAGAATTGACATGCCGTCATGCAATACTAGAAGACAAATTGAGGTGGTTGCTACAATCATTGTGGAAACCTATGCTTGGTGTAAAACAACATTGAATAAGGGAGGTTTTGAGAATGAAGAAGGAGATCGATGGATGATGGTATGGTTATAATAAATAATTGAATGAAAGTAACACTCCCCCAAACTGAAAGCTTCTATGTCTTTGAAAAAGGGGAAATTGTAAAGATGTGGAATGAATAATGATAACTAATGCTCAATGGATTTTCATGAAATTCTCCCAAATTTTTAATAAATCATAAACTTGTGTTATTTTAGCTCAAGTTTTACCTCCGAAAAAATGTGGAATGACATGTATGGACTGGCATTTGTTGAAGCTGATGTAGGCTGAGCTGATGCTGAAATTGATGCAAAAGGTGGAAGCCATGCAAGCACATCCTGTCTGAACAATTATTTCCAATTCTCACCATGGTTCCCTCAAAGACGTAGGATGAATGAATTTTCCCTTGCGTATTAATTCTTCACTAGGTTCTTTGAATACTTCATCAACTTCATGCAGTTGTACATGTGTTTCAGTCCATTTTATGCCTTTTGTTGAGAGTCCGGAGACTTCGGCTATAACTACTTCAGAAACTGCTATAGCTCTACCTTTTATAGTTGTGTGTCCATTCTGTAAATTTTTCAAAAATTCAAGAACAACATCACTGTGAAATACTTGCCACTTGACCAGGTACTGTATCCAAATGGCGCGTTTGAGAGTTTATCGAGCCTCTTCTGTTAGTTGCAATAGTGTGGGCTCACTACGAATAGAGTTTCCCCCCATACTTGTTGTTCTCCTGTAAACAATTTACTACTTTGCATGCAATTTTCTTGAATTTGTAGTTTTAGTTTTGAATAGCAACAGATAAGCTGCATGAAAAGACTTCAATCAGGGAAAACTTTTGTATAAATGCAATAATAATATTTTGTCAAATCAGCAAGTTATGGTGGAGTTCGGTAATTATATCTTGTCATATCATCATAGTGCATGACCTCCCCCCTCTGATGAGAAAAGGGCATCCTCGTCCTCAAAGCATGGGAAAATGAGAAGCACACATGACATCATTAATATGGCATGAAGTGGTCAGAGTTGTCCAATAGGTGAAGTGAAGTGAAATAATTATTAGTCGTATGAGGGTTAGAAATGACCGTAAAAAGAATAAAGCATGTAAATAGTCATTATGAGAAATGATTTATCTTTTGAGATTAATAAAGCGAAATCTGATAAGGAACGATTAAGAATAATGACTACTGGCATCAACTGATTGGATAATGCTAAAGTGATTCATTCAATGGATTTTCAACAGTCATACTAGTTTTTAGAAGTATAAACACTTCTCAATGGTGGTTTCTCCCTTTGGATTAATTGAATAGGAAGTATTAGCATACTGAATAGTTGGCAATTTAAAGTAATACTCCAATACCACAGGCAGAGCCACTACTATCAGCAGGCGTCTATAGCCTCGATAGGGTTTCCTCTTAAACCCGAAAATGAGCCAGTATCCTCAACTTATGACTTTTTATTATTTACACATTCCTGCAAAGAGGCCACTGTGCTGGCATGGTAACCAGATAATCACAATGCCATTCACTAGGGCATAACAAAGTGAACAGGTCAGCTCGTGATGAGACCTCCTATCCTTTGACATTTATAATGTCTAAAAGACCATTACCCTAGTGTGGTAGCCATAATGAGAATGTCACTTGTGTTAATTCCTTATAATCATGGTAGGCTGGCTCGTGATGAGACCCCCTATCCTCTTTGAGAAAAAAATATCATATCTCTAAATTTACATTGTAAGTTGAGGGAGGCTCACTAACTCGTTAAGAGTCAAGGATGGTGTAAGAAGTAAAAAGAATGCCACAAAATATATGCCTTAGTTCCTTTCATTGTGCTGAAGGGAACCGCCATTTGAAAGTGTAAAAGAGAAAACCAACATGATGTTGAGATAGGTGGTGAATCAAGTGATAGTATATCCAAAAAAAAGTCATACAACAAGTCATTTAACAGATGAACCATGTCATATTTAAAATAAATATAATCAGCAAAAGGTTAAAGAAAATCACATTGTAATTAATATGATTTTTTTTTTTTTTTAATTTCGATGCAAATTCCAACCAAAAGCATGATTGCATAAATAGAACGACAAGCAGTTTATCCAAAAGACAATGACTTTTGCAAATAAAACCAGGAGCTGAAATAAATGATCATGTTTTTATATCACATAAGGAACAACAGTTGTTCAGTTGGAAACGAAACAATGGTTGTGAATTAAAAAAAATAGAACAGTAATTGCGCAATTGATAATATAACAGCAACCAATTTTTGAACGGAACAAAAACTGTTTGTTTAACGGAACAAAAAATGTGCGTTTAACAGAACAACAATCGTTCTTTGAACATAACAACAACTATTCGTTTAACAGACCAACAATTGTTCGTTAACAGAAAAACAACCATTCTTTGAATGGAACAACAATTTTTCATTTAATGGAACAGAAACCATTCTTTGAATGGAACAACAACTGTTCATTTGATAGAACAACAACTGTTCATTGGACAGAACAACAACTATTCATTTGACAGAACAACAACTGCGCATTCGCCAACAAAAGGACAACTACAACTTTGAAGGAAGCAACACCTAAAACATAAAAACATAAGAGAAGTCAAAAAGGAAACAACACTTTATTTAAAAACAATAAATTAATAAATTAATTAAGCTACAACAACTATGATGTTGTTTCCTAAGGGAACATCAATCTGTTTCCAGGAACGACAATTTATCAATGGAAAAAAAAAAATCTCTTGGAAAAATGTTTTGGTAGCAGTGACATGAATCTTCAAATGGAAATTACTTCTCCATTTCTTCTGTTATGAATTTGTTAGGTAATGAATTGGATGAAATGTCCTTGTTTCATTAACATTTCTTTCAGAAATCGCTCGTTCATAGATTGAACACTTTTATTCTCTTGGAACTTGCAAAAAAAAACGAGTGTCTACCTACAATAAAACATTAAATCGTGGAAAAAGAGAGGTGATCAGGCTCTAATAATCCAAGACATATGAAAAAAATAACAAGTAGTTACTCGATAAAACAAATCCATAGAAAGATAAACAAAGAAAAATGTATTTGTCACTTGCAGGAGAGCAGTGGTCGACCATACTGACCAATGGTGTTTTAATCATAAATCCTTTGTTTTATGTCCAATTTGAGTGATTCCAAAGCCAAATGAGAGCTATTTCAAAGATATAGCACCAACAGAAATAGTTTTTAAAAATTCCATGATATGATATGTCAATTTTACTTAGAACAAATTGCATAACAGAGTCATTTTCGATTTCCCAACTTAGACCAATAGTTGATATTTTAAGAATATTTTTTTTGTTTGATATTTTAAAACTGAATATTAAATTAGATTCATTTATGTATCTCCAATAGAAACATGTTTTGAAGGAAAGAATAATTGATGGGTCAAATACGTAAGTGAACAACTAGAAAAACAGATTTTTAAAAGTGCATATTTACGATAGACAATCAATAATTTGGTCATAATTTTCTCATACGATATCGAAATTGGGTGATTCAAATTGACTTGTAAACTAGATTCATAAAGTAATATACCATAGGAACAAGTTTGAAAAATATAGTCATTTATTCCTCCAAAATTGACTATCCCAACTTTGTTCCTGAGCTGCCTATAAGACATCATTTCAATGTTTTGGTTATAAAATTTTCGTTTCAAATCCAAATTGGGTTGGAAAGTAGACATGAAGGGATACTTAGGATAGAAACAGGTTTTAAAAATATTCCATTTTGGTCCCTCAAAACATGACTATCCCTACTGTGTTTTCAAAAATTTCATCAAGCCTGCAAGCCAAAAAATATGATATTCAAGCAATTTTTCCAAATTGGTGATAAAAATGAATATGAGTGTTTGTAGAACTGTTATTTTCAATATAATACATCTACATACACAAATAAATTAAAACATTTATCACCAATGTTGATTTCCACAACGTGTTGCAACAAAAACAATTATTTTTACATAAAAATAAAAAAATAAATTGTATTCATTTATATCCTTATTTATTTTATTTTCTACACTAACCTACTTTGCTTTGAAAAATGAATATGCTTACGTATAAGAGTACTTCTAGTGGAGCCATTTTCGAAATAAGGCCTCAAGTATGTACATACCCAAATTTGAAAAATGCATGTTAATAAATAGTAGGGTATGAGAAGCCAACTTCCCTTGAAAAGATGGTGTCAAAAATTGTTGAAGTATGGAGTGATGCTGCAAACAAATGATGGAGTGAAACCAATCTTCAATATATCCTTTGCTTTCTTGGTTTCCCATAGCCGTCATATCATGAAGTTCTTGAGTTTTAAAATGGATTATTGATGCAGACTAGAAGAAACCTCATTTTCTTCCATAACTTCTACAATTTTTGGATTTGAAACATTCCCAATCTCAATATAAGTTTTCTGCAATGGTGCATGTGAGATAGAATGTGTGGCAAGGGTAGGTAAATTTTGCAATTCAACATTGTAAGCATGTTGTACTAGTTTATTATGGTGAGGGTGTGGAATGAGTTGAACAAGAAATTGTGTAGGAATTGTGTAGTTGATCTATCTTTTTATCTTTTTGTGAGCTGGCTTCCTAACATTTGGTATTAGAGCTTTGGATTCTTAGGTTTTTCTGCTCCAAATAGATCATTGTGGAATTTTCACTATAAATTTTTTCTGCAACAATTCAGAAGCGAAAAAAAAACCCATTTGAGACGAAATCATGCTGAACCTCGGGTGAAACTTTCAGAGCTTTTCGCGCTAAATTTTCGGAGATATGATTTGAGGAAGTTAGGGTTTTTGCAAGCTCCAGAATTTAAGCTAAAACAGGTCATCATGGGATTTTCGCTATAACTCTTTTGCTACAAAGTTTCAGAAGCTAAAACAAAAACCCATTTGAGAAGAAATCGGTCTGAACCTTGGCTCCAAATTTTAGATCCTGTCTCACTATATTTTCAGAGATATAGTCTGAGGAAGTTAGGGTTTTTGCAGACCCCCGAATTACATTCCAAACAGGTCACTGTGGGAAAATCGTCATAACTGTCTCTCTGAGCATTAGATTGAAATTTCGTTAGAAGTTGCAGAAATAGGACAGATTATAGTTTCTTGTTTATATTTTTCAGATCCAAAGGTTAAAAAGGTGACACGTGGCACTTCATACAAGTTTGCTCTTCTGAAAAGGTATCTAATCAGGTCATCTTGGGATATTGTGCATAAATCTTCCTTAGAGAATCCAATTTTGATCAAAGTGGTGGCATTGGAAAGAGGACATGGAGGGCTACAACAGGTTGCGATTTTAGAAATAGAAGAGCTGAAATCACAGAAATACATCAAATTCAATATCAGGCTCCTACAAAGTGAAAGAGAAAAGGTGTGTAGTTTTTTTTTCAATTTTTGCATAAAATTGGTTTGAAAAATTAGTTTGAAGGAATTCAAAGGGCATAGTGAAGCATTATTATCGGTAATTGATGCCCCAAAGAAAGAAAATGGAAACACCTAGTAAGCAACCTGAAAGCTCTAGCATGACTCATGAAGAAGAGGAAGAAATGAAACATGATATATCAAAATTACAAGACCAAGTACAACAAATGTCACTCGCACAAAAAGTAACAGAAGCTAAGATGGATGGTTTAAAGAAAGACGTAGAAGCTAAGATGGATGGTTTAAAGAAAGGCGTGGAAGCTAAGATGGAAGGTTTGAAGAAAGGCGTGGAAGCTAAGTTGAATGGCGTGGAAGCTAATATGGACGGCGTGGAAGCTAAGATGGATGGCATGGAAACTAAGATGGATGATTTGAAGACAGATTTGAAGACAGGCATGGAAGATTTGAAGACAGATTTGACAAAGTTTCTACAAGAAATGCTTACTAATGGCGAAAGGGTAGTAAAGGAAACTCATGATGAGAACAAAATAAATGTTAATCATGATTTCATAGACTCTAACGTTGGATCAAAGAACCACCATGTTCCAAATATCGATATGAGGAAGTTTGATGGCAAGGATCTTGGAACATGGATACTACAAATGGAGTAATTTTTCGATCTCCATAATGTGCAAAACACACAAAAGGTATGCATTGCAACTTTATATTTGGAACCAAATCAGTTTGTATGGTATCGATGGCTTTGCTCTCATAAACAAATTGTCACTTGGGCTATTTTTATTGATGAAATGATAACACATTATGAGGATACAAAAAGAAACACTTTTTTTAGCCAATTGATGAATCTCAAACAAAAGGGTTCAATGATGGAGCACATTGAGGACTTCCAAAAATTGAATATAAGGGTAAAAGATATTCCAGTGTAGCATAGGATTGATATGTTCATAGGGACCTTAAAAGATAAAATCCAACATGAGGTTCACCTTTGGGAACCAGATTCATTGGAGAAGGCATTCAGGTTAGCAAGAAAAATGGAAGGAAAATTATGGCAATAAGGAATCCTACCACTCACAATCATAAAGATGGAAGTGTTGTTGTCCCTAGCCATCCACAACCTACAAGGTTGACACCACAACAATTGGAAGAAAAAAGAGCAAAAGGGCTTTGTTACAGTTATGATAGCAAATACACTAAAGGTCATAAGTGTGTCGAGAAGAAAGTATTTTACATAGATTGTGAAGAGGAGGAAGAAAAGGAACAAGAAATGTCAAAAGAAGAGGATATACACCAGGAAAAAACATTAGAAAAAACAGAAATGAATTTGACCATATCTTGTAATGTATTGGTTGGAATTACCAGTCCTCAAACTATCAAGATAGAAGGGCATATCAAGAAGAAAAAGGTAATAGTGTTGATTGATTGGGAAGTACCCATAATTTTATTCATTATAAGATAGCCAAAGAATTGAATTGCTTCCTATATCCAGCACCAAAGTGTCAAGTGATGGTTGCAAGTGGAGGAACCATAAATTGCTCAGGAAAGTGCCATAATATCAAGCTATCCATGGGAGAATATGTATTGAATAGCTCAATTCTTTCCGTTCCAATGGGTGGTGCTAATGTTGTACTATGGGTCCAATGGCTACAATCCTTGGGTACAATAGCTTTTAATTTTCAAGAACTTTTCATGAAAAACTCTCTTCAGAAGGAAAGGAAATTGAATTAAGGGGTATCATAGGGAAACTGGGAAAGATAATCAGCTCTAAAGGATTGACAAAGCTTCTAAAGAAAGAACAACGAGGCACAATTGCACAATTATTTTCACTAGAGATTCCCACATCGAAATCATCCATTCCTCCAGATCTCCAAAAAGTCTTGGACAATCATTCCAAGGTATTTGAGACTCCCAAAGGCCTCCACCTATTCGTGATCATGATCATGCTATCAATTTGATTCCAGGAATTGTTCCTCCAAACATCAGGCCTTACAGATATCCCTATGTCCAAAGGAGTGAAATTGAACGTATGGTTGCAGAAATGCTAGAGGATGGTATAATTCAACCTAGTCAAAGTTATAATCATGCATGAGTTTGTGTCATACTGATAAGAGTCTTTGACTGAGAGTTCCTGTAATGGAACATCTTTTGGCGCCACTCCTGCGTGAGGGCATTTTCCTAGGATCTCATGTAGTAGGTACAATGACTAGCTATAGGAAGTAAATAAACCAAGTAGTGACTGATGTAGGTACAATGACTAGCTATAGGAAGTAAATAACCAAAGTTAACATAGAAGAAACAAACTATCATTGACAGCTAAAAGCATGGTGTACTTTATCTTTCTATAATAAAGTTTGATTTTCCGAAAAAATTTCTGTTTTGGAAGTTTAGAAAATTCAAAAGAAAAGCAGAGATAACCGGTTCTTCCAAGTGAATCACCAATTGTTGTGGCCAGCAACAACCCCCCTTCTTATTTAGTTTTATCATTAATACTAAATAAGTGGGGACCCTTATTAAAAAAAAAAATTAGTGCTTGTATTCCCTTTTTGGATAAAACTTACTATCATAAACTTAGGAGAATTCCCAAAAAACCAAAAAACACTTAAGTTTTATGATAAAGTTTGAATAAAACCACTCCAATAAAGAGCGTCACATCGCAAAAAGGTAATGGATGCCTTCCTACAAGCGGAATCTTAAAATTGCGAAATCACGATGCAAAATCACGCATCAAAAGACCCTCATCGCATCGCATGTCTCAAATATAACTTAAGGTAAAATACCTCAAACCGCCGATATGCGATGGCGCATCTCGCAATTACATTTCACAGAAAAAAACATTAATGGACGATTTCCACATGCAACGGATTAACGATATTGCGATCTGCGATATTGCGAAGCAAATCGCAAAATCGCCTTATCGCAGATCTACAGGGCTCATTGTTTGAAAACGTCTTTCCATAAACCGATGCCCAGTTATGCGCGTTAATGTTAATTAATGATTTAGTTGGCAATCATTAATGAAATATGGTTTTGATCTAATCGAAGAGCCATTTCACGTAGGGTGATATATTTTATATGTTTTCGGCATTTAAATCTTTCCCATCACCTTTTTCTTATCATTACGCTTGCCTCATTTGTAAACTGCTGGAGCGAAGAGTAGAGAAGTATACATAGCAGTGTTCAGAACATTATGGGAAAGAAGGGTAAAGCTCTGAGTTCTAAAGATAAAGAAATGACGCCCTTGTACACAGACACCACCTGTAACAAAGACGTCGGCATTACTACTTGGGAGGGCATGTACAGTCTACTCGAGGAAGAAAATCCCAAGATAATGGAGGTTACAACTACTGCAGGATCACATGGGTCTTCTAAGGTGTCGATTACAGAACTAGCATGTTCGTTCTTGCACCGGATAGAGGTGAGGCCCAAAATTCTTCCATACACGGACATGGTCAAACGGGTACTAGATAAGGCTGAGATAACAGATCGACAGTTTAAGACTCAGAGTCAAGAACTTACGAAGTTGTTCTTTCCACAAAATTTAAGGTTTATATCCTCTAACAAAAAAAAGTGCGCAAGAGGCGAAAATCGCACCAAGGAAGCTCGGTTCAAGTAACGGAGGCAATCGCGCATTGCCAGGAAAAACCCCTTGAGAAGGAAAGCCTCTAATCGCCTAGTGGCATGTAAACCCGGAAAATTGTAGGAAAAAGTGCTAAAGGCGAAAGGCAAAACCTAAATTCTAAAACCAGTGGTATTTATCAGGAATATCCTCAAATGGTATGTAAATATTTACCAAATGTACAGTATCTACAGACAAGCTGGAGACAGAAGGCTCAAGAAAAAGCAGAGTCCATCAAAAGGTTAACCAAGTTGAATTGGGATTCTTACTGGACATATTTGGTAAAACCACACAGCCAGTGCATGACTCTCAAATGTATCATTAATTCTTCCGAGAATATGGCACCAGCTCTTGTCGATTCTGTTTTCGTAGGACAGCTAAAGTCAGAGGTCAGCTAGCCAACTCTCCTTAAGAAAATGTTGAACACTTGCGACTATAAGGAACAAATACATGGATAGTTAATTGTCAGTTTTAGTTTTAATTTTGCTTTATTTTTTCTTAAAATGTGGATAGTCATTTAAACCGCATCCTACATTTTTGTAATAAATTATTTTTAGATTTAGCTAGTAGTATTTAAACCCTTCTCATGCATTTAGAGAAGGGTCCTGAAATTTGTCAAAAACTTGTCCTCAGAACATGCACTTTTGCACCCTCCGAGGAGGTTTTGATGAATGAATGGAATAGGATTTATTGATATCTGCGTTTAATATCTACTATTGATGTTGCACTTTTGTACTCTTAGTAGATGTTGGATTAAGAAGAGATAAATCATTATTGTTGAAGCTCATGAGTAGAACTAGTTATAAATGGTACTTTTATCTCTTAACTATTTCTACTTATGTGTTAAAGTGATATTCATGTTCAGTTATTTATATATGAATGCTTGAATGCTTGAGTTATCATTTGGCACTTCTGTACGGTGATAGCTATTTATTTATGCTTAATATATGAGTGACTTATTATGTGATATGTTTTTCACAATTGTTTCGTCTAAAATTTTATACGAAATGGTTTATCTGTATTGAATTCTTTTCTCATAGCAGTTGAATGATCTTTATTACCAATTGCCATTTGAAATTTTTTTAGATTGCATAACGGAAAGATTGATTCCGGGTTAGTTTTAGAATTAGATATTTCTGTTCATTAGAATACAATTGCATGTTGTTAGATTAGATTTAAAATAAAAGAATTTTCCTTAGAGATCGTTAGAAAGGAAATATCAATTCTCACACACACACACACACACATTGGGAAACTGGTCCCATATCCCGAGTCGGACCCACTATACCAAACGAAAAAGGAGCTGCTAACCAAGGTCTGGACCAGGTGGGTATCCTCCTTGTTGTAGATCCGATTTTCAAGGCTTCAACACCCATTAGATTTAAGAGTTCCAAAAATTCATCTTTGATTTCTTTAAGAAGTGTTTTTAAGATCTCTTTTTTCAAATTCTTATGCTTTGATTTTTGAAATTTGTATTTAAATCGCTCTACATAGTCGTCCAAGATTTCATCTTTCCCTTGTATTATACTGAAAATATCATCAATGGCCTTGCAATAGTCTTGGTACTTCTTCAAGAATACATTCTTCATGTCCTCCCATGTTTGGATGCAGTACCCACCAATGTTCATGAACCATTGGAGAACTGCTCCTTTTAGAGTAAGAGGAAACACTTTCAACCTTTGATCATTAGTACAATATTCATATCCTTTACAAAGTACTTCAAACTCAAATAAGAATGTATCTGGGTCTTTGTTTGCCAAACCATGAAAGTTTGGTAGAGAAGATGTGGGAATTATGTGCATTTGTGTCACTCCTCCTAGATCTTTGATAGGGAATTCAAAAGTAGCAATGTGAGCCATTTCTTACCATAATAGAATATGTTCTTCATGTGTTTCTTTGAGTCTCCTCATTCAAATTTTCCTGTCAATTGGTTAGTGGAATGGGTGGTGCTTACATCACCACTTAAGTGAAATGATAAAAAAAATCCAAGTTCCTACCTCTAATGTTCCTACTTTCAATCATGCATGCTATATGACTCAAGCCTAACTATTGAGGGTAGAACCATCACTAGTTCCACAGGATGTGTGCGTAGGTTCTTACCTTCAGTATTCAATATTCATCTCTCATGAAGTCAGGTATGCATCTACAATAAGATATTAGTGTGGTAGTGAAATTTGACTGTCTCCCCGGCAACGATGCCAAAATGTTGGGGAAAATTAATTGCTTAATAAAAAACAATTGATCACCTAGACATTAATTATCAACCCGAGGAGCGTCTTTTTATTTCAAGGAAATCATCAAAATATATGCATAACAAATACCAACAACCAACACTGGTTCTATATGATTGTGTTCTATACTATCAAGCTCATTCAACAAGAAATAAATTGTAAGACTTGAATAATAAAACTAAAATTAAAAATAAGAAAGTAAATGAAAAGAAAAACAATAATGCTAATCACACAACTTGAATCATTGATAAATTAAACCACACATTGCTGAATTGGAAATTTAATCTATTGCACCCAACATACTTTAAATGTTAATCTAGAGCAGTAAATTAAATGAAATCTAGAAATTTGATGAAATAACAAATCTAGAAAATGTAGCAAACAATAAATTAGTTAAAAGAAAAGAAATCTAATTTAAGGAATGACAATTGAAATTAAAATAAACAAACACATAACTACACTAATTTACATGTTCAAGACAACACCTCATCCAAGGTAGTAGGCCCAACTACCCAAGACCCAGTGCTGCCTTGAGAAATAATTCAGATCAGATTACAAGTAACATATGTAGAACTTAGTGGATAACTTCCTTCATTAAAATATATGAGATAAATAATTACAGCATAATGAAGCTCTTAGATTTGCCTCTGTTATGCTCTTGACCTGCGAGAAGATTCCAGAATACCAAATATGTGAAGAAATACAACCTAGAACACAGAACAAAATGAGAAATAACAACATGTATTTTATTATTCAGAGATGAAAGAAATGTTCACTTGCCTCTTCGAGTGGGCAACCTCCAATAGAGTAGGGCTCGATTACAAAATAAGACACGACGCTCCTCAATGGGGAGTCTCTATCCTTTATATAGGATTCATACATGCAATATCATCGGTCAATACCATGGTTCTATTAATACCATCTATCTAATACCATGGCCCATTTGCAACTAACTGTGGTCCCTTTCCTTAAATGCAGGTCAACCACTTACAATTATTAATATGGGCTTTATTGACTCTTTAACTAACTATAACAATAACTCGACCCTATTACATAAATAAGGGGGTCAGGGTTGGACCCTAACATGCCCTCCCCCATAAAAACAGCCTTGTCCTCAAGGCTGAAGCTGTGGAAATTGCTAAAGAATAGTAGTTGGTTCCCAGGTTGCATCTTCTGGAGAGGTGTCTTTCCACTTGACGAGGACTTCCTTGATCATGCGGCCATGCAGGTGATGTTCTCGTGTGTCAAGAACCTGTTCAGGTTGGAGCCAGATTGAACCTTCTTCATCCAATTCTGGTAGAATGGTTTGAATTCTGTAATTATTCCCCACCACTTTCTTGAGGCATGAGACATGGAAGACGAGATGGGTTTTTGCAGTGGGTGTTAAGGCTAGCTTGTAGGCTACTTCTCCAATGCGATAAAGTATTTGATATAGTTCGTAGAATTTTGGAGATAATTTCTGAAGACCCTTGTCTTTGAGTGATGTTTTCTTGTATGGTTGCAGCCTCAAGAATACCTGATCCCCTTCTTGAAATGTGCACTTTGAATGATGTTGGTCTTCCTATTACTTCATGCGATTCTGAGCTTGATGGAGATTATCTTTGAGGTGGGCGAGCATGGTTGCCCGGTTCTGTGGGAGTTGATCCACTGCTTGTACCTTAGAGCATCCAGGGATATAAGCAGTAGGTGAAGGGGGGAGTTGAACATAAACTGCTTCATATGGAGTCATCTTGGTGGTGGCATGATAGTTAGTATTATACCACCATTCGGCTAGAGGTAACCACTGTACCCATAGATGTTTCTTTTCTGAAGTGAAACACCTGAGGTAGGTCTCCAGACATTTGTTGATTGCATCAGTTTGACCATAAGTTTGGGGATGATAGGAAGTACTGAGTTGGAGTTGGGTGCCTTGTAGCTTAAAAAGTTCTTGCCAAAAGTTACTGGTGAAGATTAGGTCAAGATCAGACACAATGGAAGTGGGCATGCCATGCAATTTGAAGATCTGGTCCATGAAATATTGAGCCACAAAAGTGGTTGTAAAAGGGTGGGTTAGGGCGCAAAAATGAGCATACTTATAAATTTTGTCCACAACCACCATTATTACTAATTTGTTTCCTGACTTCGGAAGACCAGTAATGAAATCCATAGAAACATCCGTCCAGATTGAGGCAAGGATGGGCAATGGTTGTAAAGTGCCTGGGGACTTAACTGTTTCTCCTTTGTGGCGCTGACACACATCACATTCAGCTACAAAAGTAAGAATGTCCTATTTCATGCTTGTCAAAAAGAGGGAACAACGAGTGTGGGCATAAGTCTTCTGAAAGCTTGAATGGCCTGCAGTGGGAGATGAGTGCAACTTTGCCAAAATGCGCACTTTGAGGGTGGATGTCGGTGATATCACTACTTTGTCCTTGTAGCAAAGAATCTCATCCTTCCAAGAGTAGCCCATTGTGGAATTTGGATGTACTTGCAAGTTATTAATGAGTTGGGAGAGCGAAGGATGTTAAAACCATTCCTTGTGAGCTTCTTCAATCCACTCTGGAATGGGAAGAGAGATTGCTAGCAGGGTGCTGTCCTCCTTAAATTGGCGTCATAAAGCATTCGCTACGACATTTTCGCACCCTTTCTTGTAAATTACCTCATAATCATATCCCAACATTTTGGCTAGCCATTTATTTTGTTGTGGTGAGGATAGGCGTTGCTCCAAAAAATATTTAAGGCTTTGATGGTTTGTGCGCATTTGGAAATGCTGCCCCAATAAGTATGGTTGCTAGGTATCCACTGCATGTAAGATGGTCATCATCTCCTTCTCATAGGTAGATTTTCCCAGATGTTTCCCACTTAGTTGTTGGCTAGTGAAGGCCAAGGGTCGACCTTCCTGCATTAAGACAACCCCAATACTCGTACCTGAAGCATCACATTCAATCACAAAAGATTTGGTGAAGTCGGGTAGTGCCAATACGGGAGTGGAACCATGGCATGTTTGAGAGCTATAAACGCATGTTGTGTTTCATCATTCTAGAAGAATGAATTTTTCTTGAGAAGGTGAGTGAGGGGTCTAGCAATGCGACCAAAATTGCGGACAAATTTGCAATAGTAGTCGATAAGACCCAAGAATCCTCTCAAACTCTTTAAGGTCTTTGGTTGGGGCCAATCCTACATTACCTGGATCTTTTTAGGATCCACACTAACACCTTCACGCTCCACAATGTGGCCCAAATACTCGACTTATTTCATGCCCAAAGAGCACTTGGGCAATTTGACAAATAATTTATGCTTCCCATGCAGTTGCAAGAGAAAGTCTACATGTTGAAGATGTCTTTCCCAGATGAGGCTATAGATGAGAATGTCATCAAAGAAAACAAGGACAAATTTTCTGAGATATGGTTTGAGCAGGTGATTCATGAGGCTCTGAAAAGTGGATGGGGCATTACAGAGACCAAATGGCATGAGCAGGCATTCATAATGGACATCATGAGTTCGGAAAGCAGTCTTCGGAATGTCTACTTCTTTCATGCGAATTTGGTGATAGCCTAAGCGAAGGTCTAGCTTAGTAAAGAATTGAGCCCCATTTAGTTCATCCAGCAAATCATCAACAACTAGGATGGGGAATTTATCTTTGACTGTCAGCTTGTTGAGGGCCCTGAAGTCTGGACACATACGCCATTCCCCATCTTTCTTGAGCACCATGACCACAGGCAATGAATAAGGACTAATGCTAGGACGAATGACACTGGCTTCCATGAGCAACTTGATGATTTTTTCAATTTCATTCTTTTGGGCGAAAGGGTATCTATATGGGCGCACATTCGGTGGTTGTGCCCCTAGGACCAAAGTAATGTTATGATCATGTTCTTGTCTCGAGGTTGGAAGCTCATGAGGTTTGTCAAAGACCTGCAGATGGTTGTTTAAGACCTGTTGCATCTCAGTATGAATATGAAGAGTAGTGGGCTCGAAGGTTTGGATGGAATTAAATTAGGCGATAACTCCATGGTGGCCCTTTTTTAACAACTTTTCCATCCGATGTGAGTTGATGATAGAAGGAGTACCTGCCTGGAGTCCGCAGAGGGTATGCGTGTGGCCATTCTGCTTAAATCTCGTATATAACTCCTGGAAATCCATTGTGATTGGGTTGAGTGTGTGGAGCCATTCAGCACCCAAGACAATGTCACACCCACCCATGTTGATGGCAAACATGTGGGTCTTTAGGTGGTAATCTCCCATCTGAAGTTTGATATTTTCACAGCGGTCGTCACATTTCATTGTCCCCCCATCAGCAATCTGGACCTATAAATTAGAGACTGCTCTGACAAAACAATGCACAACTTCTGCGACTCTCTGATGGATAAAGTTATACGTTCTGCCACTATCAATCAAGACTACTATAGGGAGATGTTTAATAAAACCTCTGATCTTGAGAGTTTGGGGAGAAGAAATGCCTGCTAAAGCATGGAATGAGATAATTGGTTCTTCTGGTGTAGTTGGGAGCTCATTGTCCTGTTGGTTGTCCTCATATTCCTCCTCTGGTCCCTCAAAGGGTGGGGCTTCCTCGGATGAACTGTGATCAGTAGCATCAATTTGAAAGAATTTGGGTTCCTTGCATTTATGCCCCGGGGAGTATTTGTCATCACAGTAGTAACGCAATCCTTGCTTTCTTCTTTCCGCCATTTCTGCTAGTGACACCGTTTGAAACTTAAGTGTTTGGGTAGTGCCCAAAGCCTGGGTGGGGCGTCCCTTGGCTATGAAATTTGGACGAGGCGACTGGGCCGCTAAAGCATGTTCCACTTCGTGAGCCATTGTGCAAGCTTCCATCCATGTGGGTGGGTGGTGCATCCGGGCGTGGGCTTGGATGGTGTCTTTGAGACCACTGGTAAAACATTCCAAGTAGAATTCATCTGCCATACCTCCTATGCGAAAGGTTAATTCCTCAAAGGTTGTAATATAGTTGTTTATTGTGCCTATCTGTCTGAGCTTAGTAAGACGACCCAAAAAATTAGATTCACATTCAAAGCAGTCACAAAGGAATTTTGAGAACGCCTGTCAAGTAATTGGCCTTGGATAGAATTTTTGATGCCACTACTACCATTGCCATCTTTCTTGGTCCAAGTAAAGGCCTCCCACACGTAGCTTAGTCTCATCATCTCTGATGTGATTCAGTGTGAAATATTGGTCCATTTGTGATATCCATATTTCTAGATTAGAGCCATCAAATTTTTACATGTCCAACTTGGGTGGTTGAGGGTGGGAATGTTGGTGGTTTCCATGGAAGTGAAGAGAATGGCTAGATTCTCCTTCATGGTCTTCATTAAAAGCATATGCCTCTAATTGTAACGCCGACTTTCCCTTTTTGAATGTGTCATGTAATGTCTGGATCTACCTCGATAACTCCTCCAACATTTTTTCAAGGGATTCCATCTTCTTAGAGCCATAGCTTGAGCTCTGGTTTCTACCATACAAAGATCCGGGTCACTTGTCGTCACTGTGAAAAAATTTGGGACCACCCAAAAATTGGAGCTAATAAGGAATGGTACCACCTCGCTTAGCCTGTCGTCCTGATTATTGTGGGCTAAGTCTCTTATAAGCATCCTACGAGGGCCTCAGATTTTTTTTATTTATTTTTACTCCAAAAGGAGTTCTACTCCTCGCTTATCAATACTACAGTAGCCAATTCCCAAAAAAGTTAATCTTGCCCAATGTCCTGTGAGAATCAGCCCAAGGTATAGAAGCCACAAGCCTCCCTGCACAAATGGTCAGATTTGTCTACTAAACCCTCAACTGCAGAGTGTGAGTAGGAATGCGGCAGTGACCGAACCCCCGTTGCTAGATCTGAATGGTATTCTGGTAGAACTGATTGTTGTGGCGGTGACAGAACCCAACCTGCTAAATTTGATCTGGAAAAGAAGATGATGGGCAATCTTCAAAGAGACAAGGGAACTATGGTTGTAAGGAGTGTCAGGTGTTACAGATCGCAATATACATAAGGGTCCAATAGTAATACTCAACTCAATCTTTTAAGGCACTAACTAAGGAGGATCAATCGTACCCTTAGTCGTACTACCTGACTATCCTATCGTACGCACGAGTAATCTCCCTGAGTGTTGTTCTCAGTGTACTATAGCAGCAAGATGGCTGACGGTTTATCTACAGTGAGGTTTCAAGTGAGCCTAGGGGGCTTCCAATATACCCAGAGGGTACATGGAAGACAGTCCTTGCGCAGTTCTATCTAATGTGCTACTACTCGAAGGGGTACCCACAGGGGTTACAAGGGAGTCCAACAAGCGTGACCACCTCTTGTATTTCCTGTGTGCATGCCTCCCCAAATCCATAGGTTTATGCGCTCAACAACAAATCCCGTGGTTTAAATATGCCGGAACATGTCTCTAGCCAAAAAAAGTTCTGCTAAAAATGGAGATACCACCGGCCCTGGAAAGTGCTCTGATACCACTTGTTATGATCTTGACTTGCTATAAGATGCTAATATACCAAATATGCGAAGAGATACAACCCAGAACACATAACAAAATGAGAAATAACAACATGTATTTTATTATTCAGAGATGAAATCAATGTTCGCTTGCCTCTTCAAGGGGGTAAGCTCCAATAGATTAGGGCTCGATTACAAAATAAGACACGACGCTCCTCAATGGGGAGTATCTATCATCTATATAGGATTCATACATGCAATACCATGTGTCAATACCATGGTTCTATTAATACCATCTATCTAATACCATGGCCCATTTGCAACTAACTGTGGTCCCTTTAGTTAAATGCGGGTTAACCACTTACAATTATTAATATGGGCTTTATTGACTCTTTAACTAACTATAACTATGACTAGACCATATTACATAAATAAGGGGGTTAGGGTTGGACCCTAACAACCTAAAATCCAACAATTGCTCATCTCCCATCTCTCATCTATTATCTCTTCTCCTACATCCTATCTAATAATTGTCCATCTCCTATCTCCTAATTATCCCCCCTTCTTTAATCTTTGTTTTCATTTAAACACACAGATAGCAAAGGGAAGTTACAACAAAGTTGATTACAAAATGATTTCCATTACAATTTTGGATTTATTACATAATCTCAATAAACAAGATCAGATCTGAAAGATCTTCCCATTATCATTCAGCAGGAACAAGTCAAATCTGGTATTGTAATTGGAAGAATTTGGAAAACGACCACAACAAAAATCTGAGAAAATCGTTTTCGAAGACCATTCTGTTTCTCTTAATCCTACCCTAATTTTTGAAAAGTGCTCATCCCAAGACTAATTTGGTCCGCTCTGCACAAAACCCGTGTCTCAGATTTTCAAGGTTCACCTTCATTGGTCTGGAAAGTCCAACGCAAAACTGTCTCTTCTTATCCCAATGATTTTCTGAGTTGGAATATTTGATTATGAGTTGGAAATCAAATTTGCAATCTGGAAAAGATCTTGGAGGCTAAAATCGTATGTGATAAAAATTTGTTAATAAACTATCATTGGAAAAATAATGCATAATAATCTTCAATATATTAAAACTAAAGGAGAAAAGATAGTATTTATCCATAAGAGCATAAATAATTCTAAAATTGAATTATATGATAAATTATGATAAATGACATGATAAAGAATGGTAGAAAATGGATGAAATAGGCATTAAAAAGTGATAATAATAATGACAAATTAGTGGCCCAACAACACTATACTCAGTGAATTTGACCAAGTTTTAACATGGGTTTCACTTATTTCATGTACATGTTTCTTGCAAAATGGAATTTGTAACTTCAAGGTTTTATTGGTATAATATGCTTGGCAGAGCCACATATAAGGTTCATTCAAGCTTAAAAATCTTAAACAATTTTTCTTTCTGAATATTTTCTTAGTAATTTCATCTTTAGTTTTTATAGGGTAGGGTTTTTGGAAATGAAACCCTAATCCAAATGGGTTAAATCAATTTCATTTTGATTAAGTGTCCTAGCTAATTGATTTTGTTGTGGCTTATAATGTTCAACACATTGAAATTTTAACCCTATAGGAAATACATAATCTTGCTTATTTCTTTTTATTTTCCGTTCTTAAATCAAACTTAGGATTTTATAGAGTTGAAACCCTAATGGGTTATTACTTGGCTGCCCATTACTAACAATTCATTTATAAATTTGAGTTTCAACCATGGATATAAAACTTGTATTTAATATGTTTTAGTCACAAATTGTAATTTGTTTGTGGAGACATAATATGGTATCCTAATTGTAGACTTTCCTTCAGGTAACTTGACCTTCAACCATCTCCATTTTTCTTATTTTAGTGTTTAATTTCCTATTCCATCACTATACCTTAATTAATTTTATGTTTCTTCGAACATTCATAGGTATAATGGAGTCCTAACAAATTTTGAAATTTTTTCCTTCATAAATGTAATATGGAGCTTTCCCAACATTTAACAAATTTTCCAACTTCTTTCTCTAGTTCGAGTGTCCTTGAACTCCTATTTGTTACTTTCATTATTCTTGACTTTCTTGTCGAAGACAAGACACCAAGTTTCCAAATCTTTTTTGAACTTTAGATCTTTGCCCACTTTCTCAGAATATTTCTCGAGAGGAAGTTTATATTTTTAAAGGCTTATATTCTTGATGTGTAACTTTAATGAGGTTAACCCCAGACTGATAACTTCCAGTGAAAAGGATTTAGTGTGTTATACCATGGTATACTTTTGACCAAAACTGTAATTTTAGCTGTATAAATAATTTTATAAAAAATATATATTGAATGTTCTTCTTTTCTAGTATACTTCATATAAAATGGTTCTATCAATTATGTGCTCTTTTTCTTAAATTACTTTTATGATAAGGTTATATGTATTTATTTGTAGAATGTTCCTTAGATGTACTCAATAGCATTTTGGCATAAGAGTTACCATATATATATGGGCACATTCTTTACCTCAGGAGTTAAAATTAAAGGTTAACTAATTTTATACTACTTACATACTAAGCTAGCCTCTTCAAAAGCTTGCCTATAAACGATTCAGTTAATCACTCAGAGAAAACTTAGACAATTACATTTTTTAAAACTTTTTGATAAGACAATGTTTCTTCTACATTTATGGCTCGACCTTTGCTCACTTTATAATTCTTCATGTTGTTTTGGACTTATATGCACTTTTGTTCACTATTTATTTTATGATAACCTTTCCTTAAACGTGTTTCCATACTTAATATAACTATCTCAGAAAATAACATTTTATGAGATTGAGGGTTTACTCGGCTCTGGTAGCTGCCTGAGCCTGCGGCGGAAAGGCTACCACTGGTGGGGGTACTGGTCGCCCTTCTGCTGCCATCGTCTGGTATCGCGTAGTCAGTCATCGGCTGTGGACCGGAGTTTTTACAGTGCTTTGAGCTGCGCCGCGGCGGCGTTCTTCCTCTGGTTCCTCGGCGGTTCTCTGCGCACCGTCCGACCCTCCGAATTGGCGGTTTCAGTAAGGGGCTTTGGCCTTTGATTTTTGTGCTGCGTCGCAGAGCGGGGTCAAGGGATTTGGGATTCCTGACTTTCTTCATGGGGGCGAGGTGGCTGCCCTAGCCGCCTCTGCCCCCGGAACCGACCCGCCTCAGCTCATTACGGGACCAGTTGGGCTCCCTTGCTGATGCTGGGTGATTTTTTGGTCCTTTGCTAGTTACCAATGCAGCTATGGAGAGTGTTGAGGGATCTGAGGTGTGGAGTCTGTCTCTGCATCGATTCGTGCCGCTTTTCTATGGCTGTTGCTGGTTAGCTTCTTTTCTGGCTCCTCTGGATATGGGTGGTTTTCTTCCACTGGCTTCTGAGGTTTTTGGTGGAGAGTTGAGGGGATGGGGGGGGTGAGGCTACCTAGGCTTCTCTCTACCATTTCGTGCCTCTCCCCTCTGTCATTTGGCAGCCATTTTGAATTATTTCTGCACATTCCACAGGAGCTATCATTTTTTTTTATGTTTTTATCAGCTTGTAAGGGTAGGAGTATACTCCTGTTGGGGTTTACATACCCTGTTTCTGGATGCCCTGTCTGAGGGCTTTATCTGCATACTTCCCTGAAGTATTGGTTTTTGTAAGTGGTTTACCCACACTACAGCGTATGCGTTTCAGCATCTACAACATGTAATTTTCTGAAATTAATGGAAATTACGCGCTCTTTTCTTCGGGAAAAAAAAAACATTTTATGAGATTGATACCCGTGCATACAAATTGTTGTTTATATTAATTTGTTATACTATTAGACGCTTTAATTCATATTTTTATTTTCTCCTTTCATTATGGTGTTATATATAAAGAAAAACCAGCTAACATCAAATTGTGTTTTACTCACTTACACTTAAGTTCTATAAAACAATTGTTCACAATACAAGACAAAAAATAAATCTCCAGGATTCCAAACTACTTATTTTTCTCTAACATATATCTAATAATTTCACCATTCTTAAATATTTCATATATCTAAATTATATACTCTATTCCAAAATACAAATTCAGTTCTATTTCTTTTTACTAGCATTCTTACTCAGAATTCTTTCATTTGCATAGTACTTCGATATAAAACATTTTAAAAGCTCGACTCTTAAATGAATAAAATAATAGCGTATTCAAGATGATGATTTGAAAATGATATTTTGGAAATAAAAAAATGGAGCTACTAGGCCCCACACAACCATGAATTATTTTCTCAAAGAGTCCCCTCAGCTCTAAGGTCCGGAAGATCCTTATCTATGCTCTTTCTCATATTTTTTTCCTAAGCCTCTCTCACATTTCTACACAGCGGGAGTCATATCCAACCAAGGACAAAAAATACTCCCCTTTACCAATTTTTTTATTTATTTAGTAACTACCTCCACCTCAATCACCAGGTGGTAGGTGGTTACTTGCTCATTAATGAGATCCACTTCCACAACTCTCAAAGAAAACATCCTATATTTTTGGAGAAGTTATTGATTAATAAATTTCCATCATCACTAATAATCTAATCCTCATATGAGATGCTTAGGTCTTATTCATCGGGTTAATTAATTTCTAACCTTAACTTGCAACTATAGTTTTCTTTAGATAAATGTAGCTTTAGCATTATTTTCCATATTTTTTATTAACAACATAAACATACTTACATTCAGTACTTATCAGTGGCATAACACTGATAAACTAGTTTCAAGTATATCTCTAAAGTTAGAACAATAAACACACTTAACATATACAACTTTATAATATACAATTTAAGTCACGAGATATCACAATGCAATGACATTTGATTAAGAGTGCTTTTAATGGATATACACTTATACAAACACTAGTATGTTCCCTAGGCCAACAAGATTAATGTACCTTGTTGTATTCATTAGTGGTGTAGGTTGTCAAAAATCCTTGATTGCAATTACTAGAAATTTATCTCCTAACTATTATGAGGTTTATTTGTTATTATTACAAATATCGATAAACTCACAGTTGAAATATTCACCAAAAATAAAATATCATGTGGAAAATAAATTGGAATTGAGAAATAGATGCACACGCACAATAAAAATTGACACAATTATTTTAGAATTAAAAGTCCCCGGAAAAACCTCAAAGGGAAACCAGTGTAGCAGATGAGGGTTTATTTTATTATTATGCAATAATAATGGAGAGTACAATATCTATTTTCCCAACTCGAAATCCTCTAGTAGATAATCTGACCAAAATAATTAGGAGAAAAATTCTCCTTCTGCAAAATAATTTGGCCTCCCTCTAGCCTGATTGTATTACCTTATGGATACTTGTACTATTGGCATGCACAAGTTGTAAAATCCTAAATCTTCCTTCAAATGGGTTGTCTAGCCTCCTGCCACCTCTGGAAAAATTCGCTCTACCTCAGATGATCTTTCCAACCTTCGGCAATTGAAACAAACCCTTCCCGACAGCTTGCTCAGCTAGACTAACTAACTCACACTGCTTGGACGAATTTCTCTGCATAATATTTCAGCCTCCCTTTCCTTCCTCTTTTGACACTATAAAATTGTTAGGAAACTCTCTATAATTCTCCTCTTTTGCTCCCTCAATCACTAATGCTCTCTTTTTGGCTAAAACTTACTTCCTTGTTGAATCATGGCAACAAGATAGCTTGAACTGCCAAGGTAACTTGCTCCCCTCTTGTGTCTCTCTCCATCCCATCAAATTTCTCTTATAATCAGTCATTGGAGCTTCAACGACCACAATTAAATATTCGTTGATAGTTAATACCATCTTAGACTTGATCCAAGTCATTTTCTGAAAATCTCTAACGTCTCCTTAATTAATTCCCTTTAATTAACCACTTTTCCCAAGTTAGACTTGGGAGATATTTAAATGATGGCTAATTAATTTAATTAAGGTGTTTCACAAGCTTATCTTGTAAAACCTTTTTTGGGTTTTGGATATTTTGTGTTTTTTAGCCTCTTAGACACAACTCAAGACTAGAACACCTATACAATGCTACAAAAACAACAAAAACTAACACTCCCTCTTAGCGAGGAAGGTGTTATCTCCACTCCAACATCTCTCCTCTGTAGTCAAGCTATGTTGCTGGTGTCTAACACCTATAACACATTGTCATTGTCCACCAAGATACTTTGCATACTCTGATTCACCTTTTAACCCTATAGTTGAACCACTCTACATCTTCATTGTTGTTGACACTACGCTGTGCCTCCCTGCATTAGTGCCAACACTTCCTTCTTTTCATTTGATCTCACGTTGTTGTTGCTGATGCAAATACTGCAGCTGAGAACACATATATTATCCCTACAACTGGCTTCTACACATATCCCTTGAGTTTCAGACTGCAACTAGTTCTTCTCCATCTATTGATTATTTGATTGCACCCAACTATATTTGTGCCTCTCTAATATCTAACTACAACTAGATCTACACTATCCATCAAGATCTAACTATGCTTGCTGAAATCTCCTACTATTGAATATTGTGAACTCCCATAACAAGGGTGATGGTCCTAATACAACAACTTGAACTAATCTACAAATCTCATTATTGCTTCTCCACTAGATCTTGTCTGATCTTGCAACTCTAAAGCACTACACTCCTCCATCTAGAGGTGTAGTTACAAAAATTATTCAACCTGGAGGTCAACTCATCTATCTATGCTCGCACTATTCACTTACGAAGTTGTACGAACCTAGATCTATCACCAACTTAGTCATCTAGCCTCCCTATACGTTTGGAAAAAATCTCTTTACCTCTTAAATTATCTTTCCAGCCTCCGACAACTGAAACAAACCCTGCCTTGCAACTCACTCAACTAGACTAACTATTTCGCATTGCTTGGATGGCTTTCTCTCTAGATGATTTCAGACTCCCCTTTCCTGCCTTTCTGACATTAGAAACTGCTAGGAAACTCTCCATAATTTTCCTTTGGTTCTCCCTTAATCATTGGTGCTCTCCTTCGAGATCGAACTTACTTCCTTGCCGAATCACAACAACTGGATAACTCGATATCCCAAGGTAACTTACTCCCCTGTGTGGTTTTCTACATCCCATAAACTTGCTCTTATAATCTCTTATTGGAGCTTCAACAACCACGATTAGATCTTCATAAGTGAATAAGATCATCTTATACTTGATCCAAGTCATTTTTTGGAAGTTTCTAGAGCATAAGTCGATCTCCTTAATTAATTCCATTTAATTAACCACTTTTCATATGTTATACATAGGAAATATTTAAATGATGGCTAATTAATTTAATTAAGGCATTTTTCAAGCTTATCTCGTGAAACCTTTATTGGTTTTTGGAGATCTCGTGTTCTTTATCTTGTTAGACACAACTCAAGACTAGAACACCTGTGGGATGCTACCAAAACAACAAAAACTAACATAGGTTTCCTAAGTCACAATCAAAACACGAGAACCTAACAAGTACACACTAATGGTTGAGCCCTAAACCTAAATACCTCAAAGTTGTCAAAATAAAAAATGCTCTATCTACTGCACATCCTTTTCATATTAGTTGTCATCACTCATATTCCTAGGGGCATCCTACACTACATCAATGAGGATCACTGTCAAACTCAAATTCCTATATCTACTTCATGCAAAGGTTTGGTGTTTCACATAAGGCAAATACATATTATTATTATTATTATTATTTTATGTCTTCATGAGTCATGTGTAGCAAATAATAATTTTCATGAATATAAAAATGTTAGGTCCCTATACTACTAGTGTAACCCCTTATTGTTATTAGTACAACCCCCTTATTATATTGTTGTGACCATGTAGCCCCCATATGGTTATTATTGTGCCCCATAGAAGCCCACTATTTTTATTATTGTGCCCTTACATTGTTATTGTTATGTTGGCTCTGATTATATTATGACCCCTTAGACTCCTATATATAGAAAGGAGGTCTTGTCATTTGTATCATCCAAGAATTGTTCATTTGTGTAATGTAAATGAGGTTGCCCCCTCGAAGAGGCTTATTTATAAGGCGTTTATCTATCTTTTCTATCTTTTTGTGAGCTAGTTTCATAACATTTGGTATCAGAGCTTTGGATTCTAGGGTCTCGCTGCTCCAAATAGGTCTTCGTAGCATTTTCGCTATATCGTTTTTTCTGCGGCATTTCAGAAGCTAAGACAAAAACCCATTTGAGAAGAAATCGCAATAAACCTCGGGTCCGAATTTCATATCTTTTTTCGCTATATTTTCGGAGATACAGTCAAAGACATTTAGATTTTCTGCACACTCTCAGATTACATCCCAAACAAGTGACCTGGGGAAAATTATCATAACTGTTTCTCTGAGCATCAAATTTAAATTTCATAAGAAGTTATAGAAATAGGATGGACTGTAGTTTTATGTGTATATTTTTCAGATCCAAAGATCGAAATAGTGCACGTGGCACTTCATACAAGTTCAAACTTCTTAAAAGGTATATAATCAGGTCATCTTGGGAGATTGTGCATAACTCTTTCTTGGAGAATCCAATTTCCATCATACTGGTGGCATTGGAAAGAGGATGCAGAGGGATACTGTAGGTCACATTTTAAGAATTGGAAGGTCTGAATTTACAGAGTGACAGTCATTTCAAGATTGAGCTCCTAAAATCAAGAAAAGGCGATATGAGGAAGTTTGATGGCAAGGATCTGGTAAATTGTATACTATAAATGGAGCAATATTTTGATCTACATGAGGTGCAACTGTTACAAAAGGTACGTATTGCATCTTCATATTTAGAACCGTATCAATTTTTATGGTATAAAGGTCTTTGTTCTCGTAAACCACTCCTTATGTAGTCAATTTTCATGGAGGAAATGATAGCACATTATGAGGATACAAAGAGAAACACCTTCTTTAGCCAATTGATAAATCTCAAAGAAAAGTGGTCAATGGCAAAGCACATTGAGGACTTTCAAAAATTGAATATAAGGGAAAATGATATTCCAAAAAATTGGAGGATTGATGTCTCCATAGGGACTTTAAAGGATAACATTCAACATGAGGTTCATCTTTGGGAACTTGATTCATTGAAGAATGCATTCAAGTTGGAAAGAAAAGTGGAAAGCAAAATTATGGCAACAAGGAAGTCTACCCCTCACAACTATCAAGATGGAAGTGTTGTTTCTCCTAGAATTCCACAACCTACAAGGCTGACACCACAACAATTGGAAGAAAAAAGAGAAAAAGGAATTTGCTACAATTGTGATAACAAATACATTAAAGGTCATAAGTGTGCTGAGAAGAAATTATTTTACATTGAGTGTGAAGAGGAGGAAGAAAAGGATCAAGAAACATTAAAAGAAGAGGATATACACCAGGAACCAACCTCAGAGAAAGAAGAAATGAATCCGGCCATATCTTGTAAAGCATTGACAAGAATTACCACTCAAACTCTCAAAATAGAAGGACATATCAAGAAGAAAAATGTTCAAGAAGTGAAAGATCATATTGAGCATCAATAAATGAATCCGACCATATCTTGTAAAGCATTGGCAAGAATTACCACTCCTCAAACTCTCAAGATAGAAGGACATATCAAGAAGAAAAATGTTAAAGAAGTGAAATATCACACCGAGAAAGAAGAAATGAATCCTACCATACCTTGTAATGCATTGGCTGGAATTACCACTCCTCAAACTATGAAGATAGAAGGACATATCAAGAAGAAAAATGTTCAAGAAGTGAAAGATCACATCGAGCATCAAGAAATGAATCTGACCATATCTTGTAATGCATTGGAAGAAATTACCACTCCTCAAAGTCTCAAGATAGATGAACATATCAAGAAGAAAAAGATTCAAGTAGTGAAAGATCAAATCAAGCATCAGCAACAAGTTCTCCAACTTTTAAAGGATAACACCACTTTGGTGCAGAATCAAATGAAGCAACAGGAAGATCAACATCGCAGTGAAGAAAGTTTTGATGGAGGCAATTGGTTATTTTTACGGCTACATCTCAAGAAATCTATTTATGAGAAGGAAATGTTGGCAATACTACATGCACTTAAGAAATGACGACCTTACCTAATGGGAAGAAACTTCAAGGTAAAAATGGATCATGATAGTCTTAAATACTTTTTAGAACAAATATTATCTTTAGAAGAAAAGAAAAAATGGGTCACAAATATGTTGGGTTATGACTTTGAAATCATTTACAAAAAAGGGAAGAAAAATGTTGTTGCAGATGCACTCCCAAGAAAGGATGAGGATGTGGAAGCAATGTTTTATGTTATTTATATCATCCAACCAGATTGGATAAACGAAGCAAGAGTTAAATGGAATAAGGATGAAGAAGTGTGGCCACTCATTCAAAAGTTGCAGAAGATCCCAGTTCAAACAATATTGCCAGAACTTGACGAGGAAGGAAAAATCATATTGGAGCCTCGAGCAGTCACAGAAACAAGAACCCTACATCTACAAAATCGATCAATTTCAGAGTATATAATCAAGTGGAAGAACTTACCTGCTGAAGATTCCACATGGGAGGACAAGAATTTTATATAGAAGCATGAGGAACTACTCAAGCGTTGAGGACAACACTTTTTGAAGGAGAAGGGCATGTTAGGTCCCTATACTACTAGTGCAACCCCTTATTGTTATTAGTACAACCCCCTTATTATATTGTTGTGCCCATGTAGTCCCCATATGGTTATTATTGTTCCCCATAGAAGCTCACTATTGTTATTATTGTGCCCTTACATTATTATTGTTATGTCGGCTCTGATTATATTATGACACCTTAGACTCTTATATATAGAAAGGAGGTCCTGTCATTTGTATCATCCAAGAATTGTTCATTTGTGTAATGTAAAGGAGGTTGCCCCCTCGAAGAGGCTTATTTATAAGGTGTTTATCTATCATTTCTATCTTTTTGTGAGCTGGTTTCATAACAAAAAATAACAAAAAGCACCAACCACAAATAAAATGAGCATTAATAGAGTTCTATGCATATGTAGATTTCATAAACATAAGTTGTTGGTAATTATTGTTGCTCACCTTTGAAAAATATGTGACATTTCTTTGAATTTATTTTTGATGTTGGAAATATTCCAAAGGAGTTGGTCCACAACATTGGATAAGATCATCATGGTGTCATGTACTTATCCTCAACCAACTAACTTATCTTTTGTGACATTATTATAGTAGCAATGTGGTAATGTTTGTGATGAACTTAAGCATGTTACTTGTAAAAATAATGCATGTGGAATTATTTTGTTGAATGCCTACACCGAAGTCTTATTGGCCTATGACCTGCCACATAGCATTGTGGCATTGCCCATTATTGACAATAGCCTTCTTCTTGTTCCTTGAATTTCCTTCTTTTGTGCACTAGTTATTATTTTGGAAAAAAGGGACATAAGAGCAATGAACATGATTGGGTAGGTTGTAAGTAGGAATGAATATGTTGTGACCTCCATAATTTTTAGTTTCAATAATAGATTCCTTATGTTCCTTTTATGTGGTGGACACAATGCTTCTATAGTTATATTATCTAGTAATGAGGCTTATGACTTTCACTTGACATTGATGTCTCTATGTAGCTCACCTAGATCCCTTTCATTAAGTATCGTTACTAACAATATCAAATCAATAACAAGAAGATCATTGCATGTAGCATTGCTCACCTTAACTCTAAAACCATGCCTTGTATTTTGCAACATCCTTTTACAATGTGAGCCTCATCACATAAAAGTAGCTAAGATGGAGAACATCACATGCATGGCCTTTGTAAAGCCTTTCGATAATAGTTTTGATCCCAAGATTGTCTCTTGGACATAATTTGAACTAAGGGTGCTTACCATCTATTTCATTTTACACAATGATCCAACAATGTAGAGAGTACGTTATGCCTTTCATTCCTTAAAACATATTTTAATGGAGGTATGAATCTCATAACAACCATTTCCATTGGTATTCAATAGATGCAAGATACCCTTTTATAATTACATTTTACAAACAATTCTCTAGACTTCTCCTCTATATTACTATGCTTGCAAACCACTTACTTTAACTTTACCCCCACATTTACAATTAATTCATATTTAAAAGTTCCCTTTACTTGTTTCAAACAATTTTTTTTTTAATTTATACAATGGGAAAACCTAACATAACTTAGTTATCAAAATTGGTCATTATTTATGAATGTAGGCTAACTCGTCATTATTATTCAAGGAAAACCACACCACCTAAAATGACTCACTAGTGGTTCATAAGAGGGCAAGATTTCGCTCCTGCCAGATCCATTTAGGTCTTGGGTTGTTAATCTCTTTCCTTTGAGAAAGGCAAATTCTTAACCAAGTAAAAACAATGTTAAGTTATACTCCAAAATATTACTTGTTTCAAACATATGCTAATGCTTTAATAGAGAAATTTGCAAAAGTCAAATGATATAATGAGCTTTCCAAATTCAATCATATGCTTAATAAAATTGGTAAACCCACAAAATATCTTAATGAAAATCTTGTAATGTATAAAGTTTCTTATTAAAATCTCACTTGAAGTTAAAGTATTTAAAAGGTTTTTATATGAAAATCTTGATAACTAATGGTCATATTGATTTCATAGTTATTATAATCTTGACTATGCAAATATATCTTCATTTCTTTTTGAAGATGGATTTTTTTTTTTTTATAATTATGAAAAAATTAGGAGGGAAATTTTAATGTCACAAGTTATTATTTTGGTTATTTGGTTGATTATTGACTAATATAAGTTTATTTTTATTTTGAATCTATCAAATGTTTAAAGGGATTAAGTTTCTCAAAATACAAACATCCTTTTTAAGATAAAACTTGAGGTAAGATTTGCACCTCAAGTAATTAGATTCCTCACTTAATACATTTGAAGCTAAAATGAATCTATACTAAATCTTTATAATACTTTTTGTATCTTATATAAATTTCAACATAACGCTATGAAATAGAATAATTATCATCATTTTAATTGATATGATAGGATGAATATATAATTTACAACTTTTTTTTTTAATGTGGTTAATGTATATTGAATGGTGGTGCTAAGTTGATAGAGATGTCTGGCGAGATCCACCTGAAAAGATCACATCTTCACATCTTGGTTACTTGTAGAGCCTAGATGAATTGACCCAAAAACTCTGATTAGAAAAGTGTTTAATGATGGAAAGCCTAGAAACTACGATTTATATATATAAATCCATATTACACATAACTATTACAACGTTTTTATAGCATAATACAATAGGTACAATGTTTTTATTTATGTTTCTGGATATTATTAATAATAATGTAGTCAATTTCAGACATGACCCTTTGGCTTCTACATTTGACAGCCATCAGCACATGGTTCTGCAAATGATAATACTGATGCTGCTGGAGATTGTGATTGTGCAGAAGCTCTTCCAAGACCTCCCAAGCGCACTGAAGTTCCAATCCTTAGATCTTCTAATGTTGTAACGTCAAGGAAATATGAGATAGAACAACATTTCGATCCCAATCCGATGTTTCAGGAACCCATCAGTGCTATAAAGCTCCACTCTCCGAATCTCATAATATTCTACGGAAATCTGAGGGAGAAGACGTGAATGCGCATCTCAATGTTTCGGGTTTCCCACAGTGTGATGAACCTTCTGTTGGAAGAAATGCTTCCATGTAAGGTGTGGGTTGTCATTGTGAGTCCCTGGGTGTCAATCTAGAAGTACATAGTTTCCTATGTGTGAGTTGTAATAACTATCTAGATCTATCAGTGTCACTGATCTAGATACTATAAATATGTAACTCGTGAGATCAATAAAAAATCATGAGAGTGATTTGTGTTGTGTTGTACAATCTTTTTGGTTCTCTTTCATATTTCTAACATGGTATCAGAGCTAGATCTTGCTTGATTCCCTCACTGGGAAAGCTAGGAAGATGAGAGATCCTTGAATATTATTTCTCTGTAAATAAAATAGGGTAGGAGATTGTGTTGTGTGAGTAAATTATATTATTTTTTATTTGTATATATGTTCACTATTAGAATTAATGGAGATTAGGTGAATATTGTTACTTAGTTATGATTAAGTTTTTTCTTAGACATTCAGTTCCTATTATTTAGGGATTTGTTTTACTATCCCTCACAAAATATATCTATTTATTATTGGAGTTTAATGTGAAGCCTAAGCAGGTGCATTTCCTTGTAGGAGTTCTTGGTGATCCGCACCTGTGAGATCCTCTTGTGTTGTTTGCTAATTCATGTCTTCCATGTGCAACTGTTGACATGGTATCGAAGCTACATGAAAGAAAGGCATGTAAACTAATGTGAGGGAAAGTACATCATCACTGGGAACCTAAAGAGTAAGTGCGAAAAGTCATGGAGAAGCTGAAGGGTAATTGCGAAGACACTGTTCATCCCTTCACGCGAATTGTATTTTCCGCTTCGTCATAGGAATCAGATGTATCTCTATGACTAGTTGCAGATGCGCAGTTTAATCACTGTGACGATTGACTTGCTGCGTTTTTTAAGGCTATGTTTTGAAAACGGTGGACTGTTGCGTTTTTTTTTAGGAGGTTACCTGCAGAAGGCGGAGATCACCCTAGTTTTGCCACGTGAAGAAGCTAGCTGAGACGGCTTGTGGTTGATCATTGAAGAGAAGTGCGTGGAGACTAATTCTCTCAACCTTGCTGTGTGAAGAATCTAGTGAGTGTGGTGGATGACATTGCCTATTTCTGTGAAAAGCAGTGGTTGCACGTGAAGACTGCGGGTGCTCTGCTGTTTGCACAGAGGAAGTGTATTGGCCGAGAGAAGCTCGGTGACTACAGCAGTGTCGAGTGAGAGGTTTGTTGTTCTTCCTCCTCCCCAAGGTGGTGAAGAAATAATCTTCCCTCCGACAATTGTTTATTTTTTTGTGTGGTGTGATCTAAAAGGAGATATGGCATTGAAATTTGAGAAATTAGTATTATTGAGGGCAACATTTTTTTTTTTGCGAAGAAATTCTCAGTGATCAGGTTTTTTTTTTTTAACATTTGAGGGTTGTTGAAAATTTTATTCATATAAGATGAATAAGCAAATTGTCGAAGCTTATCTCAATGAGAGTAATAAGCTTGATAGTTCCAATTACACAAATTGGAAATTTAAGCTCCAGACTCTGCTTGAGGGATAGAATGCTTATAGCATTGCCACCGGTGATGAAGTCAAGCCGACTACTGCAATTGGTGGATCAAAACAAAAATTCAAGACTGGGAGAAAAGGGAGATGAAGGCAAAGGTGATACTCAAGTTATCATTCAAAGATTGCATCATCCCTCACATTCGAGATTGGAAGATAGTGAATGACATCTGGACAGTTCTCAAAGAGATGTATGAGATCAAGAACACCAGTCGAACCTTGTACCTCAAGAAGAATATTATCTCAAACAAGATGGAGGAGAATGAGTTTGTTTCTTCATTCATATCCTGGACAAAGGAAGCTAAAGATAAACTATCTGATATCAGTCAAACTGTGCTAAATGATGATTTGGTGAAAATTACCATGAACGACATGACGGATGACTATCAGATGTTTATAACCGGATTGAATGCAAGAGAAAAGCCTCCAGGCTTTGAAGAGATCATTGGGATTTTGCTACAGGAAGAGGAAAGGAGGTTGTCTCTCAAACCTAAAAATCCAGATCTTGCATTGATGACAAAGTTCAAGCCAAAAGGGAAAGCAGTGGTTGATCACAAGAGAGGCAGCGCATCAAGAAGAAGGACACCACAAGGTATGACCCCGCATAAACATGACTCTGCTCCTCAATGCTTTTATTGTGGTAATATAGGCCATATTGTTAAATTTTTCCATAAGAAAAAGGCAGATGAGGAGAGTTACAAGCAGAGAAGACATGCAGGTCATTTGGCTGATGCAGATGCAGATACAGACCAGAATCAGGATGTCAAATTGTTTATGGCTAAGGCTAAGATTGCTCTAGCTACTGAGGAGGATGAATCAGATATTTGCTTCTTAGATTCTGGAGCCTCCTCACATACGACAAGTAAAAAGCAATGGTTCAGAAATTTTAGAGAATCCAACACTGGAGTAAAAGTATACCTTGGAGATAATAGAGGGTACGAGATCAAGGGACATGGAGATGTCCTTGTTACTCTACCTACTGGAAATATTAGGAATATATCTGATGTGTGATATATTCCTAGTATTAAGAAGAACCTGATTTCTGTGTTAAAGATTACAGATCAGGATCTCAAGGTAGAATTCTTTAAATCTCATTATATTATTAAAGACTTGTTGGACCATATGAAGCCTATTGCTACAGGTATTCGCATAGGAGGACTCTACAAACTGGATGTGAAGAGTACGCCACAGCAAGCCTTGATGTCATTGGATAAGTCTGCTGAAAATTTGTGGCATCAGCGACTTGGGCATATCAATTTCAGTGACCTTATTCTGTTGCAGAACAAAGGTATGGTAGATGGTCTTCCTATTTTGAAAAAGTTGCATATTGATTGTGAAGCATGTGCATTCGGTAAACAACATAGAGATGAATTTCCTGCTATTAAAGATAGGAAATGGAGGGATATACTCAAACTTGTACACACTGACTTATGTGGCCCGATGCAGACAAGATCGTTAGGTGGGGCCTACTACTTTTTAATCTTTGTTGATGACTTTACAAGATTCACATGGGTATATTTTCTTAAACAAAAGAGTCATGCTTTTGAATATTTCAAGCAATTCAGAAACATGATTGAGAAGCAAACAGGAAAGTTCATCAGGATTCTTCGATCAGATCAAGGCGGAGAATTCAAGAAATAGGTTTTCATCAAATACTGCAATGAGCATGGGATACAACAACAATTTAAAACACCTTACACTCCTCAACAAAATGGAGTAGCTGAGAGGAAAAAAAGAACACTGGTGGAGTGTGCTCGCAGTGTGTTGAAAGGTAAGAATCTAACCAATGGTTTTTGGGCAAAAGCTATTAATACTGCAATGTATTTAAATAATAGGAGTCCTACTCAAAGTCTTGAGTATAAAACTCCTTTTGAAGCATTGTTTGGCTTCAAGGCTGTAGTAAGTCATCTTAGAGTATTTGGTTGTAAAGCTTTTGCAAAGAGAACAGGAAGAAGTTAGATTCAAAGGCCATTAAATGCACCTTCATTAGATACTACAGTGAGTATAAGGCTTATAAATTGTTTGACCCTTCTACTCACAAGGTGTTTGTCAGTAGAGACGTAATATTCCATGAGTAGTTTGATGATGGAAATCCTGTTCAAAACAATGAAGAATGGCATGTACCCTTACTTCCAGAAGAGGATAGTGAAACAAGAATCAGTCAGCAATAGGAACAGAAGTAGGAACAGCAACAGGAATAGCAACAGGATAATGTGGAAGAAATCGAGTTCAGTCCACAAAGAGAAGAAAGCAGCAGAATAATTGAACCCCCACTACTCAGGAGATTGAGTAGGCCAAAACAGTTACGAGCTCGATATAGGGATTGTGTGCTCATGACTGGTATGTTAAACATTGCAGAACCTTCTAATTTTTATGAAGTTAGTAAAAGTTCTGAATGGAAGGAAGCAATGAAGGAGGAATATGAATCAATCATTAAGAACAATACTTGGGATCTAGTAAAGCTTCCTAATGATAAACAACCCATAGGTTGCAGATGGTTATTTAAGTTGAAATTTAAAGTAGATGGGTCTATTGATAAGCATAAAGCAAGGTTGGTGGAAAATGTGTATTCCAAGAAATAAGGTATTGATTTTGAGGAAACGTTTGCCCCTGTTGCAAAATTAAATAATATTAGAATGATTATTGCTTTAGCCACTAATCATCATCAGAAAATATATCAATTAGATGTTAAATCTTCTTTCTTAAACGGTGACTTAAAAGAAGAAGTATATTTAGTGCAGCCTGAGGGGTTTGTTAAGAAGGGAGAAGAGCACTTACTATGTAGATTAAAGAAAGCTTTATATGGTTTAAAACAGGCTCCTAGATCTTGGTACGAAAAAATTGACTCATTTTTCCTCATGCATGGATATAAACGGAGAAAAAATGATCCCAATTTATATACCGTGTTTAATGATGAGGGGTAGATAGTGATGATTTCTTTATATGTAGATGATCTGATAATGACAGGAAGTGCAAACAATCTCATTGAAGAAATCAAGCAGCAATTATTACAGAAATTTGAGATGAAGGACCTTGGAGAAATGCATTACTGTTTGGGTCTAGAAGTTTAGAGAGATTCAAGCCAAACTTTCTTATCCCAGGGTAAGTATGCAAAGAGTCTATTGTCTAGGTTCAAAATGGATGAGTGTAAGGCTGAATTTGTGCCTTTACAGCAGAATAGCAAACTTCAGGTGAATGATGGTTTGAGATATGCAGATGCAACACTGTACAGACAATTGGTTGGTAGTCTTATTTATTTGACTACAACAAGACCATATTTAGCTTATGTAGTGAGTGTTTTGAGTTAGTTCATGACTCAACCTCATGACAACCGTTGGCTTGTAGCGAAAGGAGTATTGAGGTATCTTCAAGGAACATCAGACTTTGGTATTTTGTATTCTGACTCATTGGATGTCAGTTTGAGAGGTTATGTAGACTCTGATTGGGCAGGAAATTTAGATGATAGAAGATCAATTACAGGTTACGCCTTCATCATTGGTTTCGGGGTCATCTCTTGGTGTAGCAAGAAGCAACATACTATTGCCTTATCCTTAGCAGAAGCAGAATATCAAGCTATGTGTGCAGTAGCATGTGAGGCAGTTTGGTTGCGTAGAATTATCCAAGATGCGGGAGAAGAATAGACCGAAGCTACGATTACCAATTGCGATAATCAGAGTTCCATCAAACTGGCTTACAATCCTGTGTTTCATAAAAGCACCAAGCACATAGGCACTCAATTTCATTTTGTCAGGGAGAAGGTGCTGTCCAAAGAGATTTGTGTAGAGTATTGTAACTCTTGTGAAAATATGGTTGATATATTCACTAAGCCTCTGGGAAGACAGAATTTTGATTTGTTTAGGGATACATTAGGTGTGTTTAATAACCCCTTTCTCCATTAATGGGGAGTGTTAGAATTAATGGAGATTAGGTGAATATTGTTACTTAGTTATGATTAAGTTTTTCTTAGACATCGAGTTCCTATTATTTAGGGTTTTGTTTTACTATCCCTAAAAAAATGTATCTATTTATTATTGGAGTTTAATGTGAAGCCTAAGTGGGTGTATTTGATTGTAGGAGCTCTTAGTGATCCACCCCTGTGAGCTCCTCCTATGTTGTTTGCCAATTCATGTCTTCCATGTGCAACTGTTGACATTCACCATAGGTTTGAGAGAGATTGGTAGTGTGGTAGTGGTTTGAGCGAGATTGGTAGTGTGGTAGTGCTGGGTTTTCATAGATCTGTATGTTGAATGCTTATTGAAGTATTGAGCTAATCCATGAGTTTTCAAAGAAAAATATTCAGTTAAAGATTCCATATGTGGCTGCAAACAATTCGATATCTAAAGGGATTTGTTGTTGTGCTTCTTTTACTGCAATGTGATTTTGTTCACCGCTCAATGATCTTTATGGTTAAGTGAGGTTCTGCCTTCTTTGTATGCAAGCACCGAAATCAGGAATCCGGATATGCACAAAATTTGCTTCAGCGATCAGCGAAAGTGTAATAATATTTCTTTTTAAAGATTTTGAAATCTCTGCAATGGTTTTGCGGTTGTGCACACGGATCTTTCCCCCTATATTCAGAGACATTGTTTTCGTTGTTGTTAAAACACATCGTGGATTATGTGCCCAGTTCTGCAGATCTCTGTAACCCATGTATTATCCATGCCAGTTTAAAGACTAGGGTCTCTCAGTGATTTTTACAATTGATCCAACAACCAAATAATATCGAGGTCAGTGGTTTGGGCAACATTGTTTGTGTGCATGGGGTCGTTTCGGCACAGGGATAAGAAACATCAATGTCATATAGCGGAGCATATTTTATCATCATTACCCTTATGTTTATCCCCATCAAGGCCTCGGCGTTGTAAGAAAGAGTTCTCTTGGCTATCTCGATTTTAGATACCTACGTTCCCATTCTCATGCCTCATGGATGGCCGCATGAATTGGTCGCTTTTATTACTTTGATTTGTGAAAACCTTTTTTACTTGAGATTATTTTAATATTGGAGTGGTTGGTTGGTATATTATAAAGATTTTGGTAAAGAGCAGGAGTTTTCGGGTTTGCATATTGTGATTTATAATTAGGGAAAAAAATAACAATGAGAATTATGAAATCGTGTTGATGTTTTTGGTATGGGTTGTAATTTTTTTGTGTAAAAAAAGAAAAAAAATGAAGTACCACAAAGAACAAGTTAACTATTGCATAGACTAATGTGACTCGCCATGCTTCAAGAGTATTAGTCATAAGTAGTTCTTAATAAGGTCAAGTTGGTGTGACCTGTCGTGCTCTCGGAGCATTAGTCACGCGTAGTTCTTAATAAGGTCAAGTTGGTGTAACCCGTTGTGCGGAGCATCAGTAAGGTATTTTATAAGGTCAAGTTGTAGAATTGTCTGTTGGAGATATTATGTATCTAGAATGCTATCTTAGATAACTGATGAAGGCTATGGAGTGCAGTGGATTCATAGATGGTGTCAGTTCCATAGGATGGTTTAGTATCGAGTCTGACCCGTTGCTCTCCGGGAGGTTGAGAAGTGTCAATTCTTCAAAGCTCATCAACGATGGTTAGAGGCGGTTATATTTTAAATGGAGGTCAAGTGACAACTCGAAGATGTGGTGGTGAAAGAGCAATGCTTGCAAGATTTTAGAGTGGATGTAGGTGTCATGAAAACCATATGAGACAAATTTGACAAAGATTTATTTATTGTTGTAATGTGGGTTTTTTATATTTTTTACATGTAAGCATTAAGGGAGGTTGTTGGAAGTAATGCTTCCATATAATGTGTGAGTTGTCATTGTGAGTCCCTAGTTGTCAATCTAGAAGTAGATAGTTTCCTATGTGTGAATTGTACTATGTGTGAGTTGTAATAACTATCTAGATGTGTGTTAGTGATCTAAATACTATAAATATATAACTGGTGAGATCAATAAAAAATAACTAGAGTGATTTGTGTTGTGTTGTATGATCTTTCTAGTTTTCTTTCATATTTCTTAACACCTTCATCCTTCGGATCTTCTAATGTTCCAGTGAAATCAAAAGGAGAACAAGTGGATGTCAATCCTAATATTTGAGAAGCTCCATCCTCTTCCTCTTCTAGTGGTGCAATTAAATCAGATCTCATTCAGAGCATAAAACATCATATTGGTCAAGCCGACGGGAAAGAAATGGATGTTAATCTCGATGAATCTTCAGTTTCCATCTGAGAAAAAAGACAAATTATATTATAATTAGATTGTGAATTATATTCTTAGATAGTATTACAATTATTGTATGATATCTGATTTGAATATATTTCATTTTTTTAGAAAAAGCTTCCAGATAAAAAAGCATCGAATCCCAGCAATTTCCCTTGGCCTGAAGGCTTCAAGAAATTGAATGCCATATTGTCATGGGGAACCAACTTGAAGAACTTAAAGGAGTTACTGTCATCAGGATTAGATTTTGCTTCTACAATGGTGTGTATTAGTCCTCATTGATAATTTCATCACTTGCAACTAAAACTGAATGTCGAGTATAATTATATAAAATATGAAATTTTCTCTTCTTTTCTATGGTATTCAGAAAGATGTTATATCTGGACCTGTTAAAACAATCCTTGAGGATATAGGACAGGCAAGCATCGTTACTGCAAGACTACTTGTGGTGGCATCTACTTTGGAAAAATCTCACGATCTTTCTGATAACAAAGACATGTGTTGGGTTCTTATCAAAGAAATGAGTCAGCTTGCCAGTGTTGTCAAAAGATTGCATGAAAGCCCCAAAAGATTGAATGGAAGCCCCAAGGAAACGGTCAATGTAATCAAAGAAGCAACAACGTTAGTGGTTGAAGGCCCAATCATGTGCTGTACTCAGCTTGGCAGTTCGGGCTGGAAAAGGTAAATACTCAACATTATGTGGTAACTAATCTTATTTACCACGCGCTATATAAAGAACAGGGCTGTTGTCATAGTCAAATGCACACAAAGCTCATGGGTATACCCAAATATAGGAAATACATGTTTTTCATTTAATTTCATAGCTTGATTGCAGCTTTTCTCAACAACCACAAACAAAGCCGATCTGAGTGGCATTACACAGAAGCTACATTTCATGTATTCAAAAATTAGTGTCAATATCGGTATTAGTAATTCAACGGCCATCGCCGAAGAGTCTAATAGGAATTCAATTAACACTGAGCGTGTTTTAGCTGCCATCGAGTCTAAGTGGAATCACCCTGTGTCCAGAATATATCCTGAGCAGGCTGGTAAATATATTTTCAAAATAAATTATATTGAATTTTATAGTTATTGTGAGTTTTATTTTATTATTAATAAGTTTAAATATGGATCCCGCGTTGAATATTGTTGTAACAGTTGGAATCGAGGACTCAATTAAAGATTTTGTTAGCCGTTAGAAAATTGAAAGTGATGATCAGAATGCGGTCACGGTTATCCTCCATGGTTTCGGAGGGATGGGCAAGACCACCCTGGCAGATGCGGTGGTTTCAAAAGATACGGTCATTTCAAAACTTGTGGGTTTTAAATATTCCAAGGTTCGGATGCGTGAAGATAGCGTTATAAATCTGCAAAAATATTAGAAGATTTGATGGAACCTGGAGACACTATTTCAAAGATTAAAACCCACCAGGATGGACAGCGAGAGCTGCGAAAAAGATTAGAGCAAGTGCAAGCTTTTCTATACATTGATGAAGTTTTGGACGGAGATGCGCTTAAAGAGCTTTTGCCGGAGGATATGAGTAGGGCAAAGAAGGTGAGGCTCCTCCTTACTGTACGTAACGAAGATGTGAAGTATGCATGCCCAAGGCAGTGTACAGAGCCCAAAATCTATACGATGCAGGAAATTCAGCCTGAAACAACATTGACGATTTTAAAGAGGGAAATAAAGGATGGAATAAATGAGAGTCAATTCAATGACATCATACGCACATGTGGTGGAATTCCCCTCATGTTAACATTAGCAGCACCATTCATAGGTCGCCCTCCTTATAAACAAGAAGCTTATTCTACACTGGTGCTCCAGGAAAATAAATGGCCAAGTAAGGCCTTTGGGCCTATGCATTGCGCCTTTGCCTACGATGCTCTTCCCCCTGAGTGTAAAGATCCATTTTTAGACATATGCTCATATTTTGAAGGATGGGATTGGGAGGCAGTGGAAGACATTGTGGGAAAGGATGAACTGAAAATGTTAAAAAGCAGAGCTCTTGTTACTAGAGCCAAAAATGACGTTGCAAGTGTACACGACGTCATCTTAACACTTGTTCGCCAAAAGTCAAAGGAAGGAAATGAAGTGAGGTTGGCATTCACTGCAAGCAAACTCACGGAGTTCCTCGAAGAGAAGGTAACAAATCTATGAACGATATGCATCTTTGTTTATACAGTCTCCATTTTTATTTTATTTTAATTATACTTTTATAATGGGATGCAGCGTGCTGAAGGGATTAAAGGCATTTGGTTAAGCGAAAATAAGGATGCCTTGGAAATATCTGCAGCAATACTCGACTTAATGTTTAAATCATTGAGAGTTCTTCGACTTGGAAATCTGGGAAATGTGGAGGGAAAGTGCAGTGAAATATTTGAGAAGTTCGTATTTTTTGAAGGGAAATTTGGCCAGCTTCCGTTTCATGATGTGTCAATGTTCACGAAATTGAGGTACCTCAGTTATCAACCCAATCATGAGTTGAAGCTCTCCAAGGCAAGTGATGCTATTTCCCCATTCATTGTTCCTGAAAAATTGAATCTACGTAGGAAATTGTTTTTACTAGTTTTAATGATTCATAGTACATACGATTGTGACATATCAGTTGTATAACTTGCAGATGCCTTCAAGTTTGAGGCACATGGAAGTCGATGGAATAACACTTTCTGATGCCTTTAAAATCTCTTCCAATGCTCTTGAACCACTTAAACATTTGAGAATACTACGATTGGTCAACTTTTATTGGTTGAAAAATCTGCTAAACTTTTATTGGCTGGGTAATCAAGTAGAAGGGTTGCATGAGCTATCTCTTTCAAAACTACAAATGTATCACGAAGCTGCCGGATTCAATTTCAACGCTTCAGTCTTTACGGATATTGAAAATGGACGGTTGTTCAAGTTTGACTGAGTTGCCGGTTGATTCGGATCCTTGAGTTCTCTACAAGAACTCCATCTAGATGGTTGCTCTAATTTAGAGGCACTTCCAAAGAGTGTCGAGAAACTTTTATCATTGACATTCTTGAATTTGTTTGGCTGCGAAAGCCTATTAAATCTCCCTCACTGCGTAGGAGACTTGACACACCTTGTTGAATTAAATTTAAATAATTGTGGACTACTAAAAAGTATTCCTGAAGGCATAAAAACCTTAACAAGCCTTGTTGAATTAAATTTAAATGGTTGTACAGAACTCAAAAGTATTCCTGAAGGCATTGGAGAGTTGAAGCTATTGTGAGCCTTGGGTGCGTCAAGGTGTTCAACTCTTAATACAACTACCCAATGGGCTTTGCAACCTCTCCTTTATCACACATATTTCATTTGAAGAGTGTAAGAGCCTAAAGAAACTTCCAGATCGGTTTGGTCAACTAGCAAGTCTAAAAGCGCTGTCCTTCAGACGGTGTAGATCACTACAGAAGCTTCCGGAACGTTTTGGTCAACTCAAAAATTTGGAGGTGTTGGATCTTGGAGGTTCCGACGAGCTTAGAGAGCTATGCAATGACTTCCACTGCCTCTCCTCCTTGCAAAATCTAGATTTGAATGGCTGCAGAAATTTAGAGAAACTCACTTTAGATTTCCATTGCCTAACCTCATTGCAACGTCTAGATTTGAGCGGATGCACCAAGCTAGAAGGAAAATCCATGGACCACGTGGTAAAGATGAACGCATTACAACTTGTGCACATCAAGAGAAGCAAACAATTGGTGGAGAGATGGGCAGAAATTCAAAGAGATGGCGGTGGATCATGGTCCTTTACAATTATTTCAGGGCAGGTGATCATATTGTTGGGGATTTTTCTCGTAAAATCCAAAAAACAAACAAACTACACACACAGAGACAATGCTCTGTTTCTCTGCCACAAGATCTTTTCCACTGGGAAGCTTAAAAATAGATTTCTGAGAACAGAGTATTACACACCCATAAAAATGCTTGTATTCATTAAAATATAATGCCCGATACAACATTCATCCTCTTTCACCCTCTTTCACTCAGAAGGATTCACCAAAAAGAAATTCAACAAAAGTTACTCTGTCTCTTCTTGAGATTTTACACTGTTGTGTGTAAAAACTTCATTTACATTCATTGTTGTAAAAACATTTTACGTATACTGCTGTAAAAATGATTTTTACATATGCTGCTCCAAAAAAACATCATGTGCTCCTGCACATTACAAAACCTCACAAATATTTTCAATACAATATAAACCTGTTAAAATTCTCCCCTGCTTCTTCTACGCACTGCGGTGTGATTCATTTCCCTCACATACAATACCAAAATGCTTGGACTCATTCTATGTTGCTGCGTTTCAGTGGTCTTCGTCTTCGTTCTGTTCTTCATTCACCTCATGTGCAAATAAAAACATAAAACATTGAGCCCTTTTCATTTCTGTTGGAATATTAATTCCAACTGTTGTGCAACAGCAGTGATGCAGGACATCGCCGATGAGTGATCGCTGATATCGCATCAGCGAGCCGCAATAGAGGACTTACAAAAGAGTCGGCGTATTTGCGGTAGAACTGCAGTGAACAGTTGAACAGTAGCAGCTACTTTATCTATTTGTCCTGATCCGGCGCCCCACATGTATTCCAAAAATTTTAAGCCACCGCCATTACCATCTTTTCACTCTTTAATTATTTTTGAGTTCCCGAAGGAGGAAAGATCAGATACAGCACTACATCATTACTTCTCAATGACCATATTAATGAGCAGAACGGCTGAAAGAGAAAAGAACCAGCCTCGAGCCAACGTAGCATTTATCAGTCATAGATTTCATCACCACCGACTCAAGAAATACAGCAAAAGATCAAATCTGTTAATCATGAGCAGCAGAGACTTCATCAGCAAGTTAAGGCGGTGAAGACCCTTTCCTGCACTATATATGTGTAGAGCCACAGCAGTGTTAATCACTCTGCAATGTAGCACAACAGCACTCAAATGTAATTTCTGTGTGTTTAAGAAAAAATGTGCAGCAGCATGAGCTCACATGAATGAAGCCCTCTTGCACAGCAGTGCAGTGATAAACAACAGTGATAGATAGAGTTGCTGAAACAAAGTGCTGAAACAGAGAGATGCTGAAACAGCAGTACTAAGACACAGTGCTGAGACAACAGTGCTGAGAGAAAGAGTTGCTGAGACAACAGTGCTGATACAGCTGTATATGCAGCAACATAAATAGATTGAAAGTCCTTTTGTAACACACAGTAGTGTAGAACAAGAGAGTTTTTTTTGTATTGCACAACAGTGCTGAAATTTTCTGAGATAGTTGTTTTGTGGAACTGAAGCGTTCCTGTTGTAATCCCTCTGTCAAGAGGAAGATGCTCTTTAGCATAATATTTTGTGAAGATCCCTCTACGTGAGAAAGACTTATTTTATCAGTTAGTTTATCGTTCATAAATAGAAGTTTCTTTTTGCCTGTTGCTGTTACACCGTAAGTCGAAAAATACTTGACGTCAAAAATCCCTGTTACTGTTACACCGTAACTCAAAAAATACTTGACGTCAAAAAGTTACGTTGCTGCAACACCGAAAAATTTACGTTGCTACAACACCACGAACAACAACTAAAAAAAAATTGCGTTGCTGCAACACCACGAACAGCGTTGCTGCAACACAAGTTACAGCAACTGAAAAAAAACTGTTGCTGCAACACCGTTTCCAGAGAACGAATTTTTTTGTTTTTCTGAGTTAAAAACAGAGTATTTTTCTGTGTCAAAAACAGAGTATTATTTTGATCAGTTTTTGATCCTGAGGCAAAGTAGAGTATTATTTTATGCTCTGTTCTTGTGTTTTTGAATTATCAGAAAACAGAGTATTGCTCTCTGTTCATATTTTTGTTGTTTCAGAATTTATCAGAAAATTCTCAACAGTGGAAACAGAGGATTTTTCCACTGTATTTTGTTTGGAATAACCAGAAATTCCCGACATGGTATCAGAGCATTGTTCTGCTCTGTTGATTTTGTTTTTGGAATTTTAGCAGAAAAATTCCCAACAATTTCATTCGTTATTTTTCATTCACCCTTGCAACGCTGTGCAAGCCTCAATTGTTGTTCACACGAAATATGAACATACACGGCCCCTTATCACTCTACGCACTGCTGTGCGATGCATAATCTCCTTGCTTCACACAAAAAATTGGTCAACACATATATAAAATTTTTATATCAAATACATATATGTTTCCATACGAAATCTCCTTACGAAATCTCTGACATTGCACTATATGCAAACTCATATCGTATATGTTTTATATGTTAACAAAAAGATATGATAAGAAAATGCACGCCGCAAAAAAAACTTAAATACTTCTACCAACTTTTTACGACTAGCATTAACCTTCATTAAATATTTTCTGAAATGTTGGTCAAACAAAAACGTTTACTCCACGTAATGTCATTTTGCAGGCTCGTATACAGGTTTGATTGAATGGACGGCTGAGATCATTGAAAACAATCGGACGACTCATGGTGATTTCGGGAGCCCCTTTCATGTTGAGCATTATGTCCCGACGGAGCAGTGGTTTTGCAAACGTACAGATGACCACGCATCCAAAACTGATTGCGTAGTGTACAGAAACCGCTTGTAGACCAAAAGCGATCCGATAACGTTAAGTGGTTTTCCTGACCTGTTTTTCTTGCTGCTTGCTGGCTGAGTCGGCAACTGACTGTGCCACCGTCGCTGTCCCTGTACAGCAGTTGGAATTAATATTCCAACACATACCACCCATCCGTATTTATCGATACCAACATTGTTAGTGCCTGCATTATGTTAAGTTCTCTAATAAATATGGACCATAACAACTTTTTCTTTCATCCACATTTTTCTTTCAGGATTTGTCAATTTCTAGGGTTGAAAAGGAGAACACAGAAAATAGTCTTTTATCGGAACTTGATGGCCTGCTTACTAATAGACGGGGAGAGAAATTCCATCTATCTGATCTTCCAACAAACACCCTCATCCTTGTCATCTGGAATTTCCAGCCAGATATATTTTATATAATGGACACTCGGATTTTGACTGAAAAGATGATAGATGAAATGCAGATAAAAGTAATTTGTATTGGTCCAGATTTTGATAAGTTTTCCACCAAAGTCTAAGATAATATATTTGTTGTCGATGTGCCGACAACTCGTGCCACTCAGATGGTGAAAAAGTGCACTTGACATTAGATTTAGAACTAGATCTGAGGAATGAATATCTTCAGATTTGATAGGAGGATGTAGGTGGGGGATGGCAATGAGAGCGATGAATATCTCCCTTGTTGGAGACTTCTGAGGCGATATGAAATGGAGGAATTTGTGGCGAGTAACTGTAAGAGATACCTACGGTTGAAGCAGCTTCAAGCAGAAAGGGATGAAAAGAGTAGTAATATAGAGTTGTTAACAGAATTGTTTGCAGCTGAAGGGAATGAAACGACTCCCGTGTTTCAAAAGAATGAGTCATCAGTACAACAGGTATGAATGCCTTTAACCTATAAGCTTTGGCATCATTATCTCCAATGGGCGTCTCCGCCCGTGATGTCCAGTTGAGTTAATTTTGATTACCAATTCTAATCACGTCATGTCTATCTCACTAAAACAAATTTTTACTCCATTTGAACAGTTTTCAACTTTATTTAACTCATTGCGCTCATTTATTTTGTTGCCGTCATCATTGTAGCATCGAACTGAAAACTTTTGTAGGGCAGATTTTGTTATTAATCAAAACGTTTATTTTCTAATTATAAAAATCAATGGCTATTTAATATTTTAAAATATTTTTAATAGTTAATTTTGTAATTAATTAAATTGATAGGTGTATTTATTTGGATTTGTAATTTTAGAATTTTTATTCAGTATAAGTCATTATATTTTCTTTATTTTTTTAATTAAATTTATTAATTAAAAACAAAATCATATCAACATGTCATATAAACATAAATTAGATTTTGGAATATGTAATATTAATAAGCTATATATTATGCCATAATATTGTAATAAATAAGTTAATTTAAATAATTAAAAATCTTATTATTAGTATGAATTTAATGGATAAATTAATTATTTTTATAATTAATAATAATAATAATTTAAAATAAAATTTGAATTTAATTAATTTTTATAATTGTTTTGATACTTATTGGCTTGCCCATTATAGGATCCAACCGCAAACTCCGAAGTGAAAACTACATGTGGAGTCGACAAATTGGAAGGCAAAACTATTCGTGAATGAGACCTCCCGACTCATTATTTTATGACATTCGTCTTCCGTCTTTGAAGGAGATGTATCTTTTGGGGAAAGTGAGACTTAATTTTGAAATTATTTCAATTCCTTTGGTGCAGCCAAGTGAGGTATTCGATGCATATAAGAAGTTTTCAAGTGAAGTTCCTTGGCTTGTCCTCCAAAATCCATGGACGACAATAACAAGGGAAGTCCAGTACTTCTTGGATAAACAGTGCACTGAATGGGAAGAGGGTGATGCATGTGAAAAATGGTATCCAAGTATAAATTGGATCATAGATCCAAACGGGAGAATCACTATTTATAGACCACCTATATCCCCGGGGGATATGAGGGATAGGGGAGAGGTGTTTAAGGTTTTTTTTAACTATTTAGAAAGGCAATCATATCAGGTGACATGGGGAGGAAACGCTCCTCTTATTACGTTGGGAAAAATTGAAGAAGTAAGAAAAACTGAATGGCAACAACTAAAGAATAGGTCAACTTTGGAGTTCCTTTTAGCCTTTGTGATCAAAATAGAGTTTTCAACTCCAAAGTTTATTATCATCCCATAGAAAATACAACTGAGATGGAAGGGACGTGTTTGCTAAATTTATCAAGGCATGAAAGTGTTAAATTATTAGTGCGTCTTCACCATTTGGAAGAAGAAGTGAATGAAATGGACCAAAGTGACAAGCAATTGTGTGAACTGGAAGGTATTTTACATTGTGTGAACTGGAAACCATCTTACAGTGGCTATGGAACCTTTACCTTCTTCGACAAGGTGGGGAAAATGGTTGGAGCTTTCAAAGGAGATGATACCCACTCGATTTTCAAACATGGCAGGAAAGATAAAGCACAAGGATTGATAAACTCAATGTCGGAGGGAGGAAAAGAAATGCATGATGAGGACAACAGGCTTATTAAGAAAATGCAAACAGCGTCCGCTGCAGCCGTTGAGCAAGAAAATGTGGATGTCTATTTCTGTTGAAAATGTAATTTCACCTACGCATTTATTCCTACCAAAACAGCTGCCTAAAACCGCCAGACTTTATCAGACCGCTTTTCACAAAAAGTGGTATTCCTTCAATCAGCCAGATACAATAAAATTCAGCCACGCGTCAACTGTACCTTCCTCAAAACCACTTTCCATCGGGACGTAAAGTTCGGTAGAAAAGACCCATCCGATATCGTTCTGAACCGTGTGATTACAAGGGAGGTCCCTTTCCCGCAGTCGATTAATGCCAAGCTGCGTAAATGCCTGCGGTTAATAAAGATTGCGTGAAGTAAAACAAATTTTGGTTGATCGCCGTTCATCTTAGTAAAACAATTAATGCACTTTATTTGGGTTGGTAAAGTTTTTTAATTTTAATGTTTTTATTTCTTACGGAAGTATGGGGATAGTAAATATGTATTCACTTGTTATATTTTTGTATATTTTTGGATATACATTGCAATGCAAAAGAATATGAACGCATATGCATTGTATCATATATATATATATATATATATATATATATATATATATATATATATATATATTGTTTATTGACCATTCTGTAATGCAAAGGTGAAAACGCATGTGCGAAGGTGAAACAAGAATAGAGCATGTATTGTTTTATGTGCTGGAGGTTTTTTTGTGATACGCATGAGCGTATAACAAAAATTTACACACAGCTGTGTAATTTTTTTTTAAAGGAGACAGAGTAATTTTGTTGAAATGTTTTTGGTGAATCCTTCTGAGAGAAAGATGATGAATTTTGTATCAAGCATTTTATTTTAATGAATACAAAGCTTTTGTGGGTGTATGTAATACTCTGTTCTCAGAAATCAGTTATAGCTTCCCTGTGCTAAGATCCTGGAGAAAAACAGAGCATTGTCTCTGTGTTCAGTTAATTTGTTTTTGGAATTTTACCAGAAAAATTCCCAACAGTGGTATCAGAGCATATCCAGGCTCTTTGAAGGTGTCAAAGAAGCTGAAGGAAGGAGTTTTTTGCTGCAACAACTTCTCCAGCAGAGTGAAGTCTCAGGCAAAAGGATTCAGGTATTTCTCAAAGTTTTTTTTTGAGTAGCTGTTGAAGACAGTTAGTGATTTTTAAATACAGTCAAGTATTTGAATCAAATTTAAAGTGCAAGGATGGTTGGCTCCAACACTAGCATGGGTATTTTTAATACTCAGCTCTCACATTTTAATGGGAAAAACTATGACTACTGGTCAATAACCATGAGAGCTTTGTTTGCCTCACAAGATTTATGTGAATTAGTTGAGGATGGTTTTGAAAAGCCAGCAGATGAAAATGAGTTTAATAGATTAACTCAGGCAGAGAAGGATCTGTTGAAGAGCAATAGGAAGAAGGATTCAAAAGCCCTTTTATTTTTGTATCAAGCAGTGGACTAGAGTGTGTTTCCAAGGATAGCAGCAGCTAACACATCCAAAGAAGCATGACAAACTCTCAAGACAACCTATCAAGGCATGGATAAAGTGAAGACAACAAAACTACAATTACTGAGGAAAGATTTTGAGAACCTGTGCATGAAAGAGTCAGACAATATTGACTCATTCTTCACACATGTGATTGGTCTGGTCACACAAATAAGGACTCATGGAGAAGTTTTTGAAGAAAGGAGGATTGTGGAGAAAATATTGAGGGTCCTACCCTCAAAGTTTGATGTGATTGTCACCACCATAGAAGAGACAAATGATCTCTCAAACTTTTCAGTTGATGAGCTTCATGCATCACTGATAACACATGAGCAGAGGTTGAGTAGAAATGAAAACTCATCTCTAGAACAAGCCTTCAAGACCCAAATGTCCTTTGGAAGAGGAAGAGGTCAAGGCAGAGAAAACAAGAGAGGAAGAGGCAGAAGCCAAAATAGAGGTGGAAGAAACAGTCCAGCAAATGCTCAAGGAATAGGCAGCAATCCAAATCAGAACCAAGGCCAAGGCAGCAACCAACAAAGTGGACAACATCATGTTCAAGGACAAAGGTATGAAAAATCCAATGTCCAATGTTATTATTGTAAAAAATATAGGCATTATGCAAATGAATGTAGGAAGAAGCAGCATGATATGAATAATAGATCTAGTGCAAATATTACTAGAGAAAATATCAGCCAAGATAATGTGCTGTTAACTTGTAATATGGCTGAAACAAACAATGATGATATATGGTTTCTAAACTTCAGTTGCAGCAACCATATGACAGGAAACATAGCCCTGTTTTCTGCTTTAGATCAAAATGTGAAATCACAAGTCACACTTGGGACTGATAGTAAACTTTCTGTTATGGGAAAAGGAGAAGTAAAAATATTTACAAAGAAAGGTGAAAAGAAAACCATAGCAGATGTCTATTATGTTCCTGGAATGAAGTGTAACCTCTTAAGTATTGGACAACTTGTTCAAAAAGGTTACAATGTTTTCTTTGTGAATGATGTATGCACCATCATGGATAGAGCACTCAGCAAACGATGCATTGTTGAAGTGAAGATGACGAGGAACAAGATGTTCCCTCTCAGAATAAGGGCAGATTTGAAAAACAAAGAAGTAATTGCAGCAGTTACTCAAGAGGCTTTCCAAAGCGTACCAAAGGGTGAAAATTGGTTGTGGCATTTGAGATTTGGACATCTCAACTTTGGAGGTCTTAACTTGTTGAGTAGAAAAGGAATGGTAAGAGGATTATCATTGATAGAGAAACCGGACAGCCTTTGTGAAGATTGCATATTGGGGAAACAACACAGAGAAAGTTTTCCATCAGGCAAAAGCATAAGGGCAAAAGCACCCTTAGAGATTGTCCACTCAGATTTATGTGGACCGACGCAAACTCCATCACTAGCAGGCAGCCAATATTTTCTACCATTCATTGATGATTTCATTAGAAAGACTTGGGCTTATTTTCTAAAGAAGAAAAATGAAGTGTTTGAAAAATTTTAAAATTTCAAAGCACTTGTGGAAAATCAAAGTGGGCTGCGCATCAAAGTTTTGAGAACTGACAGAGGAGGTGAGTATATCTCCAAAGAATTCCTATGGTTTTGTAGAGAAAATGGAATTCACAAACAGTTTACAGCTAGGTACACCCCATAGCAAAATGGAGTTGCTGAAAAGAAGAACAGGACCATCATGGACATGGCGAGGAGCATGTTGAAGGCAAAGCATTTGCCAAATGATTATTGGGCTGAAGCTGTACATTGTGCAGTATATATTTTGAATAGGTGTCCTACAAAAGAAGTGATGAACAAAGTCTCGGAAGAAGCATGGAGTGGGAGAAAGCAAGGAGTCACCCACATGAAGGTTTTTGGTTGTGTGGCCTATGCACACATTCCAAATCAGCTAAGGAAGAAGTTGGACAGCAAAGGGGAGAAATGTATTTTCATTGGATACAATGAAGAATCGAAGGCTTACAGGTTGTATATCCCATCTACCAAGAAGTTTTTTGTGAGCAGAGATGTTAAGTTCATTGAGGAGGAAGCTTGGGATGGAAGCATAGAGGAAACAGTGAATGTTAAAAACTGTTTGTCTCATGATGAAGATGATAAGGAGATGGCTGAAATACGTCCCCAAACAGTAGCACCAACACAAGGACAACAAGATACACCCTTGAGGAGAAATGAAAGTGCTTCTCCAAGCACACCACAAGGAGGAAGTTCAAGTGCATCTTCAATCACTTGCACACTGAATGAAAGAGGTAAGAAATTCAGAAATTTAAGTGATATTTATGATGAAGGTATGAATTCCTTATTTGCTTTGTATTGTCATGTTGATGACCCTATTCATTTCGAAGATGCAATTAAAGATAAGAAACGGATAGAAGCTATGGATGAGGAGATGAATGCCATAGAAAGAAACAAGACATGGGATTTGGTTGAGCTACCAAAAGGAAAAGAAGTCATTGGAGTTAAATGGGTCTACAAGACCAAAAGTAATGTTGAAGGCAAAATAGAAAGACGCAAGGCAAGGCTGGTTGTCAAGGGATACAAGCAGCAGTATGGGAGAGGCTATGAGGAGACTTTCGCACCGGTTGCAAGAATGGAAACCGTGAGAGCGGTGCTGTCCATAGCAGCTCAAAACAAGTGGAAAGTTTACCAAATGGACGTAAAGTCAGCGTTCCTAAATGGAGTGTTAAAAGAAGAGGTTTACATTGAGAAACCTCTAGGTTATGAAAAGAAAGGCCATGAGCACAAAGTGTGCAGACTGAAGAAAGCTCTTTATGGGCTGAAGCAAGCACCAGGAGCATGGTACAGTAGGATAGATTCCTATCTACTGGAAAATGAATTTACAAAGTGTGAGGGACAACCCACCCTCTACATCAAAGAAAAAGATGGTAAAATTTTAATTGTAGTGTTGTATGTTGATGATGTGATTTTACAGGTAATGATTCCTACCTCATTGAAAATTTCAAAACAGTCATGAAAGAAGAATTTGAAATGACTGACATGGGTTTGCTGAGATACTTAGGAATAGAAGTAGATCAAAATGAAAATGGAATTTTTATCTCACAAGTAAAATATGTAAATGAAGTGTTGGGCAGATTTAACATGCAAGACAGCAAGGCAGCAATCACTCCCACAGTGATGGGATTAAAACTCAACAAAGAGGACAATAACAAGGATTTTGATCCTAGCTTGTAAAAGAGCATAGTTGACAGCCTCATGTATTTAACTGCAACTAGGCCGGATATAATCTATGCTGTTAGTTTAATTTCCAAATTCATGGAGAGGCTGAAAGAAGCACATTGGCAGGCATCAAAAAGAATTCTGAGGTATGCTAAAGGTACAAAAAGGTTTGGAATTTTATATACTGTTTCAGAATGTTCAAATTTAATTGGATACACTGATAGCGATTGGGCTGGAAGTGTAGATGATCGGAAAAGCACATCCAGTTATGTTTTTCACATGGGTTCAGGAGCCATTTCATGGGCTTCTAAGAAACAACCTATTGTAGCATTGTTTACAGCAGAGGCAGAATATGTGGCAGCTACAACAGCAGCATGTCAAGCAGTTTGGATGAGAAGAATGTTAAGGAGCTTATGCCAAGAGCAAGCAAAAGGCACTGTGATTTTTTGTGACAATAGCTCAGCTATTGCATTATCCAAGAATTTTGTGTTTCATAAGAGAACGAAACACATTGACACAAGGTTTCATTACATCAGGGAATTGGTAAGCAATGGAGAAATTATTTTACAACATTGTAGGACTCAAGAACATGTTGCAGACATTTTGACAAAGCCATTGGACCAGAAAAGCTTTGAATTTTTGAGGAAATGTTTGGGTATGACTGAACGCCCAGCAGTTGAAATTAAAGGGGAGTGTTGAAAATGTAATTTCACCTGTGCATTTATTCCTACCAAAACAGCTGTCGAAAATCGCCAGACCTTATCGGACTGCTTTTCACGAAAAGTGGTATTCCTTCAATCGAGCCCGATGCAATAAAATTCAGCCACGCGTCAACTGTACCTTCCTCAAAACCACTTTCCATCGGGACGTAAAGTTCGGTAGAAAAGACCCATCTGATATCGTTCTGAACCGTGTGATCGCAAGGGAGGTTGTCCGCCGTTGATTAATGCTAAGCTGCATACAGGCCTGCAGTTAATAAAGATTGCGTGGAGTAAAACGAATTTTGGTTGACCGCCGTTCATCTCAATAAAACAATTAATGCACTTTATTTAGGTTGGTAAAGTTTTTTAATTTTAATGTTTTTATTTCTTACGGAAGTATGGGCATAGTAAATATGTATTCACGTGTTATATTTTTGTATATTTTTGGATATGCATTGCAATGCAAAAGAATAGGAACGCATATGCATTGTATCATATATATAGTTTTCTTGTTTGTTGACCATTCTGTAATGCAAAGGTGAAAACGCACAGTAGTGCGAAGGTGAAACAAGAATAGAGCATGTAGACAAGAACAGAGCATGTAGTGTTTTATGTGTTGGAGGTTTTTTGTGATAAGCAGGAGCGTATAATGATATTTCTTTTGAAGAATATGTGAAGTGAGTGAAACGCGGAGCAGCGCTGATATATGATTTTTTTTATTACAACAGTATATGTAAAAGTTTTATTTTACATCAGTAAATGTAAACAAAAATTTACACACAACTGTGTAATTTTTTTTTTTAAGGAGACAGAGTAATTTTGTTGAAATGTTTTTGGTGAATCCCTCTGAGAGAAAGAGGATGAATTTTGTATTAGGCATTTTATTTTAATGAATACAAAGCTTCTGTGGGTGTATGTAATACTCTGTTCTCAGAAATCAGTTATAGCTTCCCTATGCTAAGATCCTGGAGAGAAACAAAGCATTGTCTCTGTGTTCAATTAATTTGTTTTTGGAATTTTACCAGAAAAATTCCCAACAATTTCGATGCCTTGAGAGACTACATATCTGAGCTATTGAAAGTGGAACTTTATTAGCTTTGCAAATTGAACAAGGTGCATTGCTTTCTTTGGCATCATCTATCCTTAATTTTCTGAATCATTTCTTTGTTTTTATTAGCCTAATGATATTTTGCATCTCTTATTTCTCATAGGAGGCGAAATAGAGGTCACCGCCAAGGGTGACTTGGCCGACTTCAAGAGGCTTGTGTAGGTTAAAGAATCTCCTGTCGGAGGGAGAAAACGAGGATTGGGTTGTGCGTATTAAATCTCTCCATCATTTGACAAACGTTGATTATTTTTTTGGTTGGAACATGAAATTCATGGTAGGAGCTCCTATGCCAAATATTGAATCTAAAATTTTATTGTATGCTTTTCAGAAAGATGTCATTTCTCGTCACTATCAAGAAGGTCACTTTGGAGAAGATGCACTCAACCCCATCGTTAAGAGTCTGGTGAAGGATATAATAGTGGCAGAGTGGGCTGTTGCAGGTCTTCTTGCGGTTGCGGATCTTTTGGAGCGATTGAAAACTGTTCCTTTCCACTGGCAAATTGAGTGGCTATTTATTTTAGAGGAGATGTTTAGATTGGCCCAATATTCTAAGCAATTTAGTCAAAAGGCTAAGCTGTGGAGACGGATGAAGTGTGGAGCAATAGTAGTTATACTGAGATACTCTATCCGCTGCTGTGAGGAAATTGATCTGTGGAAATTTGCATTGAGCAGGTGAGTATGTTTACACTTTAATGTTAACAACAGTGATGTTAAGGAATTTTTATATGCAAACACTTTCCTTTATATAAAAGATTATGAATGTTTAAAAAGGAAGAAATGTCCATCTTGGTTTGCGTTGAAGTAGAGGCGGCTAAAATAGATTTATCAAACTCTGTTTAGTAATTGGACTTTGTCAAAAACGTTTTTTTTTACTATTGGCAGATGGGAATTCTCTTTTGACAACGGGTGCCTGACGAAACCTGAAAAGGATTTAAGAGCGGAGTGCGACACATTGGCCCACGTAATGACGAAAGAACTTGATAATGAAAGTGGGTCCTTTGCAAACCTACATTGCAACAAATGTAGTTTCATCGTGTGGCCAGAGAGTGAAGATGAAGGTGGGCCATATTCTGTGTAGAAATTTTGAATAATATGACACATATTCACAGAGATTATCTTGATTATACACTTATAAGCGGAACATGCATAATACATAACCTCCTCTACGTTGATCATCAATTTACAGAAGCAGAAACATTCACAGGGACACATAGAAGCATCAATCAAACTCATTAACACAGTATGTATCCCGGGGAAAGCATCTTGCTAAAAACCCCAACTATCTGTACATTATATTGATTGAATAATGTAACATTACAAAGTACAATGCTTATCACAACCAATCCAGTACCAGCTCCACCTGTTACACACAATACAGCTCAGATCTGATCTCCAAATCTATTCCACTGCTTGCCTGCCTCCACAACTCAATACCTGCTCAAGAACTGATGAGAATGGCTTCCCAAACTCGTATTTCACCTCAAAATAATCACTCACACTTTGTTGGACGTGAGCAAAGGCTACAATATTGGGAAAATACGTGAGAAAACTCATTGGCATACTCAATCCCTTGATTGTGCAAGATCTGGTGCACAACTATAGTCACAATTGATAGCAATCTGATTCTCTACCACCTGTCCCTGTTGAACTGAACATGCACTGACATGCAACTAAGTTAACTGATGTATTCTATAGTTGCATTATGAGTTAATAACTTGTGAATTAATTAATAATTAATTCACCCAACTCATCTCTAGTCTATTGATCAGTTAGACTAAATACAACTAGTTTAACAAAGCTAAACTGAACACAACTCCATCAACTGCACCTCCAGTCCACTAAACTCAACTCACTTGAGTTCTAACTGAAGTCATGCATGCAACAACTCAACTGACTCATAAGAAAAGCGTATTTCCTTCTGACAGCTGCATGTGCCACCTCTGTAGCTCAAACTGAAGTGCTCCAAGAGAATAAGATCAAGTTTATTGTCCAAATATTATTATGAGACAATAATATTTGACTTTTCTATTTTTGACAGCCAGTCTAAAAATAGACTTTGATCACTCACACTGTGATCACTCACACTTTGATCAAAAATAGAAGTCCATCTATTTTTCCCAACTTGACAAATCATCCATAAACAGCAAGCTGCAATCCATAGACATGATCCATATGTCTAAAAATAGACTTGCGCCAAAAATAGCCTGCGGGCCCACTTAGTGAAGGCGACTCTTTTCACTAAGCTCCATCATCTTGTTGCAATCTCAACAAGCATTTCTTGTTGCACACTTTTCAACACTCCCTCTCAACAAGAAAGGCTTCCTCTCAAACCCGATCCTATAACTCTAGAATGTTCTCCATGCAACACATCTGGCTGGTCCACTTGCTCTGTCATCAAAGTCTCTGACTGTTATTGCCTCTGTCGACTGAAACTCTGCATCTCTATGCTCTTCAGTATATGACTGCTCTAGCCTCTGTCACTTTGATCTCTGACTGCATCCGTGATGCTGCTGGTTCTATCTCCCAGCATTGCATCCGCACTGCACCTCCCAACTGACCTCCCTGTTGGGATAGAAACACCCTCTAATGCTGAAGCTCTACCTGCTACTGACAAGTGCTCCCTCTCTGACATCTGCGCTACTGCAACATCTCCATGCATCTCGCACCATTGCACACCTCTCTGTGCGACCTAGCACTGTGCAAAACACTTGTGCCTCTCGCATTGCTACAGCCTGCTAGCTATGCGCTGTCCTGGGATTCCCTGCACTGTCGCTCTCTCTGCCGCTCCATTCGCATCTGTCTCTACCCAATCAATCAGTTCCTGCTACTACACATTGGGGCTCCCGTAGCAAGGTCTCATCCAAGAGGTTGGGTACCTCAAGGATCCTGCCCCTCCTCCTTGGGACAATCAATCCACATCACCCCGCCTCCTACCTGGAGGTATGCCTGCATGCGATCCTTCAGCCCATCTGGCTCAAAGTTTCCCCCTACTGGAGGTCTCTGGATGAGTAGATGTCTCTACTCTATCTCCTCTCAGCTTCCCTTGTTGTGGCTGCTCCACAACCTCCTGAAGCTGCTGCACCAATCGTGGCTCCTCCACAATCGTCTGAGACTTCTTATGGCTATGTATGTTGAGAGGTAATATACACTCCCTCTCAACCACCAAGTCTCCATCATTTGCCTCGCTGCTCAAGGCTTTGCATGCATCTTGAACCTCAAGAGCATACAGGTTCTTGACCCGTGAACCAATCTGCTTCACCTGTCTAGTGATGATGTGTCTAAGGAAAACCTTTCCCTTACTAAAGACCACATCATAACCTTTGTCTTCTAACATCGTGATCGACACCAAGTTTCTCTTCAGTCCTGGTACATACTTGACATCGGTCAAGGTAAGGCGAGCTCCATGCTCCCTCTGAAAAATAACCGTGCCTACACCTGAGACACTATACTTCTCATCATTACCCATCCCTATGAGTATCTGGAGATCTTTCTCCTCCAAAGTACTCAACAAACTTTTGTCACCGGTCATGTGGAAAGAAGCTCCACTGTCAAGAAACCAACCACTTCCCACCATGGATGAAACCATGCATGCGAAGAGTGTGAAGTCCAACTCAAATTGTGAAGCAAGTGAGGCTGCCTCACCTTCAGATCCTTCCCCGGATCCCTTCTTGGACTTCTTCTTTGGGAAATTAGTAGCATAATGACCCAACTTATGACAACGAAAGAATCTCACCTTCGCCTTGTCAACCTTCTTCCCATCACTGGAAGAATTGGATTCGAAAAGAGAAACCTTCTCCTTCCCCTCCTTCACCTTACTCGCTAAGGCACAGTTCTCCTCATCATGCATAGATGAAGAACTGTCTCTGGTGCTCCATCTAATCTCCTCCTGCATCAAATCCGACCATAGTCGTTCCCAATTTGGCAGTTTCTCCCTTCCATTCACCGAGTCCTGGTAGCTATGCCAACTCTTAGGAAGGTCAAGGAGTGCTAGACTCACCATCCTCATTCGACAGTCACCCTCACACTTCCCAGCTCATCCCGGAATTGGGTGAACTTCGTGAGATACTGAGGCATACTATCTCCATTATCACACTGAATGTTTCTGAGTTTTTCTCTTGCTTTGGAATTAAATTCGAACTCCACCAGCACAAAACTCAACCGCTTCCGATCTAGAATTCGTGAGAACAAAGTATTTCTTGTATAGAGATCGACTGTATGGGCATTCACCAGATATCTCACCTTCCAAAAGAAGGATGAATCCAAATGCTACCTGGCCCGATTACATACTCTGCCTGAAGAAATAGAATGTAAACACTTCCTGAATAGTAGATCTGATGATCAATCCTCGCTTGATATCCTGTAAAAATCTCTTCTACAAATCAAGCAGCTCTGATACCATGTAGAAATTTTGAATAATATGACACATATTCACAGAGATTATCCTGATTATACACTTATAAGCGGAACATGCATAATACATAACCTCCTCTACGTTGATCATCAATTTACAGAAGCAGAAACATTCACAGGCACACATAGAAGCATCAATCAAACTCATTAACACAGTATGTATCCCGGGGAAAGCATCTCGCTAAAAACCCCAACTATCTGTATATTATATTGATTGAATCATGTAACATTACAAAGTACAATGCTTATCACAAGAAATCCAGTACCAGCTCCACCTGTTACACACAATACAGCTCAGATCTGATCTCCAAATCTATTCCACTGCTTGCCTGCCTCCACAACTCAATACCTGCTCAAGAACTGATGAGAATGGCTTCCCAAACTCGTATTTCACCTCAAAATAATCACTCACACTTTGTTGGACGTGAGCAAAGGCTACAATACTGAGAAAATACGTGAGAAAACTCATTGGCATACTCAATCCCTTGATTGTGCAAGATCTGGTGCACAACTATAGTCACAACTGATAGCAATCTGATTCTCTACCACCTGTCCCTGTTGAACTGAACATGCACTGACATGCAACTAAGTTAACTGATGTATTCTATAGTTGCATTATGAGTTAATAACTTGTGAATTAATTAATAACTAATTCACCTAACTCATCTCTAGTCTATTGATCAGTTAGACTAAATACAACTAGTTTAACAAAGCTACACTGAACACAACTCCATCAACTGCACCTCCAGTCCACTAAACTCAACTCACTTGAGTTCTAATTGAAGTCATACATGCAACAACTCAACTGACTCATAAGAAAAGCGTATTTCCTTCTGACAGCTGCATGTGCCACCTCTGTAGCTCAAACTGAAGTGCTCCAAGACAATAAGATCAAGCTTATTGTCCAAATATTATTATGAGACAATAATATTTGACTTTTCTATTTTTGACAGCCAGTCTAAAAATAGACTTTGATCACTCACACTGTGATCACTCACACTTTGATAAAAAATAGAAGTCCATCTATTTTTCCCAACTTGACAAATCATCCATAAACAACAAGCTGCAATCCATAGACATGATCCATATGTCTAAAAATAGACTTGCGCCAAAAATAGCCTGCGGGCCCACTTAGTGAAGGCGACTCTTTTCACTAAGCTCCATCATCTTGTTGCAATCTCAACAAGCATTTCTTGTTGCAAGTGAAGATGAAGGTGGGCCATCTTCTGAAGATAAAAGGAGCGCTTCCACCAGAGAAGAAGGCGAAGGCGAAGTCTCAGCAGCTTTGACACGAGAAGCAGAATAAGACGGAATGTCATCTATCTATTTATTGCGTCGCAGCTCAAACACTAAAGGACAGTGACGAATTTTCTTCATCATTTGCCTTCTCTATCTCTTCTTCATCTATGGATAATGAAATTGTTTAAGAAATGATGTATGGATAATGAAATAACCATTGATGTAACTTTGAAAAGAGTAGGGAGATGAGTGTAAAAATTTCAATGTCAATGTATTTTATAATTTGTTAATTCACCAATATTATGGGTAAATTTTGTGTTAGGGTGAGACATAAATTAATATATTCTATATTTTTTTAATTCACAAATATTATGAGTAAGTTTTTGTTGGTTAGAGGAGAGATAAACCAGATATATAAGTTGTTTTAAAAAAAAATTATGAATATAAGTTTTTAATGTGCAAACCATTACTTCATACGAAAAAAACTCTTACTTGACTTAATTTCTAATATTATATTCAACTTTCTTTTCTTAACTTAACTCAATTTTTCATGCATTTCATATACATGTGATTAATTATTATTTCTAACACTCCCTCTTAATTACGACCTCAACTTTTACAATAAAAAATTGATTCACAAAATTATTCGTCAGCAAGATCACTAAGGACATAACTATGGGTGGATGTGTTACTGAAGAGCAAGCTATCGCTCGTGCTAAGTATTTAGACCTAGTCTATTCACAATTTGGCACATTGTACGAAATGTTACCTAATGCTTCGAGACCATCATCAGATCTGACAACATCAAAGTCTCCTGATATACCACTTGTTGATGGTGTGATTAGTTCCGTGTTTTAGACTTTTGCGAAAGCTTCTTCTTCGAAGAAATCTATCTTGAACACTGGTTCCAATACTCCCTCCAAAAATTCATCCAGTCCTGGTAAAACCTCTGAGGTACATATTATCCAATCAACCGTAGTCGATAAGACCTCTAAAGGAAAAAAGAAGGGAAAAGGTAAAGCCAAATCCGATGCCCTAAAACATGACCCTCTTAAATCATTTGTTGATGATGCTTCTAGAAGAAAGGTGAAATATCCTTGCCTCATCTATGAGGAGGATCATTACACTAAGGATTGTCCCCAATGATCTGAAGTTAGTCGCTTGCTGAAAGGGACTCTGGCTGTCTTAAAAGAACCCTTTCCATCACAGCAAACCCAGTTGGTAGACCAACCTCAGTCTTCTGCTTCCTCAGGTTCCCAAGTGTTCATGATGCAAGGTTCATCACCTATCTTGATCGCTACTCGAACTAAGGATTATCAATCCACACCTAAATAGACGATGGAGAAAGAAGCTACCGATACACCTTCTACTTCTACTCCATTTGGTTTTGGTCCACTCCATATCGAGCACCCTAATAGTGAGTCCATCATCCGACCACCTCCCAAAGGTGTTCTTCAAAAGTCATCATTCAATCTGAATGATGAGAAATGAACCTGAAAGAACAATATGAAAAGATCAGGCTTTTAACTTGGATTGTTATCCAAGACATTATGTTCTTTCTCATTGATAAAGTTTTTCAATGTATATTGTATTTTAGAGAAGATTTTAGATTAATTTTTTATTATTTTCCTTTAAAAGTTGTAGATATAAAGTCTCCTTACATATTTGAACAACTTTCTTCTGAATCTAATGAAGATCATATTCCAATCAAAGAAACTGAAACAATCAAGACTAATCATACAATCCCTGTACACGTTCCTATACCTTATAAAGTTCCTGATAGATATAAGCCCCTCATGTTACCTGCTACACTCCATGCTTTCCCTAATGATTATCACAAGTATCTCCCTAGGTTTGATGGAGAGAATGGTATCACTGCCCAAAAACATATTCAAGCTTTTGAGGATTATCTTAACTTATTTGAAGTAGATGAAGAGGATGTCAGTATTAGGCTTTTTTCCCTTTCTTTGCAAGACAAATTCAAGAGTTGGTTCAAAACCCTACTTGAGGCAAGCATCTCAAATCTCCAACAGTTTCTCAAACTCTTCCTTGATAGATGGATAATGAAAGTCAATCTTCTTGTAATCATAGAATAATATAATCAGTTAAAAAGACATCTAGATGAAACAACACAACAATTTTCAGACAGATTTAATCAAATCTATTATTCAATGTCATCAAATATTAGACCTCCCCCTAATTCATCTTTTTTGCATTACCCAAGGGATTTTGATCCAGAGCTAGAATTTTAGCTAAGAGAAATAAACCCCTTAACATTGGAATAGATGCAGAACATGGCAGTAGATGTAGATGTTAATCTGCAAATTAGAAGAGAAAAGTTGAAAGCAGAAGCAGATGTTAAACTAGACATTTTGTTAAAAATAGTAGAGGAGAGGACACAGAAGATCACCATGAAATATGAACTTTTTGTTCAAAATCACCATGACACATTTGTTTCACAAAAATAAGAGGTTGACAGTCATGAACAAATTCTTGTTAATTCCAACTACCATAAATCTGAAGATAGAGTTATAGAACCATATATTGAGAGGAAATTTGCTGATCTAATATGTACATTTGGTGACATTACTTCTTATGATGATGTGCCTAAGCTTGATCACTATAATAATGATTATGTTCCTCAAATCCAAATTAACCTTGCAGAGGAATCAGAAGCTAATTTGAGGAATAAGGAAGTTTAGGTTCAACAACTTGAAAATAGTGATCGGCTTGTTCATTTCAGCAATGAGAATGAGGAGGAAAGTGCAGAAAATTTTGAAATCAGTGAAGGAACTTTACCATTGTGTTTTGCTTTGTTTCAGTTTATCATAGATAGCTTTCATGCAATTAGAAATCAAATTCCAACAAGTTTTAATATTAACCATCTAGAGGGCAATAAAATCCTTGTTCAAGACTTCTCATATCTAGATTTGCAACCCCAAAATGCCATTGAATTTCAGGGTGCAGAAGAAGACTTGAAAGCTAGAACATATGATCAAATGATCCAAGATAATTCCCTAACATTCTGTTCTGAAGTAGTTCAGTTTTTTAAAGGAAATTTGCATAATCTATCTGTAAAAAAGGATGAGCAGTTTTTAAAAAATCACGCAGTTTCATTGGAACCAATAGAAAATAGATGGCAATAGTCTCTTCAAGTCTTTCATGATCCAATAGCTGATGTGTTGGATGGAATTTGTAGTCAAAGTCCTTCTACATTAGCTAACTATGGCTTTGAAAAAGGTATTGATACAGACTTGGATAGGCAACTAGTTTTCTTGCCATTTTCAGAAGAAACATCATCACAAAATTTGAAAACATGCAGGGTGATAAAGATGAAGGTATTATTTCAGTTTCATGGCATGCAGACCATACACAACAGATGTATAGTTGTTTGAATCAGTTCAAGAATAGTGTATATATTTCACAAGATCCTTTTGTATAGTTTCTAGATTCAACAAAGGAAATCAAGAATTTCCTTATCTTCTCAAAGGTTAACAAAGTTATATTTGATTCCGGGACCTCAATTTTAACCACCAACAAGCACAAGCAACAAAATTCACCAATATATATGATGCTTGAGTGGTTGCATTGGTTGTTTCATTTTACCTAACCAACAGTCAGAAAGCTGATTAGAGTAAGTAGGTAGAATTTCAGTTTGAATAAATTCAGTTTTCAGCAACAAGTTTATGTTAGATCAGATTTCAATTTGCAGAAAAGGGTGTATTTTTAGTTCAAAAGTTTTAGTCACAAAGATTATACAACAGAGCATACACATGTGTGGGATTGGCCCAATGGATCAGGCTACTAGTCGACGGTGTTCTTGACATTTCACAAGGAAATGCCATCCCCAAGTGAAGTCGTTGTTAGGTTCCTATACTAATAGGTGTCATAATTTATGATTGACTTAGTTTATCTATGTAATATGTACATACCTTTGCTTTCTGCAAATGTTTTCCATATTCAAAAATTCAAAAAAAAAAAATGTAAAGAGGGTATGCCCTAAAAGAAAAATCAAAGGGAAAAAAGAAGGAAAAAGGTCAAAAAAGATGAAAATGAACCCCAAAAAGAAAAGAACATGAAAGTGTGCAAGCCCAAATGCCACTACCATTTACTTTTGTGCATAATAATGATTGTGTGCAACTTGTTATTTATGCCACAATCCATGGTAATCAAAAAGTTTAATCTCGGTTATTCCATATTTTGAATTTCTTCTTTATAGATAGAGAATGAAAATCTGACCAAACTATTTAAGCTTGGCAAATAATTAGATTAGGTAGAGTGAATAAAAGGAGCTCAATTGTTTAATCTGAGCACTTGGATGTAATAAGGTTAGACTTAGTTAGAATACCATTGTAAAAGAAAAGAAAACGTGTTGATAAGGGTTTGTCAGTTTAACTGCACCCTAATAAAGAGAAGTAAAAATGTTAGGATGAGTAGGTGGATAAGTAGTTGAATGGTTGCAAAATTGTGATGATTGATTAGATAAGATCATATTATTCACCTTCATCATCAAATTTCTAAGTATGGATGACAATTGAGCATTTATCAAAGTACACAAAGTCAATTGATTAACCTTCCTCATTCATTACATTTTTCACTTAACTAATTTCCAAGGAAAATATTAAAGCACCTAAAATCTTAAGTTAAAGGGGCTCAGAGCATTTCTCTGACTTCTGGAGGGACCAGACCCTCGACCCGATAACTTATAGGTCTTAAGTACTAAAATTCCCCTCATAAGCATTCACCCCCTCCATAATTCACTCATTTTCCCTAATAAACCCCTTTTCCTAAGGATAAAACCTTAGAAAAGTGATCACCCCCCAAGCAAACCCCTTTTCCAAAGAAACCCACAAAAAAGCTTTAGCCTAAGTTATGATGTGTAGATGTGGATATAAAAATAAATATCAAATACATTATACTTAGCGCAAACTCCATTTTTCCACTTTCATTTTCATATTAACTTCTAATTTTAATTTTATTTATTTAATTCCCAAAAATAAACCCCTTTCCCCTATGTATTTATTAAATCCCTTTAATGATAATATCCCATCCCCAAAGTTTGTAATATAAACTTTATAAATAAAACCCCCCACAATCGACGTTAATTAATCGATCTGCGATTAATTAGAAGTTAACCTCCGCCAATGAAATTGCCCCCGACGCCCTAACCACACCATAATCTCCGATTAACTTAATCTTGCCGTTGTTTAAACTCTGTCGGGCCCCTCCATTAAACCTCATGTCGAAACCCCGCCCCGACCACCGTACGATCAAGTCCCATTTGATCCGACGGTTAACAATCATATCGGGTGGCCTCCGAAGGCCAACCTTTACCCGCTCGATATGGTTCGTTTCGCTTTACACCCTGCTGCTACATGGCGCCCGATGAATGGAATCGAGCGACCTTCCCTCAAAACCACCCACGCCTCATAAGCAGTGTGATGGCCCTTCAATACTACTTCCCCGCCATTTTGATAAACCACCTGTCTGTTCATTTAATTGACTTTCGCGCCATATTTCGAAATTCTGCCTGTTAAACCTTATAGTGTGAAAACCTATGTTTTCATGGTTTTCGCCCATTTGACTGTGTAAACCTATGAAACCCTCCAGCACCTCCCAGAACCTTTGCAACATGATTTCACCATCCTTTTTCCATCCAAAACTCTATTGCGACCCCTTTCCCAGTCATCCCTGTGCCAGAGAGCCATCAAGTGCCCTTCATGAAAACTTGTATTCTCTTGAATAATATTGAATTTTTTTAGGTTATCAAACTAAGATCAGAGCTTGGATAAACAGTTCTAATACTAGTCACAGAACTGGTTTATTCCAAGAATCAACAGAAAGCCTCATTTAGAACTTGTGCTCAGAGGATGAACACAATTGTACAAGGAAACAGAAAATAAGACAGCTACAGAGAGCATTGACAATCAGAACAGAGAAACCATACAGAGAATACAGTTACAAGACAAGTGAACAAAACACACATGTACTTAACCTATATCCACTACTTGATGCTGATATACACAAAAATAAAAGAATTTACTGTTGAAATAGACAGTAAAAACCTAAAATATACAGTGAAGGTAACAGGACACAGTAAAGAATAGTCAAAGTGTATCAGGGTTAAAGAGTATCAGACTGAAGAACAAGTCAAGTAAATCAGCTAGCATGAAGATAAGCAATAGGGAAGATAGTTACAAAGCATAACATACAGTTTCATGTCAAAGTGAATACAGATGAAAAAACAAAACGGTAAACGTAAAACAATAAAAGTAAACTTGGATGAAGTAAGGGTTAAACAGAGATGAAAACACTTTCACCAGCAAAAATGAAGTTTATCCAAAGTAAAAGTGAAAAACAGTTAAAAGAAATTTGAGGTTAACAGATGAAATCAGAGCAGAAATGGTACATTCTTCAGAAATTTCCTGTTTAAGTCATAGTTTTTCAGAACCTATTGTGGCCAATCCAAGACGGATTTTGAGAAACTGGAGGAGGTTTTTGTTCCTAACAGGCCAATCTACAAAAACCTATCTCACGTTTTACACAGGTTTTACCAAAATTGATATACGTGCATGTCTTCACAGCCTATTTTTCAGTTTGTGCAAAGTCTTGTTTTTGACACCTTTTTGCAGAGAATATTGTGAACATCTGGAGCTGGATTTTGGGAAATTGAGAGAGGTGTCCCTAAAAAAAATTCGTATCTACAATAACCTCTTTCACTTTTTACATATCTATCTCGGATTGAGATATACAAGCATATGATTGGACCATAATTTTGTAGAATTTCTGGGGCAAAATTCACAAAGAAAGGATGTAGTTAGTGACTGGGAAGTCTCATCATCACTTAAGAGTTGCTATCAAATTCGAATTTCTCTTATTTGTCACCATAAATCCATAAAAATAATGCCAAATAGATTCATTAGTTTTGAGTGTCCTTTATTTAAGTTCTATTAATGTAAAACAATTTGAGATATTTGTAAAACCAATCTTGATATTTCTTCAAGATATTTCAGTTTAGAATTAGTATAAATACTTCTTCATTTGAAGTATTTTGGTGGATTAAAAAGCATATCTGTAGACTTTGTTTTGATGCTAAAGGAGCTACTATAATCAGGGCTGGACTGGTTTACTGGATTAAATAAAGCTGAGGACATTTCACTCGATTCATGTGCATCGTGGGAAACAAATAAGTATCATTTCTCTGAGTTTGAATATTGTTTTCCTTCATGTTATTAAATATCATATGTGTTTCTTATAATTCTTAAAAGAAAACGAGGAATAATACTATCAGAATTAGCTTAAGTGCTCTCTGTTTTAACTGTTTGCTCATTTAATGTTTTCCACTAAATTGCTTAAGTTTGGGAATTCTTAATTGCTCCCTTATTTATGTAATTCATTCCTTTTATTGGCCCTTAGTATAGGATTCTTAATTTCCCTTGCTATTTGCCAATCCTCCCTTCTTCAGCTTGATCCCTGCTAAGGATTCTTCATTGCCCTTGGCCTTGGTTAAGTCCTCCATTCATTGAAACCTTTAGATTTGTCCTTGTTGTGCTATCTTGCCTTGTGAACTCTTACCTCGATGATTAATCAAATCCTGATAAACCTTTCCTACTTGACTCCATAGCCCAATGGCCCAGATATCTGTTCTACCCATCTGTTTCCTTTAATTCCACCAAAAAAATCACAAAAAATCCCTTGAGCGTTAATAACTAGCCTAACAACATATCAAAACAACGATAAATCATAAAGAGAGAGCCCTATTTTAGTATAGATTGGCTAGGATCTGTACTTAAAAGATTGGTTTGTAGTTACCTTGGATCCTTTCCTTCTTTCAAATAACTTCTAAGGAAACTCTGAGTGATAACAAGTTCTTCGCATCTAATTACAGGTCTTCATTATTGGCTTTCAATCTAGTGATTCCATGAGTGTTCGACCTCAAATTCATTTTCACATTCACGGATTGCACTATTGTACCTTGAGATCCATTGTCATTATTGGTGGTTTCTATCATACCTGTTAACAGTCCACATCATTGGCCAGTAATCAGGTGGTTTTCTAGCATGTTTGACTTCAACATGTTTATTCGCATGTTAGGATTCGTACATTCATCGAGTCGGGATGGAGTGCACGACCCTGAGTCTTTTCTGTTATGAATTGGGCTACATGGAGTTATATGTCATTCATGATTGTAAACATTTTTCTGCTATACGGATGGCTATGCCCATACCGTGAGACTTTATATCTATGATGATCCTTATTATATGGATGGTTGCGCCCATACCATGGATCTTTTCATATAGTCTTTGTCATCTAGATGGTTGTGTCCATGACGTGGATTCATTTCTTGATTTAATATATGTATATGCATATGTGTCCTTGATTTTTAGGTCTCTTGACAGTTCGTGGCCTCGTCCTTGCCAAAATCTCGTAAAACATCTCAGCCATCACTCCTCGTTCCGACTTCATGCTCTAGGGGGCATCTGTTACACAGTATTTTGTCACGCCTCCTACACTTCCCTGTGGCATACCCTTAAGTGCCTAAAACATGATCATTATACCGTATACTCATCCATGTATACAACTCAGATCCCTCCTTTAAATTTGTTTGGAAAATACCTAGAGTTTTCCCTGAAGAAATAGCTCTTAAAACCCTAAAATGGAGGTCATCACTATTATGAAGTTGAAAATCGTGATGGTCTCATGTTGCACCGTGTTAGGCCAGTGATGGCATCACTTTGTTCCCTTTCATACCCATTATGGTCTCAAAAAGGAAGTTTTCCCAAAGAGGATTAGAAGCTTTGTGATCTAGAAGCTTCCAGAGCAAAGAGTTGGAGGTGGTTTCACATAGATGATGTCGAATCCTCCTAATTTGACCTCTTGGTCTCATCCCTATGAGCTACCTCCTTGAGATGTGGGCCTAATCCTATCTTTGGAGAAGTCCTAACTCCCTCTCCTAGCCTATAAATTCCTCCTCTCCCATTCCCAAATGGTTGGTCTATGTCCATTTGCACCCTTATGATGAGCTTGTCCTTAGAGGCTATTCATTAGACTAGGAGAAGGAGTGTTTGGAGAGTTTCTTGGCTTAGAATTGGATTACCACTTAAGGAGAGCCTTTGAACATCAAGGCTATGGTTGTAAGCTTCCATTTATTCTTTAAATAATAATACAACTGTTGGTTCATCTTACCAAAATATATATGTTCATGTATGTATTAGCTTGGAATTCCTTGATCAACTAAGTAGGTTATTATTGGATTTGCTATTGGTTTTGGCATGCTTTTTTGTATCTTGATCACTTGTGTAGGTACATAAGTGCTCAAAGAAGTAGGAACAATTCCATGACAGAAGCGATTCAATGAACTCAATAAAGGAAATTAGAATAACATCAGAGTGAGGTAGGTCACCTTTGTCGCTCTACTTTTCAATTATAATATTGGAAGATGTCTAGTTGATTGTCACTTTAGTTTCTAGACCCACTCATTGGGCTAGAGGGATCGTCTCTGTTCATAGAGAGGATTAACCTTGTCAACAAAATATAGCTTTCCCACTAAGTTTGGCCATGACAGTCTAACATGAACTTAGTAAAATATTGTTTCTACTTCTCTCATACTTTGTGCACAACAAAATATACCTTTGACAATTGTAACCCATGATTCAAGATTTACCATAACTTCATAAGGTTTGATCTAGAGCTTCTATTCCACTTAAATAGATGTTAATAATATTTATTATTATAGTTTTTCTTTTCAAACTTTCCTTCTTCAGTCTCTTCCCTTGGCTCCTTGTGAAAATTTTGTTTCTTATGAGGATTAAGTTCCTCCAAAAAGAAGTTGATCATATTTGGAGAGTAGTTGTGAATAAGGCCATGCCCTTGGAGATTATGTTTACTTGAGACTCTAAACTTGCAAATATTAGGTACCCTTCATTAATGGGTCCTTAAATATACTTATTCTCCATATCTAAGGCTTTCTATTTCTTATTAACCTTTCTCATGTTGATCTCTAGATCCACAAGGTGCATCTCTCTCTCGCACTTAGACTTTTTTTGGTGTGTAAGCATATACTCCACTTGAACCAAACAAATTTATGAAGAAAATTGTTTTCATAATAACATGATCTATAAGCCATCTTGGATATTTTATTAATGGTTATCTCCCCAAAAATAGGCTTTAAACTATTGCTATAATAATGAGCCTATGATTATCTATAGAACTATTCTTTTTTTGTATTTTTACTAATTTAACAAAAAGATAAAAACATACAAATATATATTATTTAACTATTATGACATAAAAATATATCACCAATAGGAAGATACATATTGAAACAAATATTTATCTTTAGAAACAATGAAGCATTGTGTCATTATTCTTAGTTTTTATAGAGTATGCAGAAAAATACAGAGCTCATACAACTTGATGTAGATATATTAATCATTTTGTTATACTATAATTCTCTATAAAGTTATCTTTCTTGTTTGCTTCATTATCTCTTCACTCCTATTGGTAGCTACTTTACTATAGAACACCGAATGGTTGCAATAGTAGTTGAACCTATTTCACTTTTCTTATTAGAGTTTTAACACTCTTAATTAGCCATCAAGGATAGGGTTTTTTATTGATAATGTGATGCTTCTAGAAGTCTTTAGTGGATTCCCTTATGTTACTAACTCTACATGGTGGATCATGGTGAGCTAAATTCATTTCCATATGGATAATTGGTTGGGCATAATTAGAATGCTACCTTATTAGGGGCACAATATTCAAATACAAACTCAATTTGATGAGAACAGGGCCCTACTAGAAAGTTATCATCTCATAGAATGTAGTGATCACTTCCAAGAAAATACTCCTTAAGGTAAAAGACTCAAAAATCCACTTTTATCTTGAACCAAAATATTTTTAGTTCCATTCTATTACTGTGATTTTTAGGATTTGACACAAAGTACTCCTTCTTGGTCCCAATTTATCTTGTGTGTTATAGAGCATTAATAATTTCATATAGAAACTATGAAGATATATTTTAGACCAATTATCTCAAATTTTACACATCTAACATGTACTTATATAATTTAACCCTATCTTTTATTTTTCCTAGATGAATATATGTTGATGATCCATTTTTACAATGATTGTATTAAAAACAAATGATACACATAAGAATTTCATGTAGGAGACCTCTTGCATTGAAACAATATATTATCTCCCACAACTTTCCTTTCAACTATTTTCTCGTTGAACAGAAGCATAAAATGATTTCACAATTAGATTTTTATATACTTGAAACACTTGTTTAATAAACCCCATAAAAACACACTAAAATAATATTTACAACTAATGGCATATTTAATTATTAATTACTAAGTAGATTATATCTTAGTACAAGGAAGCAGAACTTCGTTTTATCACTACATTTAATCACAAATACAATCCTTTATAAATGACTAAATTTTGATCTAGACTTAATTTCATGGATTGGATTCTTCTACCTTGTTACTTATTTAATGCCTTTACAACAATATAGTTACTCTAAATTTCCAAGGAAGAGATCCTTACACCATGTATTTTTTCCTTAAGATAAACTACTACCCTCTATACTTATTATTAAACTTATATTTACCATATATAATATATGGTTTTATCTTATGCCTCTACTATAGATAAATATCATAAATTTTGCTTGTTTCCCTTTAGTTATTTTAACAAGTCTTTATAGCCCTTTAACAGTTCTTCATACACCTTTATATATAATATATATAAAATAGGAATAAGGTTTAAATATTTTTAACCTAAGTTCCTTTAGTATATACACATTGTTTCTTACTTGGTATGTGTTGTTGGGAAAAGTATCCATTCAGAACGCCCCTATCCCACTCTAAGGTGTGATAGTGCCTTAGCAACAAACAAGGAAAACTATTTTCATATTCTTCTTTATGAAATGTAAACGAAGAGGAAGGATGTAACTAACCTGTGTCTTTCGCTAGTTTGTTGATCCACTCGCTCTTCTCTTTGTTCGTTTCCCACTACCTGCTCCCTCACTGGTCCAACTTCACCAAGTTCCTGCGAGATCACAGAAGAGGAAAACTACACAAAAGACATAGATTTACATTCATAACTAGTTTAGGATCAGATTTAAACTAAACATGCAAATATAACAAAGCATCATTGATACACAGCATGTAGGAGAAACTCAAATAGTTTTATTGATATAATAAGAAAGTCCAAGAGGAGATACAACCAAGTGAGTCCCGATCCAGCATCTACCTCCCAGCAAAGGAATCCCTTCCTCTCCTCCAACAAAGCATAAATCACCCAATGCACTAATCTCAATCTCAAACCAACAGCAATTCTCTGCAAAGTACAAAATTCCAGCCTCTGGATCTCTGGGATGACGGATCCATATATAGATGTAAGCAGAGAGGATGAGTCAGCTTATGTTTTGACTTGTGGCTTCTCTCTGTCAGTTCTTGCTTCCACTTGGAGGCTGAGAGCCTCTTACTCATCACTGGTCGAATTCATTGAGGCAAGTGTCATTGAGGAAGATTCTGGAAGCTTCCAGTGTCTGTACACCTCGCGGAATGACACTGCCATTTGGCATTTCTCGCTTAGCGCACCCTGGTAGTGCATTTAGGTGCGTTGCAACGCACCTAGATAGTGTACTGGGGTGCATTGCAACGCAGGCAGCTAGTAGAGCATCTGAATTGATCCTTATTTGACTAGTTCTGAGTGGTTTTTGGTGGAGAACTTCTGGGAGAGGCTGTCATTGGTTGACCTTGTTCCTTTAGGGGTAGGAAGAACACTTTTAGGGACTTTGGATCCCTTGGATTATGGACATTTCATGCTCAAAGTTGTAAGGCACAAAAATGTCTATAACAGTTGCCCCCTAAAGTATGAGGTCGTTTATCGGGTGAAATTCTTTATTAGGAGGATCCGAAGTTCTTTCAATGCTGGGAGGAGACCTGTAATAAGATACAATACAATAAATTATTTTTCATACTGTTTTCATGATCTAGCTGAGGCGGGCATTCCCATGCTCAGCTTTATAAATCCATTTTTCTGTACATAGGACAGACAATCGTCTGATGGTAGACTGATGATCTTGATGAAATCATCATCCTTTTGGTAGGATGATTATCTGTGCTGTAATGCTGTACATTTCAATGTCTTTATTTTTCCTGAATATATATCGCAGCCCGGATGGATGAAACTAGATCCGGGGTCTTCAATCTCGTTTGATCTTTGCTCTAAGTACAAGTCGATCCATGTGAGAAATGTTTTGAAGTCGAACATGGAAAGACGTCGCTTGATTACCAGTCAATGATGTAAATTGTTAACAAGCGCGAGAGGAATCACCGATAATGATAATGACCCTCAAGGTACTGCAGTACAATTCATGTGGTGTGAATAAAGGACTTGGAGTCAAACACCACGCAAAATCTTTCGGTCGAAGGTCATTGATGTATACTTGTCGCCGGAAGTGAGAAACTTGCCATTGAGGCATGCAAGCTTCAAAGTACTGAAGGGGTGTTCCTAGATCAACTTCTTGGATAATGAGTTGATGTCGACAAGAAGTGATCTGTCAAAGGAGGGCCTTAATTTATCCCACATCAGTGACACGGAACGGAGCAAATGATTTTGATGGAGGTGAAAACGATCTGATGATATATGGTTCAGGGTGGCGGTCATGAAAGAATGAAGTATAATGTATGGTAATGGATGGGACATGGGTGACTTCTCTGGATGACTTCTCTTGAACATATCGGCGACACTTATATGATGGATTGGTAGCATTTACCCCAAAGGTGGATGGTATGGTGAGACCATGGCGATGTGACCGGTGAATGAAACAACCCAACCCGGCTCAGGCACGGAGTGGAAGTGTCATGTTCAAGAGCGACTTGTTACCAATAAAAGTTCTTTGAGTTTCTTCCCAATTTTTCCCCAGTCATTGCTGACCAGTACCTCTTTATTTTTGTCAAGCTTGAGGAGGATAACATATGCTTGTTCTATAATTTTCCCTTCGGGCAAACCCACCGCTATGTTTTAACGAGCCTAGCGATAGTGAAACTCGTTCTCGTCTAAAGACAAGTTTGTCGCTATTAATCTTTTTAACGAGTCTAACGACAAAGATAACTCAGTCCTTTTCATTTTTAGAGAGTCTGAAAAGGTACGTAAAGATAACTTCGGAAGTCCTTTTTCGTCATCTAATCCCCTAAGTCCGAAAAAGTATAAAACAATACAGAAGGGATGAGTTTTCGATAGTTTTAACGAGCCGAACAAAACAAGTGCTCGATATTTTTGTGCAATAATCCCTCAGGTCCAAAAAGATTAAAATCTAGAGGAGGGATAGCACTTCCGGTCGCTTTAACGAGCAGGAAGGCCAAAACTCGGCAATCTTTTCATATTTTACGAGTCAGATGAAAATAGCTTAAAGAAGACTCGTCTTTTGAGGAACGAGTGATAAAACGGGTAGCAGCTGATTCTAGGTAAGGGTTGGAATTTTCCAATCACGGCAGTGTCATAAGGATGGCTAGTGAAATCACTCTTCGTAGCTGTTCCTCAAAATGGGTAAACAATCAAATGGAGGTGAATGATCGGCCAATGGAAAAGTGGAGGTGACGGTGCAAACACGACCAAGGCTTTAATGGCTGATAATGTTACATTCACGGTGGTTATTTACCGGAGGATAGTTCATTTTTTAACGAGCTTAAATGCGGATTGAAACACTTGCTCGATCTTATGTTTATTTTTTAACGAGCATGAACTATGTGCTAAAACTGCTCAATTAATCCAATCATATGATAAGAATGTCTCATGGAAGATGCCATTTTTTATGGAGCTTGCACCTTACAAAGCTTTTCCCCGCATCCTTTCTTTATACAAGTTCGGAAACGACTAATCCTACGAGTTTAAAGGGTTAGAGGTCCTAAAAATTTAAAAAATAAATAGCCGCCCCTTGATTGCACTCCAAAAGGTTTGCATGCCCCTAGGTATAAAGTACGATTTCAAGGTTACCCCTACTTCACTTCTACCAAAACATTTGTTTTACCGAGAGAGGTCTACCTCTTTCAGGTTACCAAAGATTGTCTCATTTGCGCAGCAAACAAAACATTTCTTCGGCAATGTCCACCGAGATGAACAAAGGTGAGTGACGACGCCCGCCAAACACATAACTTTGACAAAAGAATCTTATTCTAGAACAACCCCTCTTCCAATCACGGACGGGGTACGGACTAGTCATATTCTCCCGCGGAAACCTACCCTATACACGAATTTTTCCTACCGAAGCAGACCAGGACGCATGCCCCCTGGGTTCCAGTCATATCCTTCCGAATCACTCGCGCTCATCGGGAGGACGGACCGTGGGTTGAGACATTTCTTGCGTGAAGAGACCATTTAGGGATGGTATATGACTATTTGCGATGCGTGATCCGGGAAATGAAAGCTGGTCCATGAGCTTGACCACTCTTCCTTCGTGCGGAAAACACATTACTCTAAAGAGTGAGGAGACGATGGCTCCCATGCAATAAATATAGTCTCGTCCAAGGAGTAGGTTATAATCCAAGGGTCCTTGGACGACCATCACGTTCATTTGAACGGTCTTCCCTTTCAATGTGATAGGCACATTGGGGAGGATCCCTAAAGGTCGACTGGTTCCTTTATCGAAGCCTGTCAGATTTTCCATCTCAGGCAAAAGCGATGGCGAACCAAGCGCTTTCCAATCAATAGAGGAAAGGATACTCACGGATGCCCCCTCATCAATGATGGTGCCATCCATGACCATTCTGTATATTTGAACAATAATTCAGAATGGTATGCTTGCTGGCAACCGGGGTCTGCCTAGTTGGTTCCAGTCGAAGGATACAACTAGGTTGCTTGGTGGTGGGACCGAGTAGACGGCCGGGTATCACTCTGACGAACTTCCTTCCTGTGATAAAGGAATGGGTGGATTTCCCCCGTGTTCGTCGGAGTCTGTGTTGATGAAGAGAATTTGGACAGTGTCATCCTTATCCTCTTCAGTGACTGTATCATTCGAAGATAAAACCTCTGAAGGAAAGACCGGGTCAACTGCCGCCTCGACCTTTTGACTTTCGTCTGGTATGGATTCAGTTGGTTTATCTTCAATGATAGATGCTTTAGCTGACCACTTGAGCAGGCCAGCTGGATTCTCAACTAACGAAGGACTCGGCAAGAGTTTCTTATATCCAGGAGGAAGTCGTAACGGCGAAACCGAACGATCTTCCAAGACTCTTTTAGCCTCGTCTAAGAAGGGACAACGGTGGAGGGCATGGTTGCCTTCGCACAGTTTACAGGGAGGTCTAGCCCTCCCTTTTCGTCTTGGAACTTCACTTTCGCTAGTTGACGGTGTACTTTCAACATGGCAATCAGAGGTTGAAGACACCAGATTGTGCAAATGGGGAGACCAGTCCCTTAGTATCTGAGGGATGCAAGGACAATCTCTGTGAAAGTGGTCTCCCTTGCAAATGACACATGGCGATTTAGGCCTAGTCAATGCTGTGTGTGGATTTTCATTAGACGACACTTGTTTTCCCTTATTTGCCTTTGGCTCCTTCTTCTTTTTCTCTTTCTTCTTCTTTTCCTTCTTCTCCTTAGGAACTTGGTTTTTAGCTTTACCAGTCCCGTCAAGCGAAGAGGAAGGAAGAGAGGAAGAATTAGAGGAAGTAGAAGGTTGGTGGGAAACTCTGGACTCGTCTAATTGTTGATTCAATTGTTCAGGAATAGTGGTGTTCTGAACGACATTGGTTGAGAAGAGCTAGACCGGCAAGCCAATTGTCAGTCCTGGAAGCGACAATGTGGCCATATGGGGCGCACCAACATCTCCCTAAGAGGAGAAGGGACTAGGATTTCCACTAAGGGGAATTCCTTGGTTGGTAGGCTCCATTTTCTCAACCTAAAGATCAACGCAGGAAAAAGGGTATGAATATTCCATTTAAATTAAATTTTAACGACGCTTGGACACAACTTGCTTTTTCAATTTTAAAGTGTCGAGAAAAAGAAAAAGATGACTCTAGTCTCCTTCGATTTTTAATGAGCCTGAAGTGACAAGTGCTCAGATGGACCTTTTCCGTTAAGGAGTCTGAAAAGGAACGAAAGGGACTGCTATGGAGTTCTAGGTAGAGGGTGTGCCAAACCAATCACAAAACCGTAGAATACTTTTTAGGGTACGGGCGGTCAATCCTCCCGAATGCTGTGTTCAGTGCATTGCGATCAGTAGGGTGGCCGACATGGCCTCCTATGGATAAAGGTTTTATGCCTATAGGGGTCTCCCAATATATACTCGACAGTACGTGGGAGCACAATCCGTACTGGCACTTATCGTCTCTCAGGAGGAATCACCCAACCATCAGTGAGGCAACAGTTACCAAGTTTTACGACGCCGGAACACATCTCTAGCCTAGACCTCTATGTTGTGCGTTAAGTTACAAAGCGTTGTTAAGTTCATTCAATTTATTTTAGGTTGATCTTTCTTAGAAGTTTGCCTTTTTGGATCACCACGAGATGTAGATACAATTCCTAAATGCAGTCTAAAGATGATAAGTAAGCTTTTATCTCTTTTCAACAATGAAAATCCTAGCTACAAGGGGAAAAGAAAGACACAATCTTTTCTCAAAGAGCATAGAGCACACTGTAAATGCACTTTTCCTAAATCAATCCATACAAACTGTCAAGATGCAAATGCACATATGCATGTATTTTTTTTCACTTTCTTAATATTGATGCCTAAAATGAAAGCTGTTGTACAAATTTGAATTCGATTTCAAGTGAAAAACACAAACAAGCTTTTTTGAAATCAAGAAAGACAATTATGACACTTTATGATTTTGAAGTAAACACTTGTTTCGACACTAGAAATTCATAAATTCAAACCAAAAGACAAAAGTAAAAGCGTAATCAACTGTCAACAGCAAACAAACTTACTCCTAAGATCAAAACGACACTTACGACAGGTCTAGATCTAAGGGCGACAGTATGACTAGTTTACTTTCGTAATGGGAAACTGAAAATGATGTAACAAATACACAAAAGAAAATACAGTTTCTTTATACAACTGAGGTGGAATTAAGGCAAAGAAAAGGGGTTTTCAGATAGGTACACTCACTGATAACAGGCTGCAAAAATCAGAGAAACTGAACAAAATGAAGCAGAGAACCACAGCTGCACAGGGCAAAGGCTGATCAGCGCACCTGTTGCACAGAGAAACTGAATTGCAGCGCAGGTAGCCCTCTCGGGACCTGCGTTGAAATGCAGAACCTCTTCACAGAGCCTGCGCTGAAGCAGAAACGAGAATTGTCTCTGGGTTCTGGGTCACGGTTTGCAGTTTGATCTATGGTTTTTGGTCGGATAAAAGCTATCCATTAGGTACAATTAGAGGGATGATTTAAAGGAGGACTAAGAGCTATCACAAAGGGCTATTAGAGCATTTGTGGATCAGCTGTTCAGATCATAAACAGGCCCAGTGAATGGACTAGAGTAGCAGATCTCTACTTTGCATTTGTAAATGGCAAATGCAGTTCGATTCGGCACTCCTGAGTTTATGAGGAGAACAACAATGGAAACACAAATAAACTAACTAGATACGTTCCCCAGCGAAGTCGCCAATTTGTTGTTGGGAAAAGTATCCATTCAGAACGCCCCTATCCCACTCTAAGGTGTGATAGTGCCTTAGCAACAAACAAGGAAAACTATTTTCGTATTCTTCTTTATGAAATGTAAACGAAGAGGAAGGATGTAACTAACCTGTGTCTTTCGCTAGTTTGTTGATCCACTCGCTCTTCTCTTTGTTCGTTTCCCGCTACCTGCTCCCTCACTAGTCCAGCTTCACCAAGTTCCTGCAAGATCACAAAAGAGGAAAACTACACAAAAAACATAGATTTACATTCATAACTAGTTTAGGATCAGATTTAAACTAAACATGCAAATATAACAAAGCATCATTGATACACAGCATGTAGGAGAAACTCAAATAGTTTTATTGATATAATAAGAAAGTCCAAGAGGAGATACAACCAAGTGAGTTCCGATCCAGCATCTACCTCCCAGCAAAGGAATCCCTTCCTCTCCTCCAACAAAGCATAAATCACCCAATGCACTAATCTCAATCTCAAACCAACAGCAATTCTCTGCAAAGTACAAAATTCCAGCCTCTGGATCTCTGGGATGACGGATCCATATATAGATGTAAGCAGAGAGGATGAGTCAGCTTATGTTTTGACTTGTGGCTTCTCTCTGTCAGTTCTTGCTTCCACTTGGAGGCTGAGAGCCTCTTACTCATCACTGGTCGAATTCATTGAGGCAAGTGTCATTGAGGAAGATTCTGGAAGCTTCCAATGTCTGTACACCTCGCGGAATGACACTGCCATTTGGCATTTCTCGCTTAGCGCACCCTAGTAGTGCATTTAGGTGCGTTGCAACGCACCTAGCTAGTGTACTGGGGTGCATTGCAACGCAGGAAACTAGTAGAGCATCTGAATTGATCCTGATTTGACTAGTTCTGAGTGGTTTTTGGTGGAGAACTTCTGGGAGAAGCTGTCATTGGTTGACCTTTTTCCTTTAGGGGCAGGAACAACACTTTTAGGGACTTTGGATCCCTTGGATTATGGACATTTCATGCTCAAAGCTGTAAGGCACAAAAATGTCTATAACAGTATGTGTATAGGTATGTTTCTTTTCTGCGACATATATCTTATATGTCTTAAGTTCCTATCTAAAATTTATGAAATGTAGTTTTGATGTTTGCAACGATGATTTGAACCAACTTAACAAAGTTTATGTTATTCTGTACATTGTCATGCCACCATAGGTATTATTTGATGGTTTCCCAAAGTTCTTTTCTTTATTATACATGCCATAGTATGGAATAGACACATGGTATGAATTTGATTATATGTGGCTTATCTATTAGTCCCCCTTCACGAGTCCACACGACTTCCCATGCAATCTATGGTTAATTCCAAGGTATTTAATCAACGACTGAAATTTATTCATTTTGATCCAATGTGGACAATGTTAGGGTTTGGAATTTAGTCATATCAACGTTCCCTTTGCCAAAACATTTTCTCATTTCACCAATTCGTTCTAATAGATGTTTGTTCGGTTTTGCAACTAAATTCTTCTTGTTTAAGCCACCATGTTAACGTGGTCAACTGAGCTACATATTCTTCTATCATCACTATGTTGTTAGAACCACCTTGCAGAGGTTATTTCAACTTGGTGAGTTGCAAAATGTTACGTTTTAATGAGGGTTTCTCAACTTTAACTCATCTTTCTTATCTATCCTGTAATAAACTACTTGCTAGATTTTCCATTAAAATTTATTATGTTTGATAATGAAAATTACCAGAGCCGCCACTCTATCACTTTTACTAGTGATATTTCCTTGGCTACTTAACTTATTTTCTGCGTATTGCTCCCATAACTTGATATGGAGATTATTATCCCATGTCTTAACATTTTTAGGTGAGATTTTAGTAAATAATTTGTTTAAGTTAATTCTTTTGTATTTCACGCATTGTACTCAATGAATTTGACCAAGTTTTAACATGGGTTTCACTTCTTTCATGTACATTTTTCTTGCAAAATGGAATTCATAACTTCAAGGTTTTATTGGTACAATATGCTCTCGGCGGAACCACATATAAGGTTCATTCAAGCTTAAAAATCTTAAACCATTTTTCTCTCTAAATATTTTCTTAGTAATTTCATATTTAGATTTTATATGGTAGGGTTTTTGGAAATCAAACCCTAATTCAAATGGTTTAAATCAATTTCATTTTGATTAAGTGTCATAGCTAATTGATTTTGTTGTGGATTCTGATGTTCAACCACATTGAAATAGAAGTTTCTCATCGAAGACAAGACACCAAGATTCCAAATATTTTTGGAATTTTAGATATTTGCCCACTTTCTCATAATATTTCCCAAGAGGAAGTTTATATTTTTAAAGGATTATATTCCTTATGTGTAATTGTAATGAGGTTAACCCCACACTGATAACTTTCAGTGAGAAGGCTTTAGTTTGTTAATACCATGGTATACTTTTGACCAATACTGTAATTTGAGTTGTATAAATAATTTTGTAAAAAAATATATATTGGATGTTCTTCTTTTCCACTATAGTTCATATAAAATGGTTTTATCAATTCTGTGCTCTTTGTCTTAAATTACTTTTCTCATAAGGTTATATGTATTTATTTGTAGAATGTTCCTTAGATGTACTCAATAGCATTTTTGTGTAAGAGTTACAATATCTATATGGGTGTGTTCTTTACCTCAATAGTTATAATTAAAGGTTAACCACTTTTATACTACTTACATACTAATCTACCCTCTTCAAAAACATTCCTATAATTAAGTTAATCACTCACTGAAAACTTAGACAATTACATTTTCTAAAACTTTTTGATAAGATAATGTTTCTTCTACATTTATGTCTCGACCTTTGCTCACTTTCCAACTCTTCAGGTTATTTTGGACTTATATGTGCTTTTTTTCACTATTTATTCTATGATAACCTTTCCTTAAACATGTTTCCATACTTAATATAACTATCTCAGAAAATAATATTCTATGAGATTGATACCCTTGCATACAAATTGTTGTTTATATTAATTTGTTATACTAATAAACTACTTTAATTCATATTTTAATTTTCCCCTTTCATTATGGTTTTATATATAAAGAGAGAAAAATCAGCTAACATCAAATTTTGTTTTACTCACTTACACTTAAGTTCTATAAAACACTTGTTCACAATACAAGACAAACAATAAATCTCTAGGAAGCCAAAATACTTATTCTTCTCTAACATATATCTAATAATTTCATCGTTTTTAAATATTTTAGATATCTAAATTATATACTCTATTCCAAAATACAAATTCACTTCTATTTCTTTTTACCAATATTCTTACTTAGAATTCTTTCATTTGCATAGTACTTCATTATAAAACATTTTAAAATCTTAACTCTTAAAAGAATAAAAGAATAGGGTATTCAAGATGCTGACTTGAAAATGATATTCTAGAAATTAAAAATGGAGCTACTAGGCTCCACCCTTTTCTCAAAGAGTCCCCTGAGCTCCAAGGTCTACAAAACCATTATCTCTGCTCTTTCTCGTATTTTGTTCCTAAGCCTCTCTCACATTTATGCACTATCGGAGTCATATCCAGCCAAGGACAAAAAACACCCCCCTTTACCAAAACAGTTGGTAGTTAGTAACTACCTCCACCTCATCCATCAAGTGGTAGGTGGTTACTTCCTCATTAATGAACTCCACTTCCACAACTCTCAAAGACAACATCTTATCTTTTTGAAGAAGTTATTGATAAATAACTTTCCATCATCATTAATAAACTAATCCTCATATAAGATTCTTAGGCCTTATTGATCTATTTTTGTATGATTAGTTTTCATGTGCTAATAAAAATTATAGATTTATAAACATGTGCTTGCTTCTTACTTTTTGTGCTGAGGTTTCCTTAGTTGTTGGTGCTTACAAACAGGTAAATTTCCTTAAGTTTAACAAGACATTCATGAGAAAAATAGCTTCAAAAACTGATAATGAAGAGCAAACATGTACAGTGCAGAAAACCATCAAAGAGACACATTAACACAGTGTTTTGATGAAGGAGTTCACCCCTCCTGGGCTACATCTCCTTGGTCCAACTTCCATGGCATGGACCTTTGTATTATCTCAATGTGGCAAAAACGTTGTTTACAAAGATCTATGGCTCCTGATACATACACAAATGTGTTCAAAATGTCCAAATTATCCAAAAATGACTATTGGATCTCTGAAAATTGACTCTGGTTGCTTTGGGTATGACCCCCTTCCCTGGTGGCTCTAAGCTTCCCTGAACTTCCCTGTGGAAAAATCACCTATATAAGTATTTTATTGCCTCTGAAACCTATACCAATGTCTTCAGAAGGTTGAAATCATCCAAAATTGACTATTCATTTTTCAAAAATGGTCGAAAATTGAGAAAATTATGGCTCAAACAGTCTTTCCTAGAAAAGCTCCTCTAAGTTTGGAATAACTCCAGTTAGCCCCGCCATTTTTGGAGTTCCCGCTGAATTGGGTGGTCCGCCAAACTAACTGCCACTCTTAATTGCACAATTAATTAGATTAACCACTGATTAATTACGTGTTAATCTTGTTTTAGTGCACTAAGTGTTTTTTATAGGCGCGGTTAGGTCGCTGACTACTGGCAGTCTTCGTATGTGGTTAAATATAAAAACACAACAATGGTAATCAAGGTTCCCGCCGGTGGTCCAACAGTAAGGTGTAGAGTTTGGGTGGGGGAGGTCATGGGTTCAAACCTGGTTTTGCCCATCCCATATACTTTTACCATGTAAATTATACACCATATACATTTCGGACTTTGACCATGCTATACGATTGTTTAAAATGTGCCATAATTAATATACTTTTACCATGTAATATATACGCCATATACATTTTGGACTTTGATCATGCTATACGACTTGTTTAAAATGCACCATAATATGTATATATATATATCTATATATATATATATATATATATATATATATATCTATATATATATATATATAGATATCTATATATATATATATAGTTAGTTAGTTAGTTAAAAACCATGTAATATAAAATAAAAATTATATATATAATAATATTTAAATAACTAAAAAAATCAAATTCCACCTTAGGACCACTTAGCAAATTTCACCTTCACACAACAAAACTGGCGAATCCGGAGGTGACACTTGCCATAGCCTCATTGGGCAAAAACTGAAGAAGATTCCCCTTGCTGACTGGACTGCCATGTCATCATTCTGCCCTAATCTGCAATTTTTTTAGCTTTTTAGGAAAACAAATAGTAGACCTTTTCTCCTTCATCCAGACTCTATTTTTAGTGAAATGAATTGCATTGCGATTGTCTTGACGAGACAAACGCATTTGTAGAGTTTTCGAGCCAATATGAGAACTTTGATTTTTGAGCTAAATACTGAGCACCTGATCATTCCTCCCCGCTAGAAGCCTTTTGGAACCCAAAAGATACTATTATCTAACAAGTAAATGAGGGTACAACCCCCTCACCTTTCCAAGCTTGATCCAATTGGGTTTTGACGAATATATTTCCTCGAGCTCCTCTCTAAGGAAATCAACATTCACTTGCCTTGAGGACCCCGCTCTATACTTGTACTTGTCTTTGCCCTTTTCAAGTTGATATTGCACTGGTTTTTGCACCATTTTTAGTCGTTCATAGAAACTCATGGTTTTGTTCATGTCACCATCAAAAGCAACATCCTTCTTATCAAAATGACATAATAAAATATAATGCAAATGGATGACAAATTTCACTACTTGATTTTTATGACTCAAGCTCGATTGTACATCTTTAAAGTATGAAATTTTCTAAACATAAATTTCATGTAAAATGTAATGACGCCTGAGTACAATAGTTGCATAACCAATAGGTCTAAAAGGCATAACAATAAACTTGTTTCTTATACCTCTTTTGTACCTTTGAACCAAGTGAGATTTTTGACAAGTATCCATCCAATGAAAGTGTATGGATCACTGCAACTTAATATTTACACCATGAAAATCTTCTGAATGAAACAAGATGGTTAAGTTTCTTCCATAAACCTGAAACTCAAATGAACCTTTCAAGTTTGAAAGAGCATTAAAAAAAATTGAACCGATCTTTTGGTTTGAAGCAACACATGCCTCTTGTTGTTTACCTCCCCACTGGAAGACTTTGTATACACATGACAATGCAAGCCAAGGAGATTTGAAAGAAGAAATGTCAACAACAACTCTCCTCCAACATTGGGCTGCTCCCAACAAATCTCTTATCAAGATGACGATCTTGGGAATTGACCAGTCAACAATGGCATCCAACATGGATAAGCTAGCCTTCAACTTACCTCCTCCAATATCATGGCCCAAATGCATCAAAGAAGTGAAACCCAACTTGTATTTTGATATCTTCAAAACATCAAACAATTTTCCTTCATAGATGACATGTGCATAAGAACACTTTCTAAACATGTTTATGTCACCCAAGTTTACAGTTTCTCCAAGAAATGACTCTTTTTTGCCATAATTCAAATACATGTATGTAATAGAAGTGCTACAAAGAAAATACAACATTAAAAGCCATACAAACCTTTCTTGTTTGGTGTTATGTATATTCTTGCACTGACCTCTTTTTACAACTTTACTTTGGCAAAAACTACTCCTTTTGTCCTCTTTCTTGAAATACTTACCATTCCTCTTTGGCACTATAACCATCAGTGCACAACATGGCATAAATGATGATTAAATGAGCCCATTGTTCAACAAAATTTTTCATTGCATTGGTGTCTCCACACTTTGTAATTGTGCAACCCTTGCATGCTAACATCATAAAGAGAAACCTCTTGCTGCAAAGATATTTCATGTGAAGTTTCTTTCTCCTTGAAGGACGATTCTTTCACAATCTGAAATAATTCATCACTCTGATGAACTGAGCCAACCAAATCAGAATTGAAACTTGCATTACATGCAACAACATTTTCATAAACAATATCATCATTTGGCTTGAACATGAGAAGTGCTAAACTTTTACATGAATTCACTAGTCTTTTTTACTCCCTTGCATTAACCAAAGAAATGTTCAACTTTTTGCGATGGGCTCTCACTATATGCTCCACACCATCCTTGAACAAGTGATACTTGTTTTCATGGCGGTAAAAGACTGCTTTCCAGTCATACAAATATGGACTACCCAACACCACACCTGAAATATCAAGCGGTACCATATCTAACTCTACTTCGTCAACAAAATTTGCAGTGCTTGCAAACTTAAAAAAACATTTTCTTGTAACCTATAAACTGGTGTCTTTTGTTATCCATCCCAAAGGGTATGGTTTATGGTGAGGTACAGTTTCAAGATTCAATCTGTTGATTAAGTCTTCAAAGATTAGATTCGCTTGTGACTCACTATCGAAGAGTGTGTCAATCTTGGTGTGTTTAGATATGACCCTAACATGAAATAACTCAATTTGTTTCTTTTCATCTGGAGTAGTAGTAGTGTTATAGTTTTGTGAACTAGTTCTTGCAATATCTTATTTTCCTTTGATTCCCATGATAGTGATTTTGTTTTTATCACCTGATTTGGAACCTAAATATTCGTGAGTGATAGCAGTGGTTTTATGTTTCCCTATTGTTGAACTTATTTGGTCTCATTTCTAGATGGAGTTTCCAACAATTATCCTCATTATGTCCCTATTTTGAACAATGTTTACAGATAACTTTCTCCCCTTCTTTCTTCACACTTGCATTTTTCTTCCCTTTCCATTTTCCTCCTTTCTCTTTCTCCTTACCCTTAGGTGGCTTTTTATTACTACTCTCTTCATAAGTGTTCTTTCCTCTAGATTCAAGATGCGTGGCTTGCACACATACTTCATCTAAATTGTTTGGATTAAACATAATAATAGTGTGTTTAAGATAGGAATGTAAACCCCCAATATATCTCAGTAGTGTATCTTGAGAATTCAAATTCATTCCTAATAACAAAGCCCTTTTTCTAAACTCCTGTGTATAATCTTGGACTGTTTAACCTTTAAGCTGCCTAAACTTTTGCCAACTCATAATGGCTTTTTGCATATAGGCTAAAGGATAAAACTATCTTTTAATTGCAAAAAAAAAATCAACCCAAGTGATATTTCAGCAGTGTATCATGAGAATTCAAATTCACTCCTAATAACAAAGCCCTTTTTCTAAACTCCTGTGTATAATCTTGGACCATTTAACCTTTAAGTTGCCTAAACTTCTGCCAACTCATAATGGCTTTTTGCATATAGGCTAAAGGATAAAACTATCTTTTAATTGCAAAAACAAATTCAACCCAAGTGATGGATATCTTACCATGGATTCTCATTTCCTCTTGAGTCTTTTCTTCCCACCAAACTAGTGCAACTCCTTCTAGCCTTAGTGAAGCCAGCTGGATCTTTATATCGTCTTTTTGAAGGTCCTAAATTCTACAGTATACCTCCAACTATCAAATCAAATTATCCAACTTTTATGCATTCACTTCTCCATTGTACACGAGAAGTTCAAATTTTTTGTCCAATTTCAGTAATGGAGTTTTTCCTTTCGGGATTTTGGAATGAGTATGGGCAGTTTCAGTGCTGGTAGTGGAAGATGATGCTATGTGAGATGATGGAGATGATGAGGAAGATGATGAGGATGGTGGAGATGGAGGTGGAGATGGAGGTGGATTTCCACCATTCCCTTTGGAATCCTTCTTCTCATCTTTTTTTTCCCTCTGATCTTCCTTCTCCATGTGGAGGTTAAGAACTCTCTCCAACCACTCTGGCGTTCCTCTATTCATAGAGAACTTTAACCATCTTAGTCAAAGTATAGAAATATTTATTGAATACTTCCTCTTCTGAAGAGGGACGTTCATGCTCTCTTTCTCTAGACATAATGGCTATGGATTCAAGCTTAGAAATTTGTATTGATTGTACCTCTTCAATCTCAGTTGAAGGAAAAACTTGAGGAGCTTCAAGTGCAGCTATAATTGGAACTTTGGGTGGTGGATATTGTGGCCTTGCAACTCTCCTTCTTCTGGGCATTACCTCAGGAGTTGCAACCAATATCTTCCCTTCTCCTCCTGCAACTTTAACCTTGTAAGCATCACAATTTTGCAACCATTAAAACCCTAATTGTGCAAACTCAAGCAATCAAGAAATTCAACCTTGGGCTCTGATACCAACTTGATTTGTTTTTGTATGATTAGTTTTTTTGTGCTAATAACAATTACAGATTTATAAACATGTGCTTGATTCTTGCTTTTTGTGTTGAGGTTTCATTAGTTGTTGGTGCTTACAAACAGGTAAATTTCCTTAATTTTAACAAGACATTCATGAGAAAATAGCTTCAAAAACTAATAATGAACAACAAACATATACAGTGCAGCAAACCATCAAATAGACACATTAACACAGTGTTTTGATGAAGGAATTCACCCCTCTTGGCTACATCTCCTTGGTCCAACTTCCATGGCTTGGGCCTCTATATTAGCTCAATGTGGAAACAATGTTGTTTACAAAGCTCTATGGCTCTTGATACACGCACCAATATGTTCAAAATGTCCAAATTAGCCAAAAAATACTATTGGATCTCAAAAATCTGACTCTGGTTTCTTTGGGTATGACACCCTTCCCTAGTGGCTCTAGGCTTCCTTGAAGTTCCCTGTGGAAACTTCACCTGTAGAAGTCTTCTATTGCCTTTGAAACATGTACCAATTTCTTCTGAAGGTTGAAATTATTCAAAATTGACTATTCATTTTTTAAAAATGGTCGAAAATTGAGCAAATTATGGCTCAAATAGTCTTTCCTAGAAAAGCTCCTCTAATTCTAGAATAACTTTAGTTAGCCCCATCATTTTTTCAGTTCCCGCCGAATTGAGAATTCTGCCAAACTAATCGCCACTCTTAATTGCACAATTAATTAGATTAACCATGGATTAATTACGTGTTAATCTTGTTTTAGCGCACTAAGCGTGTTTTATAGGTGCGATTAGGTTGTTGATTGCTGGTGGTCTTCATCTACGGTTAAATATAAAAATGTGGCAATGGTAATCAAGGTTTCCACCAGTGGTCCAACGATAAGGCATAGAGTTCGGGTGGGAGAGGTCAAGGGTTCAAACCCACCTCTGCCCATCCCATATGCTTTTACCATGTAATATATACGCAATATACATTTTGGACTTTGACCATGCTAAACTGTTTAAAATGCACCATAATTAATATATATATATATATATATATATATATATATATATATATGCAATGCACCATAACTAATATATAGGAATAAGCTCGGGAGGCTTCTCTCCAAGCTTTTTGAGCATAAGAATAAAATCTTAAATCAAAATAAATAATTTGCCTTTTTAGGTCCGATAGATCATTATTTGGTCTCAGCGGACGTTAACCATCATCATCATCATCATATATATATATATATATATATATATATATATATATATATATATATATATATATATATATATATATATATATATATTTTATATAAAATAAAATTATATATAATAAATCTATATATATATATATAGATTATATATATAATTTAATTTTATAAAATAAAATTATATATATATATATATATATATAACTAAAAAAATGAATTCCACCTTAGGACCACTTAGGCAATTTCACCTTCACACAAGGTGACACTTGTCATAGCCCCATTGGGCGAAAATTGAAGAAGATTCCCCTTACTGACTCAACTGCCATGTCATCATTCGGTCCTATTCTGCAATTTTTTTAGTTGTTTAGGAAAACGAACAACAGGCATTTTCTCCTTCATTCGGACTCCGTTTTCAGGAAACAAATTGCGTTGTGATCGTCTTGACGAGACGAACACATTCGTATAGTTTTCGAGTCAATCCGAGAACTTTGATTTTTGAGCTAAATACTGAGCACTTGATCACCTATTCATCAGGGCTAATTAATTTCCAACATTAACTTGACGCTATAGTTCTCTTTAGCTAAATGTGGCTTTAGCATTATTTTCCAGATTTTTTAATTAAAAACATAAACGTGCTTACATTAAGGATTTATCAGTTTCATAACATTGATAAACCAGTTTCAAGTATATCTTTAAAGTTAGAACAATAAACACACTTAACATATAGAAATTTATATTATACAATTTAAGTCACGAGATATCACAATGCAATTACATCTGATTAAGAGTGATTTTAATGTATATACACTTATACAGACACTAGTATGTTCCCTAGGCCAACAAGATTAATGTACCTTGTTGTGTTCATTACTGGTGTAGGTTGTGAAAAATCCTTGATTGTAATTACTAGAAATTTATCTCCTTACTATTATGCAATTTATTTGTTATTACCTCAAATATCGATAAACTCACAATTTCAATATTCACCAAAAATTAAATATGATGTGGAAAATAACTTGGAATTGAGAAACAGATGCACACAAAATAAAAATCGACACAATTATTTTGGAATTAAAAATCCCAAGAAAAATCTCGAAGGGAAACTAGTGTATCAAATGAGGGTTTATTTTATTATTATGAAACAACAATGGAGAGTACAATATCTAGTTTCCCAACTAGAAATACTCTAGCAGATAATCTCGCCAAAATAATTAGGAGAAAAATTCTCCTTCTGCAAAATAATTCGGCCTCCCTCTAGCTTGATCGCACTGCCTTTTGGCTACTTTTACTATTGGCCTGCGCAAGTTATACGATCCTAGATCTGCCTCCAACTGGGTTGTCTAGCCTTCCGCTACCTCTGGAAAAAAGCGCTCTACCTTAGATGATATTTTCGGCCTTCGGTAACTGAAGAAAACCCTTCCCAACAACTCACTCACCTGGACTAGCTAACTCACATTGCTTGGACGAATTCTCTATAGAATATTTTGGCCTCCCCTTTCCTACCTCTCTGACACTAGAAAATTGTTAGGAAACTCTCTAGAATTCTTATCTACTGCTCCCTCAATCACTGATGCTACCCTTCTGGCTAAAACTTACTTCCTTTTTGAATCATGGCAACTAGATAGCTCAAACTTCTAAGGTAACTTGTGCCCCTCTCATGTCTCTCTCAATCCCATCAACTCGCTCTTATAATCTCTCATTGGAGCTTCAACAACCATGATTAAATATGCATCGACAGTTAAGACCATCTTAGACTTAATCCAAGTCATTTTCTAGAAGTCTCTCAAGCATAAGTTGATCTCCTTAATTCATTCCCTTTATTTAACCACTTGTCCTAAGTTAGACTAAGGAAATATTTAAATGACGACTAATTAATTTAATTAAGGTGTTTCACAAAATTATATTGGAAAACCTTTTTTGGGTTTTGTATATCTTGTGTTTTTTAGCCTCTTAGACACAACTCAAGACTAGAACACCTATACGATTGCTACCAAAACAACAAAAACTAAAACTCCCTCTTAGCGAGGAAGGTGTTCTCTCCACTTCAAAATATCTCCTCTGTTGTCGAGCTATGTTGCTGGTGTCTAACACCTAAAACACATTATCAATTTCCACCAAGCTACCGTGCATACTCATATATACCTACTAACCCTATAGTTGAACCACTCTACATCTTCGTTGCTACTCACACTACATTGTGCCTCCCTACATTGTTGCCAACACTTCCTGCTCTGCATCTGATCTCATGTTGCTACTGCTGATGCAAATACTATAGCTAAGAAATAATATCTTGTCCCTAAAACTGGCTTCTGCAGCTGTCCCTCGAGTTTCTAACTGCAACTAGTTTTTCTCTATTTATTAAGTATCTGATGATGCCCAACTATCAATGTGCCTCTCTAATATCTGACTATAACTAGATCTACACTGTCCCTCAAGATCTAAATATGCTTGCTGACATTTCTTGCTATTAAATATTATGACCCCCCATAACAAGGGTGATGGTACTACTACAACAATTGGAACTAATCAACAGATCTCTTTGTTGTTTCTGCACTAGACCTTTTCTGATCTTGCAACTCCGAAGCACTACACTCCCCCATCTAGATGTGCAGTTGCAAAAACTCTTCAACCTGGAGGTTAACTCATTTATCTTTGCTCGCACTATTGGCTTGCGAAGTTGTACGACCCTAGACTTGTCATATTTTCCGTCTAGCCTCCCTTTGCCTTTGGAAAAATTTTCTTTGCCTCTCATATGATCGTTCTAGCCTCCTGCAACTGAAACAAACCCTTACCTGCAACTCACTCAGCTGGATTAGCTATTTCGGATTGCTTGGATGGCTTCCTTTGCAGAAGATTTTGACCTCCAATTTCCAGCCTCTCTGACATTATAAACTACTAGGAAACTCTCCAAAATTTTCCTTTGTTGCTCCCTTAATCATTGATGCTCTCCTTCTAGCTCGAACTTGCTTCCTTACCGAATCATGACAACTGGATAACTTGATCTCCCAAGGTAACTCACTCCCATGTGTGTCTATCTCCATCCCATCAAATTTCTCTTATAATCTCTTGTTGGAGCTTCAACAACAACGATTAGATCTTCATCAATGACTAAGATCATCTTAGACTTGATCCAAGTCATTTTTTGGAAGTTTCTAGAGCATAAGTCGATCTCCTTAATTAGTTCCCTTGAATTAACCACTTTTCCTAAGTTAGACATAGGAAATATTTAAATAATGGCTAATTAATTTAACTAAGGCATTTTGCAATTTTATCTCGTGAAACCTTTATTGGGTTTGGGAGATCTCGTGTTCCTTAGCCTCTTAGACACAACTCGAGACTAGAACACCAGTCTGATGCTACCAAAACAACAAAAACTAACATAGGTTTCCTAAGTCATAATCAGAACATGGGAACCTAACAAGCATGCACTAACAGTTGAGGCCTAAACCTAACCACCTCAAAATTGTCAAAATGGAAAATTATCTATCTACTACACATCCTTTTCATATTAGTTGTCATCACTCATATTCTTAGGGGCATCTTACACTACATCAATGAGGATCATTATCAAACTCAAAATCCTATGTCTACCTCATGTAAAGGTTTGGCGTTTCGTATAAGGCACATGCATATTCTTATTATTTTATGTCTTCATGAGTCACATGTAGCAAAGAATACTTTTAATGAATATAAAAACAACAAAAATCACCATCCACAAATAAAATGAGCATTTACAGATTTCTATGCATATGTAGATTTCATAAACATAAGTTGCAGGAAATTATTGTTGCTCACCTTTGAAAAATATGTGACATTTCTTTGAATTTATTTTTTATGTTGGAAATATTCCAAAGGAGTTGGTCCACAATATAGGATAAATCATCACGGTGTCATGTACTTATCCTCAACCAACTAACTTATCTTTTGTGACATTATTATAATAGCAATGTGTAATGTTTATGATGAACTTAAGCCCATTACTTGTCACAATAATGCATGTGAAATTATTGTGTTGAATGCCCACACTGAAGTCTTATTGACCAATGAACTTCCACACAACATTGTGGCATTGTCCATTATTGACAATAGCCTTCTTTTGGTTCCTTGAATTTCCTTCTCCTGTGCACTAGCTATTATTTTGGACAAAAGGAACATAAGAGTAATGAATATGATTAGGTAGGTTGTGAGTAGGAATGAATATGTTGTGACCTCCATAATTTTTAGTTTCAATACTAAATTCTTTATGTACCTCTTATGTGGTGGACATAATGCTTCTATAGCTATCTTATCTAGTAATGAGGCTTATGTCTTTCCACTTGAGATTGATGTCTCTAAGTGGCTCACCTAGATCCCTTTCATTAAGTATTGTTACTAACAAGATCAAATCAATAACAATAAAATCATTGCATCTAGCATTGCTCACCTTAACTCTAAAACCATGCATTGTATTTTACAACATCCTTTTACAATGTGAGCCTCATCACTTAAAAGTAGCTAAGGTGGAGAACATCACATGCATGGCCTTTGTAAAGCCTGTTGATAATATGTTTGATCCCAAGATTGTCTCTTGGACATAAGTCGAACTAAGGGTGCTTACTACTTATTTCATTTTACACAATGATCCAACAATGTAGAGAGTAGGTTATGCATTCCATTCCTTAAAACATATTTTAATGGAGGTATGAATCTCATAACGACCATTACCATTGACATTCACTAGACGCAAGATACCCTTTTATAATTACATTTTACAAACAATTGACTAGACTTCTCCTCTATATTACTATGCTTGCAAACCATTTACTTTAACTTTACCTCCACCTATACAATTAATACATATTTAAAAGTTCTCTTTACTTGTTTCAAACATTTTTTTTTAATTTATAAAGTGGGAAAACCTATCATAATTCAATTATAAAAATTGGTCACTATCTATGAATGTAGGCTAACTCATCATTATTATTCAAGGATAACCATACCATGTAGAATGACTCACTAGTGGTCTATAAGAGGGCAAGATTTCACTTTTGCCAAATCCCTTTAGGTCTTGGGTTGTTAATCTCTTTCCTTATGTTTGAGAAAGACAAACTCTTTTTTGGGTGTGGAGCCTAATTATCTTCTATATTCAAAGGTATTGCCGCATTGGACCCCAGTTCGAAATGGGGTGGCAACGCCGCCCGTAAAATATTCGCTATAGGGGGGGTCCAGGGGGGGCGACTGCGACCTTTTGGGAGCCCCCCCCCCCCCCCTAGCAGGGGGGTCAAGGGCAGCACCCCGGAAGCTAAGAATAGATGTAAAATTTCCTTGTAAAATGTTGTAATTTCGTAGTCAATTTGGGTCGTTCATTAGGCAGAGATCTGACGGTAGAAGTTATGTTTAATTTAGCGTTTTTTCCCTAGAAGGCAACCCCTCACTATATATGAGGGAATTGTATTGCATCTATGTAGATCGGTATTTTGAGTGAGGAAGAGAGAGGAGATTGAGAGCGAAGAGGGAGTTACAATGGATCTGCTATAGGTTGTATCTCTTCAGTTTGCTGGATAATATAAAAGGAAGGACTGGCTGTTTCTCCGTGGACGTAGCCCAAACTGGGTGAACCACTCATATCTATGTCTCTCTTGTTTTATGCATTTTCTGTGTTTATATTTCTACAATATCTTATGTGTTCCATTGATGTGTAATATATAATATTCTAACACTCTTAACCAAGGAAAAATAATGTTAAGTTATACTCCAAAATATTATTTGTTTCAAACATATGCTAATGCTTTAATAGACAAATGCAAAAGAATAGTATCTTGAATCTATATAAAATAGGCCATTTAAATGAGCTTTCCAAATTCAATCATATGCTTAATAAAATTGGTAAACCCACAAAATATCTTAATGAAAATCTTGTAATGTATAAAGTTTCTTATTAAAATCTCACTTGAAGTTAAAGTATTTAGAAGATTGTTATATGAAAATCTTGAAAACTAATGGTTGTATTGATTTTATAGTTATTATAATCTTGACTATCAAATCCATCTTCATTTCATTTTGAAGATGGATTATAATTTTTTTTTAATTATGAAAAAATTAGGAGGGAAATGTTAATGTCACACGTTATTATTTTGGTTGGTTAATTATTGAATAATATAAATTTATTTTTAATTTGAATCTATCAAATATTTAAAGGGATTAAAATTTTCAAAATACAAAATATTTTTTAAGATAAAACTTGATAAAAAATTTGCACCTCAAAAATTTGATTCCTCACTTAATACATTTGAAGTTAAAATGAATCTATAATAAATCTTTATAATACTATTTATATTTTATATAAATTTCAACATAAAATTATAAAATAAAATAAATATGAATATAATTATCATCATTTTAATTTATATGATATAATGAATATATAATTTACATTTTATTTTTTTAGTGTGGTTAATGTATATTGGATAATGGTGCTACACTAATAAAGATATCTAAATGCACACCTTCCCATTAGCAAAGTGTTTAATAATAAAAACACACTAAAAACTACAACTTATATATAGATCCATATAACTATATAAATATATAATAATTTTTTTTTTAATATATAAAAAAAAACTAAAGACTACAACTTACTATATAGATCCATATTACAGATAACTATATAAATATATAAATACTATTTTTTTTAATATATAAAAAGAGGAAACCCTAAAAACTACAACTTATATATGGATCCACACTAATTACTACAACTTATATATAGATATCCATATTACAGATAACTATATAAATATATAAAT